>OX384046.1:4112492-4317578 GCA_947534325.1 Agonum fuliginosum
TCTATATCAAATCCAATATTTGATATAGCAAAACAATACGTTAATGTATAAAAAATAAGTACTCTTTCCAAGCATTAAGTGTTTGGTACAGAATAGGAAACCGATGCCACACTTACCCCATTTCCACACTTACCCCATTTCCACACTTACCCCGGTTGACCCTAATTAATTAATTAGAAAATATTTAACCGTGCATAAAGTTGGGTATGTACCACGGGCGTAACTTGCTTTTAAGGGGAGTCGATACCAAAATGCTGGATTTCACTGTGCGGCTTATTACACATGAATCAACAAAGAATAAAATTATTAATTCTAATAAATAAATACTACTCTTTAGGAGCTATTTAATTCTAAAAATTAAATTACAAATGGTTCAATACAAACCGTCAAAATAGCGAAAAACGATATTCAGTTTTTCCCTTAAAACTGGTTTCAATATTAAGATTTTTAAAGGGCTAAAGGTTGTCCTCAAGTGCGTCTAATGCCACTTTTTTTAAATTTTTTTGTTTTAAATATGTGATAAAATACGAATAAAAAACTCACAAAATAGCTAAAATTGGCCATGTTTAGCCATGAATATAAAAAAATATAGTACAAAAATGAAAAATGTGGCATTAGCGTCTAATGCCACATTTGGCGACAACCTTTATCTATTCAAAAATGTATTTGTTTTTCTAAAAAAGTTAATTTTTACTTCAATTTTATGGAAAAAACTAGACGAACTTTTCACCATTTTTAAGCCGGTAGTGACCCCCCTTAAGGCGCTTGACGTGTTTTTAGCCCTCGGCTGACGCTCAGGCTCAAAACCACGTCTCAAGCCATAAAAGCTTCCTTACACCCTTAATACATAAATAACAATTAAAAGTTATAGATGAACAAACACAATGTATGGATTTTTTTTAGAATATCCGTATATTGCCGCGGAGTTTATTGAGTTGGCATTTCTAAACGATTTAAAATATTGACCTGCGGATTCCTGCATTAGATTCTCCAAATAATTCTCTATAAGGTATTTTGTATGAATATTGTTTTAAAGCCTTAGCCAAATCGATGTACAAATATTTTTTCTCGGAAAAATAGTAAAATTTTAAAATTATTATTATTTTTTTTTATTTAAGTATATTTCGGGTGTTTCGATATCTAAGATCACTAACACCCCGGTACATTAATTATATACAAGCTGTAAGATTTTTATTATAAGTAGTACAATATTTGTTACATTTCATTGATAAGGTTTATTTCAAATGTTATTTTTATTTATTGTAGTTTCTGAACGGGTCAAAATATTGACATGTCTCTTATAGAAAAATCTTCAAGGAATCGAATGCTGGAAGTTTTGTATTCATCTGATTACGAAGTATAGGTAATCTGTGATATTACTGTTGAGTTTGGTATAAAATTAAAGCCAAATTTATATTGATATAGTAAATGGGTTAGTTGCTTGTACCAGAAACTTGTAAGACAGCTACTAATCCAATGTAAACTTAACAAGCAAGTACTTTTACTGGTACAAGTACTACTTGTAGCACTTTGAGGACAGGCAAGTCAATAGCTACCCAGGCTATTTACTTACCTACTACCTACTTGCATGTAAACACCTACTTGCCTTGTGTATGATAAAGTGGACTTTCTAGGCAAGTACTGAAGCATGTAGTTGGTACAAGTAACTTAACCAACGTAAACTCGGCTTTAGCTCTCGGGAAACGAATTCTAGTAGAAGAATAAAAATAACATATAAACGATCGTCAATTGGTTTTTGTAATAAATTATTCAAATAGATAAATTAAGTAAATATGTAACAAAATGATATGCGATTTTCAATTGATTTTCCAAAAATTATTCAAATTTGTGTATAATTATACAAAGTGTACCTATTATCAAATTAAAGCTCACTGGGACAGAATTCTAGTCGAAAAATCAAAAACAACATTTAACCGGTGGTGCAATTGTTTTTCACATGTTAATCAAAATATGCCGAAGTTGGTATCAACTAAAAACTTTCGGGAAAAAGGAAACTTTATTTAATTTTTGTTAAACGAAGTATAAAATTAAAGACTTTACGAAAGTAAGTTGATAAAACTTAAAGTACTGTGGTGGGCACAACAGATTTTTATTTTTTGTGCAATAATATTTCACAAGTAAATACAATACAAGACAACAGCAACCCAAAAATCCACAAATATAGTGCACCAATAAAATGGTTGATATTAAGCCGAATATTCCTATGTCCAGTTATTTTTTGTTTGTTTGTATGGTCAGTATCAGTGATCCATTTTGTCAGCAGACCATTCTGCCAAAATCGTAATATGAATTCGTTTATTCTATCTAAATACGGATAGCCTTTGACAGTATACATAACAATGTGGACAAGAAATACTGTATTATCAATTTCGTATAATTTTGGAGCGCCGTCCGAAAAGGTGTAATAATTTAAGGCGTGGTATCTCATTCTGTTTGGATATTCAAAAAATGCGGCCTTCGAATGGTCCCTCTTATGAGAATTCATATATTCGTTAACTGTTATGAATTCTACTTTTTCTGCGACTCTTTTTTCAATGCCAGAACCTTGTTCTTTGAAGCCAGTAATGAATAGTTCTTCAAATTCTATTTTGACGTCTGATGCTACTAATTCTTCTAAGTTTTTTATTTGGTGCTCGTATACTGGTTTAGTTAAAATACTTAGTAGTTGTGATTGGTATGCCATTGATAGTAAAAACGACGATACTACCCAAAATATTAGTAGGATTCGTATTATGAATTGGGTAGGAATATTGCAAGATCCTAAAAATAAATTTTATTGTATATTTAATGCTCTATATTTAAAACGGTATCAGGACAATATCCCACGGACAATATCCCCCCGGACAATATCCGCCCGGATAATATCCCCCCGGACAATATCCCCCTGGACATTATCCCCCTGGACAATATCCCCCCTAGGACAATTTCCCCCCGGACAATTTCCCCCTAGAAAGGATCGGACATAGAGTTTTTTTTAGAAGTAAAAACCTAAAACACTGTTGTTTAAGTGTATTACACATTTTAATAACTATTAGTTAATGTTAAAAAAACGGAGTTCTGTTGGACTCAAGAATCGTTTTGTTAGCATAGATAAGTTTATGTCAAAAAAACGAAGTTCTGTTGGACTCAACAAGGGTTTTGTTAGCATAGATTAGTTTATGTCAAAAAAACGGATTTCTGTTGGCCCCAAGTAGGGTTTTGTTAGCATAGATTAGTTCATGTCAAGAAAACGGAGTTCTGTTGGACTCAAGAAGGGTTTTGTTAGCATAGATTAAAACGGTTCACGCTAGGTTCACGCTGTGTGGCGTTAGCTCATGCCTTTGTTGTTAACATGACACAATAATTAAATAAAACTCAAATTTTAGTTTTCCGCACTAGTGAGCCTACTTCCTGCACTATTGCGGAAAATAAAATTTACATTAACTGTCAAGTTTTGCACATTTGCTAGCAAAATGCGAAAAAATAGTGTATACAATACGGTTTTAATTTTACTTTTTATTTTATAGGTAATTTTATATTTTTTCTGATTTAAGTTATAAGTAGAGAGATATATCAATAAATATCGATATTATTTTTAAATATCGGATATGGATATTGAAAATAACTAATAAAATAATTGATAATTATCGATATGAATCCATTTTATATCGATAAATATCGATAAGTATCTGTAATATCGATTATGATTGATTTTTCGATATACGTAGGTATCCAAATTTATTGATAATTTTCATATCGAAAATCGATATTAAAATTTGAATATCGCGCAACTCTAATTATAAGAGTGGGGGGTGGGGGTACAGGGGCAGTAAATATGTCTATAGACGGCAAAGAATTGAATTCGGTCCTGCATACAAATAAACTCTCTATACTCTGTTAGAAATTACGAATGAATTTTGACAGCTAATTAGGGCGTGGTTTGGGAGTCATTTTTTAAAAAGAAGCGCGAGTAATGCACAAAACCTTAAAAGAATAATATATACAAATAATAGCAAGGTAAATTTTAAAAACAACAAAAAATAACGCACAACACTTCCAATGAATTAAATCAGAATTGGCAATAATAATTATTGACATAGCATTTGAATTGTATTTGTGTAAACCGCTCTTGATATCAGCACGTCCAACCAATAGAATTAAAGAATATATCTGTCAAAATATTTCAAACAGAGTATACCACTACTCAACAGTAAAATACCTACATACCTAAAAACAAAATGTACCAATTGTATAGTACGATCCAGCTCAAATTTTGAAATATCCGCTTCATTTTGTACCCAATTAACCACCAAGCAAATACATTACAAATCAAAGCACCAACAATACTCATCCAAAGGTTTTTATCAAATATGAGTAACAAACTTCTCCACTGAGCACCCGGTAATGCAGCTGGTACATACCAAACCATATTGTCAAAAATATACGGATAAGTCACGTCGAAGTCTTCATAAAACTGTGGCGTAGGCCACAAATGCCCAAAAGCGAAATTGCATTCCTTTGTCTGGAGGCATGCTATTGGCCCAGCATAAGATCCATTGGGAAACTTAGTGTTGAAATGTTCGGCGTTGAACTTGTCAAATTTTAAAGTTAGGTTTAGTCTGCGCAGAATGTTTGAAATCAGAACAACTTCAAAGCCTGATTTCGAAGAGTTATCTGTGTTCACATCAGCAGATATGGACCCAGGTACAAATATTTTTATCATGGATTTAGCTTCACAACCATTAGATATTTTTGGAATTTTTTCTGGATACAAATTTGAATAGTTTGCTATGTTTTCTGCTAAAATGTTTTTACCACATGCTCCATTTTTGTACGGAAAATATGTCTGTATATTTGTTGAATCATTCTTTTGAGTTAATACAATGATATTTACAATAAATCGTTTCCAACTTTCGTAAAATAGTTGATCAATATTTTCTGGGCCCGAATAGACAATAAGAAATTTAGATTTTAAATTCCAAGCAGAAGATTTTGAAAATATACGTAAATATGAGCTAAATTGGTTTTTGTTTTGAATGTATAAAAAGTACATATCTATTCTTGTATTATCTTTAGGCGTACTTTTATTTAGATCTATTATAATTTTCGGTGTGTTATTAATATTTACTGACCAGCTATTTATTATATTATTTTTAGAGCAATATTTTAAAAATATATTTGTCGCACATTGTTCTAAATTGTTATTGGATTTGTTTTCTTGAGTATATGTTTTAGTTATTATGTTTACAAGTAAAACGGATACATATAAACAATTTAATATATTCATAATGCATAAATTGTACTTGTATGTCATATTTCTTCTGTAAATATCTATAATATAGTATCTTTTATATAACTTCTAATTATTTTTTGTTTAAAAAAATATATACAATAAGTTACAATTTGTAATATTGCTCATTTTTCATTAAAAATAATATCTAAACTTGATATAATTATTCTTATTCTGATTATAATACATGATTATTATCAATATCAACTATACACATACATGTAAATGAATTATAATTTTTTGACACATACAGTTATTATTTTATTTATATTATTTATGTTTTTTTATAAAGAGAATAAGTTATTAATTTAATCAATCATGTGCAGCAATGAAAATAAAAGTAACAAGTCTTATTGTACTTTTGAAAATGAATAGTAAATCAATATTGTTAATTTATTATATTAAGTACATACAAAATATATTTAGGTTAATTGCATGCGATTATAATGATATTTTAATCATGTTGTTGACGAATGTCGTAAGTCCTAATTGTAATCACTCAAATAATAAGTAATAGGTGTTTACACCCGTTATTTTACTTCAAAAAGTGTTTCAAAACCTACAGAATTTCTCAGAACCTACCAGTGGCGGTGCGTGACTAGCTAGATGAGGCAAAAAAAATATGTGCCGCAGGCGAAATTTTTTGAGTTCAAGGTCAAATGCTTTAAACGCCTTTAAATACTTTGGATCGTAATTTCAATTAAACGTTCTAAAATAAAAAATTTACGCATAAAATCAGTAAAAACAACAGAACACAGAACATTATTTCATTACTTAAATAAATAATTTTTTGTGAGTTAAGATAAAACGCTATAATCATAAAAACAGCAGATATTATTTAAATTTTGTTTTCTCTAACGCACAGGATATATATTTATGGTATACTTAGTACGTCCACAGAAAGTACATACATATTTAAATAAAGTAGGTAACAGAATAGAAAATAGAATAGAATAAATCATTCAACAACACACGACTCTAGCGTTCTGCGGCTCTTGGCAAAACAACATTCAAACGTGAGAGGCGAACAAATTTTATCTGTTCTTGATTATTATGATTCTTTTTCTGTCCATATATTAAATATTTGTAATAAAAATTTAATTGAAATAATTTTATTTATTTACTCATAATATAGAAATGTTGAATAGTAGTTGAATGATGTACTTCTTTATTATTTAAATATTGATAAAACTGCGATGATGATGTTCCCATTCGTGGTTTCTCATCTCATTGTATGTCGCTTATGCTCCTTGATCCTAGTCTCTAAAGGTCTCTTGGTTTCTCCAATGTATGCTTTTCCACATTCGCAATTTATCTGGTAGATTCCTTTCTCATGTCCGGTTGTACGTGCTGGTGCAGTTGTAGACAATATGTTCTTGAGTGTTGTTGTTGTCTAGAATCTTGTTTCTATGTTGTATTTACTGCCCATTCGCTTGATTTTCTCGGAAACACCTTTGATGTATGGAATGTATAGTTCTTTACATTCCTTTTTGTCCTTCTCGTGTGTGGATGCCGTCTCATGTCTTTTGCGTATCTTCTTGATTTTACTGTCTGGGTAATCATTCTTCCTAAGTGTGTAGTGTGTTACATATTTCTTCTACCTCGAGTTTGTAACCCTCTTCTGTGCTGCAGTGACTTTTCGCTGTCTAACAAGGTTCTAGCGACTCCAATCTTCGTCAGATCTGAGTGATTAGACTGGAAATTTAGATATCTTCCAGTATGTGTAGGTTTCCGGTACTGATGTGGTGATTGTACTTCCAGTCCTTTCTACCAATACATCCAGAAAAGGTAGACACTTCTTAGTTTCCTGTTCCATTGTAAACTTGATGTTCGTTCTCAGGGAGTTTTTATGGTCGAAAAGAATTTTGACTGATGTTCATATCGATATTTATCGATATATCGATATTTTCCCATCCCTAGTTTTGACGCTAGTAAGTAAATTGAAATAACATGAATAAGTTTTTTTTGACGGTTAATTTTCCGTTTCTTGGACCGCCATCTTGAATATTACATTTATGATGATTGAATGTCAAAACTTTGTAAATCAGAGACACCGAAAACTTAGAAAAAGACTCATCATTCTCAAAAATACTACAATAATTACTTGTTTCACGTAGACTAAAAAATCTGACGTGGCCATCACACAACCTTCCGCCATATCTAGACTTTAAACAGAAATGTATACGTACAATCCGGTGCCATTTAAAATATACAAATAAAAATCTAAAATATTGAAACACAGAAATTTGCATCACCTGAATAAAAAGATTCATTCACAGGAAAACTCTGCTGTGTTGAAGCCATCCTCCGTTCAATTACTACATTTAATATCTTACTTAGGACTTATATAGCGCTAGTATGCCAACTTGTCACCCGTCTCACCTGTCAATATTTTTTACGCAGAAACAAAAATCAACCGATCATGGATTACAAGATATCAACGTTTTATTTGATAAATTTATTTTTTAAATTTTACTGCAGTTCTTTAATGCTACCAGATAATGACAATTTTTTTATAACGTAAGTTGCAAATAACTTTTCCTCTTATTCTTATTACAAATAAATACTATATTTTTCCAAATTTATATACAATTTTGACAATTATTAACCTTTTCAATCTTCAAAAAATATCACTTCCGATGAAGATATTTGTACCAAAATCTAAGGAACTCTTCCAATTTATATACAAATGTTAAATACCAAATATCAAAATTTTCGGGTAATTCGTATTTGAGTTATGCGACTAACACCCCTTGATCACACACACACACACACACACACACACACACACACACACACACACACACACACACACACACACACACACACACACACACACACACACACACACACACACACACACACACACACACACACACACACACACACACACACACACACACACACACACACACACACACACACACACACACACACACACACACACACACACACACACACACACACACACACACACACACACACACACACACACACACACACACACACACACACACACACACACACACACACACACACACACACACACACACACACACACACACACACACACACACACACACACACACACACACACACACACACCCTAAAAATTCACCACCCGATTTTTTGCATGATGTAAGCGGAAGGTAAAAACGGCTGTCATCTTGGATTTCGGGCGTTGCTTGCAAAATTCGGCTTGGTAACGGGCTGATTCGAATTCAGCGGGGTTAAATTACTCTAGAAACTCATATTACCTAAATGTTTCATAAAACCAGTGATAAAACGCAATTAAAAGTAAGAATTTTGAATTTCTCGCCTACTATAAACCTAAAGTTTTGAGTTGTCAAACGTTTTAGTGCTAGAAAATGAAAATACATAAATTTAAATATTCTTAAACGTACGCATAAATGTAAACCTTAAAACTAAATCCTTACGTGAATGAGGCATTACGTTTAAAAAAATCTCTATATCCATCTTCCGGTTATATTGTCGATTTCAAAAGAAAAATTAATTTTTGTGTATTAATGATTAATTAAATGATGAAAAATTTGCCATAAGTTTTGCTAATTTGTCACAACAATTATTTATAGTTTGCATGTAATGATCTTGGTTCAACACGTAATTATCGACAGAATCGTTGAAATTGTTAAGCCTTTGTATGGCGTCCGCTTATTTAGACAAATATAGTTTTGTCAAAACGTAGTTTGACCAAAAGTAATGAAGCCAAACTGTATTTTAGGCAAACTGTAATTTGTTAAACTGGAATTTTGTCAAACCGTAAATATGCCAACCCGTAATTTGGCCAAACTGTATTCTAGACAAACTGTAATTTCACATTCCGTAATTTGACCAAACCGCAACATCGACTAATATTTTATTGTCAAATCGTTTTCAGGTGAACCGTAATTTAGCCAAAACGCAACTATACCTAACTGGAATAATCCAAAACGGAATGTATTCAAAACGTATTTTTGGCAAATCGCAGTTATGCATAACCGTAATCTTGCCAAACGCATTTTACTCAAATCGTAATCTGCCCAACTGTATGTCTTTATATAGAGTTGGGAAGATTACGATTTGAGTAAAATACGGTTGGCAAAATTACGGTTATGCATATCTGCGATTTGACAAAAATACGTGTTCGATAAATTCCGTGTTGAATTATTGCAGTTAGATATAGTTGCGTTTTGGCTAAATTACGGTTTACCTGAAAACGATTTGACAAAATAATATTAGTCGAAATTGCGGTTTGGCCAAATTAAGGAATGTGAAATTACAGTTTGTCTTTGTCTAGAATACAGTTTGGCCAAATTACGGGTTGGCATATTTACGGTTTGACAAAATTCCAATTGAACAAATTACAGTTTGACTAAAATACAGTTTGGCTTCATTATTTTTGGTCAAACTACACTTTGACAAAACTATATTTGTCCAAATTGTGTGCTCCCCTTTGTATTCGTCAGTGTTGTGTCTTTATTTATGTATTCGAAATTATGATACAGCCTGTAAAAATTCATGTAAAATAAATAATTTAAATATTTTATAAATAATCTACGACAAATTATATTGACCTAGTATATCAACGCTAGACTGTAGGTACATGTTTCAATTTAAAATAATACATATAAATTTATAAACCTTTGATCATTTATTTATATTTATTATTATAGGTGTGAGATCACAAATATAAAAATATAAAGCAGATTTTTCTTTGTTAGTTAATGTAGAACTGTTTGTCGTTTACAGCTCTTTAGACGTGTACACAAGTGTCGAAAATTTAAAAAAGTCCTTGTTGCAATTGTATTTTTGGTGAGCTCGCAGCTTCTAGAATCTGTAAAACTTGTAGATATCAAAATTCACTTATTATATCTATTAAGATAACAAGAATGTTAGGCGATTTATAATACCGAGGATATTGCTAAGAGACGAGGTGAAACCGAGTCTCTTTGAACATCCAAGGGGGCTTAAATCGCATAAATTCGCGTTATATTCAAAGCTTAAGAGTGTCGTTTACCTAAATGACCAAAACATGCTTCGCACAAGTTTGTGATTTATTTAACAACAAACAAACGTAATAATAAAAAATTCACGATGTACATACCATTCTTTCATGTCTGATTTATCGAAGACTATGCTTAGTGAAACAAAATGTATTTATTAAAACAAGATAATTCAAAACTAGTTAAGGCGATTGCCGGTGGTACGCAAAACAGCAGTTTAGTAGAAATCACGCTACACTTCCATTTTTCAAGTAATATCTTCAAACTTGACATCATTGTGTAGAAGATGGATCAGTGAATTGCGCTGACTGATTATTTTGCGTAATTGATGATCTAAACTTTAATTATGATAATTTCGAAAAACAGCAAATAATTTGTTGTTTTAAATTTAATTTTTTAAAGGGAAAATGTACAAAGCATGAAAAATAATTTGGTCAGAGACATAGCCACAAGCTTTGTTAGTAGCCTAGTGAAAAAAAATCGAAAATATCTCTTTTCGTTTAGCTGTGGTTTGATTTCTACTAAACCCCTTTTCACCGGTTATTTCGGAAGTCTGAACGATAGACTATGGAGGAGACATCGTTAGGGGAGTATGTTCCCCCTCTACAAGATACAACGTGCTACTATATTCGACCAATGACATTTATTTCTATTGGTAGATACTGATATGAATGAAATTTCCGGGAATAGAAGGAATGAATGAATTGTGGATTGTAAAAAAATACCTACTTATTTTTTGTATGTAATAAATTTGAATAAACACAGTAAAATAGTCGAAAAAATTATTTAGGTAGGTAATTAGTATAATAAGAAATTATAAGTAAAGTAAAAGTAAACAAAATAATGCATTGTTATATTAATCGTACACGTAAAATATGTTCTTTAAATTTTTGAACTACACATGACTTTCTTGTAGATACTATGTACCTATCTATATCGAACTGATCAATTTTGGAATGAAAAAATTATAAAAAATAAGTTAAACATTTTTATTTTATTTCTTTAAACTATTTATGGCTAGAAATTATTCATCCGAAATCAAATATTTCAGAAAAGGAACCACAAAATATTTTCTTACGATCATGTATAAAAAAAAGATGTACCAATATGATTTAAATCAATCAAATTATTTTAATACTATTATTTAAACAAAAATCGAACAAAAATTAGTTTTGCGCAACTGTCAAAAAAGTTACTAACGTCCGCAATTCAGGACGCGAAGTAAAACATTTATTTGTGTACAATACCTACATTTCGCGACCGCGTTGCTATTAGTAACGGCTGCGAATTTATTGAGTTGGCATATGTCAATGTCAGATTTTTTTGACAATTGTTACAAAAATAAAATGTGTGTTTTAATTATGTGCACTGTAGTTGCCCAAAAAAATATTGTGTATAACTCGTCTGCGAAATGTGTTTAGTGTCCTCGAAATTTTTGAAGCCTCGGCAAAAAATTCCGTTGCAAGATAAACAAACTTTTACCAGGTTTGGTATATAATAATTACTATTCTTTAAAAGAGATATATAAATAAAGTTCATAAATCAAATAAATAAACGACATAGAAAACACGAATTAAAATTATTTATTAAAATTATGCCCGAAGATCTAGATATTTGTTTATAATTATGTATTGATAAATAAAGTTTTAAGTATTATTAAACAATAAAAAATTCCAGCTAGGTATTGTTATAAAATTTGCAAAACTAGCACATTTTGTGAAAATATTAATTTGAATAAAAAAAAATCTTGATACTTAATTTGTTTCAAAGAAATCATGATTTGTATTTATACACCCTGATAAAAATTGATAACCTCAATATGATGATAAAATTTCGAATTATATTATGGCATTCTAATTATTCTGAGGGATTTTTTTATTAATTAAGCATTTTATTTATAGTTGAATTATGTATAGATAACCTATGTAAAATATTCAAACAACAATACTTTCTTAGTTAAACATTTTATTATGGGATACTTGATACTTGTATGATTTATTTATTATATATTTTTGAAGAAGAGGTAAAATCTTAGTATAGGACCCGTATTTTTTATTTTCACAAAATTTTTATCAACAAGCCCAAAATTAATTAATGAAAACTGAATCATGTGATGTGACGTAGAATACTGCTATATTCCTTATACAAAATAATGACGTCACAGCAAAATTCCTTTCTCAATTTACTTAAAAACATAATTGTTTTAAAATAAAATTAGTATATTTACCAATATTTTAGATCTAACATTAACATCATTATTATAAAAATATCATTTTCAGTACCATGCAAGTAGCCCATTAAATTAATTATAAAAATGTGTTTGAGAAGTATCAATACAAAAGTTACATGTTGTTAAATATATATAAATAAAAATATTAATATTATCAGTATTTCTAGGTACTACTTTTTTATCATTTTGACTGACAGTTACATTTTAAATCGAGAAAAATAAATTTTACTTTTAAAAATAGTCAAAGTTGTACATTATACATATAGCATACAAATTTTGTATTTGCTTTTAAATCTTCCCTTTATAATTTACAGTAGCTCAACTTAATACTGAACATAAACTTGTTACATTGTTGGTGAACTTAATTTTGTGTGTTGATCAACTGTAGTAGCAGTGTTGAGTTTTCTCCCGATGCTTTAAACAAGGGCAAACATATATAAAAGCAGATAGCGAGAAGTGGGCTTTGCATTTCTTAAAAGTAGAAGGGGAAGGTGGCAAGTTTGTCTGTACTAATATCGTACAAACTACAAATCTGACATCGCTCAGTGACCGGCAATGCTCTTAATAACAATTTGCCATTCACTAGTTTTGAATTATCTTGTTTTAATAAACACATTTTGTTTCACAAAGCATAGTCTTCGATAAATCAGACATGAAAGAATGGAATGTACATCGTGAATTTTTTATTATTACGTTTGTTTGTTGTTAAATAAATCACAAACTTGTGCGAAGCATTTTTTGGTCATTTACATAGGTAAACGACACTCTTAATCGTATCATCAACGACACCGATGTTAAAACAAATCAACAATTTTATCTGTCATTAAGTTGACAATTTGCATATTATGGAAGGTTTTGATATTATTATGGTTGTATCTAACGTATTAAGTTTGTAACTAATAAATTATAAGTATCCAATGTATTATAAGTAACTAACGAATTATGTTATTTATACTTATCAATAAATGTTGCATATTAAAAGGTAATAACAGTTGATGATACGATTAACATTCTAAATAAATAGTGTAGGTGCAATAAATACGCCACTGATAAAATCAGTTTTTACTGTTAGTCCAAGCAATAGGTAATTTTACCTCGAAAAATTCAAGAAGTTTTGTAAATTTGCAGGAAAGTGTAGTTTCATATCCCGAATAATATACTAAATTTATGACCTTGGAGGGCCGCCGCTCCCTCCGCCATATTGGAAAAATTGCCGCCATTTTTGGTTTTTAGCGTTTATCTCGTAAATAGTGAATATTTCGAGAAAAGTTTTTATTTAAAAAGATAGAATGGAAAATTCTCTTTAAAAATGTCATATACAGTTTTTACGTAAGTAGCACAGTTTTCGAGAAAAAAAAATTTACTTTTAAAAAATTTACAATTTAAATAAAGTACAAATTTTGTAAAATTTGATGGAAAAAAATCGCAAAGTCAATTTTTTTTCATAAATCGTTAGAGGGGCATGCAAGGAGCTTAAAACTGAGTTGTCACCCCCCTGGCCCCCTGCAATTTTTGGGAAATCCAAAAACATTTTGGATTTGATTTTTCGCGAAAACGGTAGGTTGTAGAGAGAAATTTTGTTAACAAATATTGTTAAGGACAGTATTATCTACAATTTATGTCATTGGGTCACTGCTCTACGACGAAAAGTGCAAAAAGTAGAGGGTGCCAAAGTTGCCAAAAATGACTTTTTTCACTTTTTCACCGCGAAAAATTGTTTTTTGATCTTTAGTGTAAATGGAAAAGTTGTAGAGCACAAAAAAACCTTCTAAAATGAGTATTCAACGTTTTCCCTACGATGAACGGTGACTGAGATATAACGCGGGAAGGACGCATCGAAGGCCGCGTTGTGGCGCTTGCTCTTAACAATAATTTTGTACGCCAAGAAATATTGTGCAATTGATGGAAAAAAATCGCAAAGTCATTTTTTTTTCATAAATCGTTAGAGGGGCATGAAAAGAGCTTAAAACTGAGTTGTCACCCCCCTGGCCCCCTGCAATTTTTGGGAAATCCAAAAACATTTTGGATTTGATTTTTCGCGAAAACGGTAGGTTGTAGAGAGAAATTTTTAAAGTATATTGTTAAGGACAGTATTATCTACAATTTATGTCATTGGGTCACTGCTCTACGACGAAAAGTGCAAAAAGTAGAGGGCGCCAAAGTTGCCAAAAATGACTTTTTTCACTTTTTCGCCGCGAAAAATTGTTTTTTGATCTTTAGTGTAAATGAAAAAGTTCTAGAGCACAAAAAAACCTTCTAAAATAAGTATTCAATGTTTTCCCTACTATAAACGGTGACTGAGATATAACGCGGTAACTGTTTGAAGTAATATTGAGAAAATGTTATGAAAATGAGTACGCTTATGTTTTTGAGGTCGAATAATTGTAATTTTTAAAAGGAGGAATTAATAAAATTAATTCATTTGTTGTTGGATAACGTAGCTCTAGTTTTATTCATTTTAAATTTCTTACGACGACGACGTTTCGGTCATGATTATGACCATCCTCAGGTCAACTAATAAGGTTTCACAAAGTGTTATATATTAAATTTTTAGAAACGAATAGAAGTGATCACTTCTTCGGCGGCGCCTGCCTGTTGAACGACATGAGATGAGGTTGGCTTATTAGTGTAATCCTCATAACGGAAAATTTGGGAGGGAGGTTCGTCAATGTCTACTTCTTTTTCTTCATCAAACGTGCGTACGTTGCTGCAATTCTTCGCGGCGAAAAATTGAAAAAAGTCATTTTTGGCAACTTTGGCGCCCTCTACTTTTTGCACTTTTCATCGTAGAACAGTGACCCAATGACATAAATTGTAGATAATACTGTCCTTAACAATATTTTAAACAAAATTTCTCTCTACAACCTACCGTTTTCGCGAAAAATCAAATCCAAAATGTTTTTGGATTTCCCAAAAATTGCAGGGGGCCAGGGGGGTGACAACTCAGTTTTAAGCTTCTTGCATACCCCTCTAACGATTTATGAAAAAAAATTCACTTTGCGATTTTTTTCCATCAAATGCACAATATTTCTTGGCGTACAAAATTATTGTTAAGAGCAAGCGCCACAGCGCGGCCTTCGATGCGTCCTTTCCCGCGTTATATCTCAGTCACCGTGTATCGTAGGGAAAACGTTGAATACTTATTTTAGAAGGATTTTTTGTGCTCTACAACTTTTCCATTTACACTAAAGATCAAAAAACAATTTTTCGCGGCGAAAAAGTGAAAAAAGTCAT
The DNA here is from genome assembly GCA_947534325.1 of Agonum fuliginosum. NCBI lineage: Eukaryota > Metazoa > Arthropoda > Insecta > Coleoptera > Carabidae > Agonum > Agonum fuliginosum. Next base: position 4,128,250 of record OX384046.1, read on the forward strand.
TTTTGGCAACTTTGGCGCCCTCTACTTTTTGCACTTTTCGTCGTAGAGCAGTGACCCAATGACATAAATTGTAGATAATACTATCCTTAACAATATTTGTTAACAAAATTTCTCTCTACAACCTACCGTTTTCGCAAAAAATCAAATCCAAAATGTTTTTAGATTTCGCAAAAATTGCAGAGGCTCAGGGGGGTGACAACTCAGTTTTAAGCTCCTTGCATGCCCCTCTAACAATTTATGAAAAAAAATTGACTTTGCGATTTTTTTCCACAAACGTCGAATTTTTGTTACAGATTGACTGGACTATTACCATACAAAAATGGCTGCAGTTTCTTAATGAACAAAGGTATCGACTTCCGGTTTTCAGCAATCGACTTCTCATGTATTTTTCTATAAGAAATATACTTTTCAACATTCTAGTTGCTTTAGTTAAGGAATAATGTGTTTCACGACTTGCGGAGAAAACACAATTTTCTTCTCGCGAAATAGCGAGGAAAGTGAATTTTCACTCTCTAGAGAGGAAAGTAAGCAGCGTTACCAACAGTGTTATTTAACGTATGAAAAATTTCAAAAATTGTAAGTAAATGTATTTATTTTATTGAAACTTCTGATTTTATGGTGATATACTGTAAACTATTTATTAAACAATTATTACATTTTATACTTTCTTTTTCTATAATTTCACGATATTTCAACTTAATTTTAATTTGGCATATTGGCCGCAGTGAAACATTTCGATGTTTTTAAACGTCATTCTAACCTAACTCCTAATGTGTTTCTTCTACATTTACATTTTTTTTTAAATATTTCGTGAAAAAAAATGTTGTGTCTAACACGAGAGAAAAGCCCTTTTACACTTTTCTCTCTACTTGGACAAATAACTATTGTTTATTCTTAAAAACATAATAAGGAAAAAAACGTTCATTTTTGCGTTTTTCAACTGTTATTTTTTAACGGATAAAGATACCGAGTTTCTGTTTCAAGCATTGGATTCTGAAAACATTTTTGTATAAGATACATGATTTGAAATTTTATTTTTAAATGGAGTATAATATCGACTTCCGGTTTCCAGCATTAAATTCTTTGAACATTTTTCTATAACATAACAAATTTTCAAATTTTTTAAAAACCTTTGTTGTGTCAAAATTTGAGGATTTTCATCGAGAGTAAACAGCAAAATTTTGTATTAATTAGTTTTCATAATGTTTATTAAAATATTTTCACCGAGAGGTACCAGGTAATCTTAGTATTAACTTCGATTGTCTTATGGCACGGCATTGTAGAGCTAATTAATCCACTTCCCACCACCCAGTCAAGCTGAAACTTGGCACATAGACTCGTCGCCGATGACAACGCATTCTATCAAAATTTTGGACACCCCAACCCTCCCCCCCATCAAACTTCCGAGTCATTTCGTGTTTGGTATCATATGAAATCATTTGAAAAGGAAAATGAAATCCGAAATGACCGCCCGTTAACTGTCCACCATTTTGAACACAAATTTTGAAGAATCATGTCGTGTTTGATGTCATATAAATGCATTTAATAAAGACTTAAAAAAAACAAATCAAAGATGGCCGCCAATCAACGGCCACCAATTTGACCACAAATTTGTCGGAATCATGTTGTGTTTAGTCGCATAAACGCATTTGAAAAAGGATTTTCTCAAAAGAAATCCAAAATGACGGCAATAAACGGGTTTAAATATCTACTTTTGCTTTTCGTTATTTAGTCCAGGGAATTTATAATTTTACTTCGAACAAACTGCAACAAAAGCTTTTTCGACGAAATCCAATACAGAAAAATGTGCTTTTTAACATGTCAAAAGTTTCCGGAAATCACCGCACCGGAAGCCATTGAAATTTTGAAAAAATGGCCGCTATTTCTGGTTTATTAAGTTTAACTCATCTTTAGCTTATCAATACGAGAAAAACATTTATATAACGTTATAGAGCACACAATTCTCTATAAAAATGATGTATGGGATTTTTATGTCAGTTAACCTGTTTCCGAAAAAATAATAAAAATGCGTTTAGGAAATTTGAAGTCATTTAAATCAAGTGGTAATATTTTCTCTTGACACAATAATGACTGCCATATTTTTTAACGGACAAAAATATCGCCATCCGGTTTTCAGCATATGATTTCTATAACAATTTTCTGTAACACCCATTATTTTTATAATTTTTGAGGCTCTCAATTAGTCACAAAGTAAATATAGATAAAATTTTGTAATTTTCGTGTTTATTCAGCTGTATTTTTTTTGAAGTTCACTCTTGGTTGAGTCTAGGCTTCTTCAAAAGATAATCTAAATATTTCAATATTTTGAAAATTATTGTTTTTAATTAGCTGTCAATTCTTAAAAAATTCAGGTATTGACCTCCGGTTTTCGGCATTAGATTTCTCAAACATTCTTCTATAAGGGGCATTATTCATAAAAGTTTTAAGGTCCTTAGTTAAGCGGAATTTTGAGAACTTTTACCAAAGGAAAACAAAGACATTTTTGTAAGTTTTTATTGGTTCTTTTTAATCAACTTGCGTTTGGGAACGGAATACAATAAAGACTTCCGGTTTTTAGTATATATATATGTGATAGCTTTTTCTTTTACCTATATGTTTAAGACCGGACCGGTATCTTAATTTTTAACAATTGACAGCTAATTAAAAACAATAATTTTCAAAATATTGAAATATTTAGATTATCTCTTGAAGAAAATGTTTAAGCCTAGACTATACCAAAAGTGAACTTAAAAAAAAGCATGTAATAGAAGAATGTTCGAAAAATTGAATACAGAAAACCGGAAGTTAATATCTGAAGCCATCATATTTACAATTTGTGACTAATTGGGAGCCTCAATATTTTTGTATGGCAGTCATTATTGTGTCAAGAGAAAATATTACCACTTGATTTAAATGACTGAAAATTTCCTAAACACATATTTATTACTTTTTCGAAAACAGGTTAACTGACATAAAAATCCCATTTTTATACAGAATTTTCTGCTCTATAACGTCATATAAATGTTTTTCTCGTATTCATAAGCTAAAGATGAGTTAAACTTAAAAAACCAGAAATAGCGTTCATTTTTTCAAAATTTCAATGGCTTCCGGTGCGGTGATTTCCGGAAAATTTTGATATGTTAAAACGCACATTTTTCTGTATTGGATTCCGTCGAGAAAGCGTTTGTTGCAGTTTGTTCGAAGTTTGAGGCATTTTTAAAGTAAATTCCCTGGACTAATTCTAATCCTCGAAATTTTTGCTATTTATTAGAGTATTTTGAAAACATGAGGAAAATAAGAAATTAAACGATTTTCATATTATTTTTATTTGCTTGTTTAATAGAAAGTTGCCCCACCTTAAAAAATGAATAAATTATATTAACGATATTTTATCACTAATTAAATTTTCATCCAAACTCGTTTTCACACCACCATGAGGTAAAGTAAACGGCGCGTTTTTTATTGTGGTTTCCCAGTAGGCCTATCCACTTCAAAGGTTTTTCCTGTGCAATAGACATGGTAATAAAACTATGTGTGACGGAGTAATACAGTTTCTATAACACGCGTCTACACTACGTCTAAACTGTCTAAACCACGTCTGTGCAACTGTTATGTATGGTTAGCGCTTATAATTTGACGTAAGACAGAAATGTCGGAGGCATCGATTTTTGGAATTTTTAGATCATAGTAGCTGTCTTGTATATAAAATAATTGCTTGAAGTTTTCTGTGAACACATTCATTTATTACCTGGACGAAGACAATGTAAATTTTCCCGAAACATTTTCTTAATATACATAAAAACATAATTTAGTTATCAATATGAGTTCTGAAAACTTCTATCAAAGTATAAGAATGATAGTTAACTAATAACTAGTCGTGAACAAATAAAATTCCGAGTGAAAAGAGAACATTTATGCAATCTAAAGAAATACGATCTCAATTACATAGAGATAACTCTCAAACTATTAATTCTACAAAAATGTTTTACTACATAAGCTGTAGAGAATTTAATTCTCTACAATTAATACATTAACTATTTTTGATAATTGATGTTCCCTTGTGAAGATTTGGATTTAGGAGAAGGAAATAAATCTTTTGGATAATATCACATGAGATTGTTTAACTTCTAACTTCACTTCTAATTTGGATACTAACTAGATTTGCGCTTTTGAATTCATTCTGCTACAAACACTGCGAGAGAGAACATCTTCTCTCAGTTCCAGTTGTTGTTGGTGTGGTTTTGAGTTTTGAACCATGCTGGTTTCACGTTTTTCAATTTTGGTTTCAACATTGCTAGTCTTTTGTAATTAAAGTAAGTTTATTTATATTTTGATTTCGCCAATTTCAATCTTGCAAACTTAACCTCAGAGTTTAGTAATTTAATGTTCAAATTTTGTGATCGCTTTCTGATTTGTTTCATCAATAATAAGTTCTTTTTGAATTGATTCACTTTGTTAATTTAATTTTATCGTTCATATAGTGTAATTGGAAACTTGACTGTGTAATTAACAATATTTTCATATTTATAATTTGTGTAACACCATCGTTTCTTTTTAGTCTTCGACACCGGACCTGATGATGACAATATAAATTGTCGAAACCGGTAGTCATTTCATATAAAGAGTGAAGATCAAGACGTATTTTTCAACTTTTATTTCCTTCTCCTTAACTATTTTTATCTAGGAATGACTAGAAAGGAGTTATTGTCAAAAACCGATTTTATGCGCTACTTTTCCAATATGGCGGAGGGAGTGGCGGCCCTCCAAGGTCGCAAATTTAGTATATTATTCGGGATATGAAACTACATTAAACTGCCAATTTTCAAAACTTCTTGAATTATTTCCAGGTATGTTATTAACTCTCTGTTGCTTGAACTATGTTTAATGACTAATCGACTGGATTAAAATAATTCAAATCAGTTTATATTTCAGAATACAATAGTCTGTTTTTAAACTAAGAAGAGTAAAAGCCAGGTTTATACTTAGGTATATAATCTATAATTATATTTTAATATTTTTATATCTCCTAGGCTAATTTACAAATTCTTATACTCAGCAAAAATCAAAAAGATCGAAATTAAAATAAAATCTTCTTTGAAGTATTAATTAACAGATTTCTTTTTGACACTTTGAACATAAACATGACACTTGAATCTGACATTTCAGTGTGTTGGGTTGCGTTGCGTTGCAGCAGACAATGACAAGCTTATAATAATTCTCCCTAGAATTTAGTTTATATTTACCTTCTGTGTAAAGTGTAAATGACATTTTACAGGCGTTCTAAGTAAATGAATTATTACAAGGTTTAGACCTGTAATACATTACAAAGCTCATAAAAGTGACATTACAGTTAGATTCTGCTCAATTGTCCTACCACCAACAATCTTTGATTACAAAATGTAATGTATCTTTTTTTAAATTATAAAGTAAATTTATCAAAAAACGCTTTGAACGAGAAAAAATTATGTTAGCGGCTCGCTTGCAAATAATCTTTACTGAACTGGATTAAGGAGTCTCGCTCCTTGGTCGCTCGCCCCTCAAACTCTCCAGTTCACCCATAAAGATTAATTTACAACGCTCGCCACGTAAATATCTTTTTACTGCTTCTAGTTTAAAAACAGACTGGTATAGTTCCGTAAAATTTCAATTTTTTTACACATTTTGGTAGTTCTTTCTACACCTTCATCATGCCATATTACGAAGACATTCTCAAGAAAAATTGTAAAGTAATGAACTTCATGTTATACCTTTCCGGCTGCTTAGAAAAGCCATCCGGAGGATACAATATGGTGTATATGTATCTTGTAGCTATGTGGAATCTTCGTAGTTCATTACAAGCTATTCATAGTATTTATTTGGCGTTTCCCGATCATCTTGAAATAGTTGTGTACGATACCGCTCCACTTCTTTCTTCGAATATGGTTGTCCTAAAGTTAATCAATTTTGTGGTAAGTGTCTTACTACTTCAGTGAGTAAGATCATTCTTTAAGTTTGAAGCAATTTTGGAAATTCAGGTTAAATTCTACACTTCATTCCAGTAAAAATAATAATAGAGTATTTGACACAATGGTTTTTCCAATCTGTCTTCAATTAAAACTAACAATTGTAAACTTGTATTTTTTGTTTACCTGAAATGTTGATAAAATGTATGATCGTGCATCGTGTCAAAATTATTTGATCGACTATAGATTTATCTCGGGATTCCATTATTAATTAATTCAATTTCTTCTAAATCATCATCCTTTAATGTCATCAAATACATCCGTATTTTACACCGTTACAGATCGTAAGAAAAACTTATGTATCTTAAGCCGTAGTCAATCTACCGCTTAAGGTAAGTGGAACTTAGTAAAATTAAGTGTCACTTAACTTCGTGGTGCAAATTAATTTAGTTACTTAAGCTCAACTTATACTTAAGTGGGCCTGGTGCAAACGACCATTAGACCGAAACAAGACCAGTATCGGAGAGCCTTGAGAGCGAAATTAAATGTCGCAAATACTTAATTTTTATAAATTTAAAATTCGGATGTTAATTTCTGTAGCTCGACTATTACGTTGTTACAACATGTGAGGTTGCCTCATCCAAATTGGATAAAAGGCGTGAAAGATAGTGTATTTCTGTATGTTGCAATATAATATTTAATAATATAATATTTGGAGGTTATGGCCTGGTTTACACCGATATCTTGGTTAGCTAACCAAACACCAAATTATGACTATATTACTACTACGTAGTTTGGTACGCTGCGTATAAACACTGACGCACCAGAATAGTCAGGTACACTATGTTCCAAATGTTCTGCCCCAGAGATTGGAAAACCCCCGTTGATCCGCAACCATTGTAGCACCATTCGTCAAAGTATTAGAAATACGGCCTTCTTTGATCGTAGAAAAAGACAACAAGTGAAAGATAGAAACAGCAGCGGACTAACCCAGGTATAGGGTAAATAGTGTAGAACAATTATTGCTTTGGGTTAGGATTCAGTTCACTGTTAGAGAAGAACACATTCTCCATAATTTTATTTCTTAATATTTGGTCACTTGAGTAACAAACATATGAAAATTTTAATACATGTTGCAAGAATATAAATGTGTTGTATCATGTATTTTTTAACAATAACTTTATTGAGATTCATGGTCTGTTATAATTATTTCTTTCCAGTTTCTAAATTTTATTACCTATTTTTTATGTTGTTTGTTTATATTATTATTTATTCATTATTTTTAAATGTGTTGTATCAGTATCATGTAAGTTGGCAATCAAGTTATGATAATAACTTCTTAAGTTGCATGTTGCGTTATTATTATGTTCAACTTTTGTCCATTCTCTATCTCTAGACAACAAAATAAAAAAGTAATTGTTCAATTAAAATTAAAATAAAATTGTATCATTATGTGGATGGCATCTAATAAGATATTTTCCACTAACTTTGCTACACATGTCGATATTATAAAGTTTTTGATGTAAATACGCCGGCGTACACCGGCACGGTGCCTAAAGAAAAGCCACTTAAAATTAAGCGTCGCCGCCGCCGGTTTATTTTTAACAATTCGCCGCCGCCACTATCAACCTCAACGCTGCACAAGTCAAATTGTGTGTTAATTAATGTAGGTACTCATTAAACATTCAAATATTTACTGTGTATCGAGTTTTGAAATAAAAAATCGTGTGGTGATCATTTTTGATAATCTTGTAATTTTGCCCGGAAATTATTGCTAAAAATGATACTTCGATTTTGTTATATGTAACTTTTGTATCATACTTATTGTTATTATGTATTTAATATAAACTAAATTAAAATATTGAAAATGAAATTACTAATCATAAAAATAATTAACTTAAGATTTTTTACTTTCAATTTATTCGGTCAGTCTAGGATCTCCTTCATTTTTAAATTTTACCTTTAGTCAGTGCCAATAATTTATCTTATATATTTAATATTAAATTTGGCAATAAGTTAATTTTATCATTTTAAGGCATTGTGGCATTTTTAGGATACAAAGTTTTATAAAATTGTGTATTTAAAATTATTTTTTCATTTCATAATAATGCAATTTTTGTTTAGAAATGTAATGAAATGAACAAAATAAAACTATGGAAATTGTATTTCTAAACTGAAACAGAGCTCAAAGCAATTATTGTTCTACACTTTTGCTCTACCTGGCGTAATCCGCAATGATTCACCGAGAACTGCTTCTATCTTTCGCAAGCTGTCTTTTTCTACAACCTAAGAAGGCCGTATTTCTAATACTTTGACGAATGGTGCTACAATGGTTGCGGATCAACGGGGGTTTTCCAATCTCTGGGGCAAAACATTTGGAACATAGTGTACAGTTTGAAGCCAGTACCTAACCAAACTTAGTTCTGCAAGTCAGGCTAACTATGACAAATTGTTACCGTGTAAACGCATTGAAACCACTGACCAAATCTACGCATGCGTGTTCTTGTTGATATGTTGACAGATGTTCACAAGTGAGTTTGGTTAAGTTTTTGTGTTTGTAAATAAAAGGTAATTTGTAAGAACAGATTAGTTTTTGGTTAATTCATTTTAATAATTATATTCCAGAACGTTCCAGAATGACTACAAACTTAAAAAAGAAGGAAGCAAATTTATAATCTAACCTGGTTATCTTGTATTTTTTGTATGACCCTACGTCTGCGCTGTAAAATTTGTTGTAATATTTTTCTTTCTTATTTTATTATTTATTTACAAATTGTGTACAGTATACTATTTAATCGCTTTAATAATAAAAATTTAAAAAGGTTTGACATAAGGTATCAAAATTAGATTGACCAAATTTTTACCAAATGAAAAATAACCTTGAAAAAGATCGGCGGTGTAAACACCCAACAACTAAACTTTTGGTATGGTAAAGATATGGTTAGGTCACAATAAAGTATCGCGGTGTAAACCAGGCCAATGTACTTGTACTTGCTACTTGATACTACCTACTTCATGATATTAATTTTTTACTTGCAGCTAAACACGTCCAACTTGAACCATGTGTACCGAGTTGGAAAAAATTTGACGATTCGATCCACATAAAAAGCATTGAAATTTGCTCAATTACCTATGCAGGACTCAAAAAACGAAGTTCCTACGACGGTTTGTCACAAAGTTATGGGCGTTTGAAAAAAGTGCATTTTGGGGTTTTTTTTTTCACGAATGAAGTTTTATTTCAAAATTTCTAATATTTTAGGCAATTTGAGTTATTCACACGAAATATCCAATTTCATTTTTAAAGAAGTAAGCAAATCTCACGAGTTTAAAGTTTACAGACCTGTAAGCAGACCTTCAATATCGAGAAAATTTAAACTTTAAACTGCCTAAAATATTAGAAATTTTGAAATAAAATTTCAAATAAAAAAAAAACAATTTCGTCAAAAAACTTCCGACTTTTGAGTCAAAAAACCACAAAATTCACTTTTTTCAAACGCCCATAACTTTGTGCCAAATCATCGTAGGAACTTAGTTTTTTGAGTCCTGCACAGGTAATTTAACAAATTTCAATGCTTTTTCTGTGGATCGAGCCGACAAATTTTTTTCAACTCGGTACACATAGCCAAATTTGGACCTGGTTTTGCCCAAAAACGTTTTTTTTTTGTTCGGGTTTTGAAGGGTACGAAAAGAGATCATCCTAATCTGAGTTTACCCCCTTAAAGTAGAACCACTATGGGTTTTTTCCACGAAAAAATCGTCTAATTTGGTTGAAAATTCGCTGAGTTATGTGCGAAAAACCAAAAAATGCCATTTTAAAAAGAATCCATAACTTTGTGCCAATCGGTGTCATGCCGTTTTTGATCAAAAACTGTTTTACGGAGAGGGCAGTATGGACCAGCGTGTTATCATGATGAAAGAACCAGTCGCCTGTGCGCCAAAGATCTGCCCATTTCTTCCGGATATTCTCCCTCAATCTTTTCTTTACTTAGGGCAGCATCCCCATAAGAAGTTTTAAGCATTAAAATAGTTTCCGCGGCCGATTTCCCCAACAGGTAACAAAATTTCACAGCCGCGCGTTGCTCTCGAAAATCGGCCATCACATTTTCGGCGAAATGAAAAAAGTTGTTCCACTAAAAAAATTCTCGCGAGTAAACCGATGCACTCACAGTGACACTTCGCACACTAACTCAGGAGACGTGTCCCTAAGACACCTGGTCGAACAATGGGTTCCCCCACTATCCCTCCCCACTGAAACCTAATTCCCGTCACTTTTGGGTCCCCCCTAGTATATAAATATAAATATATATATATATATATATATATATATATATATATATATATATATATATATATATATATATATATATATATATATATATATATATATATATATATATATTTCAAATTAAGTAGTTATCGACCGTATGTAGTAATGATGAAAGAAAAATTCTTGGGAAATCGGTCAGGCCAAAATATGCAAAAACGCAAAAATTTAATTTTTAGACATATTTATTTCAAAAACCAATATTTCGGATCTAGTTTGATCCTTCCTCAGGGTTCTATAATGAAAAACAAACATTTAACAAAATTTGTTTGACAAAGTAACACAAGCACATGTAAAAACTGTTGTATAAAAAATATAAATTACTTACAGAAAAGTAATGTCACAATAATAAAAAACATATACGTAAATACAGTATGGTAAGTATACTCTCGTTAAATTTAATTGTTTTTAAACACATTACAGTGTTTTTTCTTTCAGGACTTGTGAAAACAATTTTATGAAAGTCAACCTTTGTCTAGTAGATATGGCTGCCACTGATGAGCATTCAGCAAATCCGTTGAAATACGCGCGAAAAGATACAGAAACCTGGTGGAAATATCTGAAACTGTTTGACGTAGAGGCTGTCAAATACCAAACCAAAAGAAACCTTGGGAAGCTTCCAAAATATGTTGTTCGTTTTAGAAGATTATTTATAGATGTTGTTTAAGTTTTGTACTTCATCGTCATTGCGTTTTTATGTTACTTTTATACAATTTATGTACGGTGCTTACATAATTGGTAATGACATTTGTACATTCCGCTCTGTGCTGTTCTTGTTCGGTGTTCTTGCATAAATATAGCAATATTCATGTCTTTAGTTTCAGTAACATTGGGTAGTAATATATATATATATATATATATATATATATATATATATATATATATATATATATATATTTATAACTTGATACTTAATCTATGAAGAAAAGTACTTTTACTTCAAGTACATTCCTTGGCCATAAGGTCCTTTTTTGTGGTACTTTAGCCAGCTCTGACCGCGGTAACGTTACCTCCTTTAAATCACTATGTACTGTACTTACACCTACTAAAATATAATATCAAAATAAATTAAAAAGAAGTGTGCCGCTCCTACATTTTCCTTGTTCTCCCCAAATTTAAAAGTATACCGCCTGTACTGGTAATAATAACTCATGAACTCATGTCGATATTGCAAACAAACAATCATTGTTGTCTCGTGTCATTCGTGTGCGTGTGTGAAACTATTATTTATCTTGCATGCAAAGAAATACTTGTCATCGCAATAAAAATAAAAGAAACATCGATCCTTGTAATTAGTACCAAAAGAAGTACAATGATTACCATATTACCTATTAATAAAAAATAATGAAAACAAGAATAAAGCCAGAGTTTTTTTTAAATAAGTAATTTTTTTCTCAAGTGTTTTAGTTTTAAATTAATAGCCTGTTTCATTAAATTGTGCATTTAACAATAAAATTATCAAGCAATAATTTTTCATGTGTTATAAATATTTTGTCCACTTGTGGTATACAGAGTAGGTAGTATTAATGTGCACCACTACTATCGGATTGATACTTATAGTCAGTTGGGTTTAAAGATGAGTAACTTGTTTAAACAAATAAAACTAAACTTAAGGGTGATTGTAGGTACTATCGGAATAAAAAATTATCGAAATTGAAATTTTTAATTTATTAAAAGTAGGTACATGTATTTTATCATTTAAATTAATTATAATTGATTCATATCTAACTTCCATATTTATTAAATTAGTGCTCGATGCTATTATTATTATTATTATTATTATTATTATTATTATTAATTTCAACTTCTTTGTTTAATGGAAATAATTAGTAGGTATGTACTATTACTCAAACGTCATCACAAATATGCTTATGTTCATGCTAACTACATTACTTTGACTACGAATGGTAAATGGCATAATTGGGAATATCAATTAAAAATGTAAATAACAGAAAAAATATTAAGTAACCTTTTTGAAATTTATATATATATATATATATATATATATATATATATATATATATATATATATATATATATATATATATATATATATATATATATATATATATACAGGGTGTTCATTTTAAGTGGCGCACCATTGCTAACTCGAGATACGAAGTTGGTTAAATTAGCAAACAATTTATATTTTATATGACTACTTTAATGAACGAAACAAATTTTTTTTAGACCAGTGGTTCTCAAACTACGGGATGCAACTTTCTTATTTCAAATGGGGACCTATTTTTTTATTTGCTTATTCGATTCAGTATTTTTTTCTGAATTCAACGAGATATTAGTTTTATACTTTTGCATAACAAAAACATAAGAAAAACGCTATTGAAAATTATGATAATTTAATTAAAATCTGATTGTTAGTTAGTGTTATGGCAGAAAAAAATTGAATATTTTGTTTCATATTAATTGTTAGTGAAAAAGATTCTAGTATACTACACTGATCAGACCAAATAAGGTCGAAACATGTGTCCGTAGTTACCGCCGCCTTACACCCTACTGAGTGCTTAGTACCCTGAACTCATACACTCAGTAGCGGTTCTGATCTCCTGATTAAAATCAAAGAGTCTTTTTCATTACCAAATAACAATTAATATGAAACAAATATTCAATTTTTCGTCCATAGCACTCTTGTAACAATCAAATTTTAATTAAATTATCATAATTTTCAATAGCGTTTTTCTCATGTTTTTGTTATGCCAGGGTATGAAACTAATATCTCGTTGAATTCAGAAAAAAATACTGAATCGAATAAGCGAATAAAAAATAGGTCCCCATTTGAAATAAGAAAGTTGCACTCCGTAGTTTGAGAACCACTGGTCTAAAATTTTTTTTGTTTCGTTCATTAAAGTAGTCATATAAAATAGAAATTGTTTGCTAATTTAACCAACTTCGTATCTCGAGTTAGCAATGGTGCGCCACTTAAAATGAACACCCTGTATATATATATATATATATATATATATATTTACTTCTTCATAATTGCACACCTATATATATATATACATATTGTAGACAGTAACATTTAGTATACAATGTTATTTAAAAAATTCCTATTAATTCATAAATTTTGAGAATATTCCAGAAAAACTCTTCACATCTTCAAGAAACTACCACTTCCGGCTGCACGATCAACACCAAAATCAGATCTAATCTAGGGTGTCAGTGGTATTTGAGTTATCGTACCTCCAACATCCATCCTGACACACACACACACACACACACACACACACACACACACACACACACACACACACACACACACACACACACACACACACACACAGACACACAGACACACAGACACACAGACACACAGACACACAGACACACAGACACACAGACACACAGACACACAGACACACAGACACACAGACACACAGACACACAGACACACAGACACACAGACACACAGACACACAGACACACAGACACACAGACACACAGACACACAGACACACAGACACACAGACACACAGACACACAGACACACAGACACACAGACACACAGACACACACACACACACACACACACACACACACACACACACACACACACACACACACACACACACACACACACACACACACACACACACACACACACACACAGACACAGACACAGACACAGACACAGACACAGACACAGACACAGACACAGACACAGACACAGACACAGACACAGACACAGACACAGACACACACACACACACACACACACACACACACACACACACACACACACACACACACACACACACACACACACACACACACACACACACACACACACGCGCACAGACATCATCGCGAAATTATCAAAATCGTGTTCTAGGGATCTCAAAACGTGCTTATCCATTGAAAACTCAATATCGAAATTTTAGCATGATTACAATACCTCTCTTACAGATATGAGTGGCGAGAGGTAAAAATACGAAAATCATTCTTATTTACATTAATGTTTATAGGGTAATTAATTAATTTATATTTAAGGCCGGAATGTAGCTGTCCACGATTTCGTCGAGAAAAAGGAGAGATATATACAGATTTAGTGTGTGGCATCGTATTTGTATGATATTGTATTTATAAGACAAAAAAATAATCAAACGCGATATTCGTATAATAACATGTTACCTACAGTGCGACGCATGAATTTTAATAGATTTTGTATTTAAAATGCCCTAAATTAAACTTGCAAAGTAGTATTTTTCTCTTTATTCGGCATTTTTACTTCCTTGTTTTAAAACAATACTATGAAAAAATTTGGAAAAATCGATGCGTCGCACTGTAGAATGAATATTAAATATTGGCGTAAAAAAATTTCAATGATCTTACGTTAGTATTAGATTCAATATTATACAAACCGTAGAGCACTGTTTTACCTCTTTCTCATACAGCTACATTCCCGCCTTAATATAGGGGTTTAAAAGTTGATACAAAATTTTTGATTTAAAAATATAATTTTAGTATATCTTTATTTATGTCGAAATGTCTATTAACAGAAATCTGGGATGGACGCTTTTATAAACATTCCACGGACTTCCTTGTGGAAATTATTCCAAAAAATCTAAAGTCAGTAGTATTCGATACTAGAGATTTCCAATAGATGCACATTTTTCTAAACAATGGATTAACAATGAAGATATTACATTTTGTTTTCATAATCACAAGCTTACCTACTTAACAATTTCATGCGTTGTAATCTTCGAGCATATACTGACTAGAGGCCGCCTTACGGCGTTTGTTGTGATCGAAAGATATGCAGTAGGGGAGATTTGCGGGGTCGGAAGCCTTGATGTATTGAGGGATGCGTAATTTCTTAGTATTATTCCACAAAGTAAAATAATACTCACAAAACCACATACATTTTTTCACAAAGTAAACGTAGAACTTAGGATTATAGTAAAATGTGTGTGACAAGAAGTAACAAAGAATAACAGCAAAACGCTGCCCGCAATACACCATGACTTTCAGCCCCGCAAGTTCCCCCTACAGCATTTCTTCCAATCACAACACGCTATGCATTAGTATAGGGAATTACTTCTCTAGTCAATATATGCTCGAAGTTTGTAACGGTTTTAGAAACCGATAAATTTTCGAATAGGTATTATCACTACTATAGTCCATTTGAGAATGACTGACAGTAATAAATCATTATTTGCAAGAGTAGTATTGGATTTTTGCCAGCAATGCGGCAAATAAAACTACCAGAAAAATCAGTTGTAACTACACTAGGATGGTAAAAATAAGCCGCACGCTTTGTACCTGGAACGAAACTTACTTCTCGAACAATAGATAACGCTCTGATAATCCCCGTCGGACTGTGTCATAGACGTAGATAGTAGTGATCTGTTTATACATTTACTAAAAATAAAAGTTTTTAATATTTAAATATAACTTTCTCACTCATTATTATTAAAATAAATCTTTTCTCTGATAAATAATTTAGACCTAAAACGATAGTTCTCTACCGAATTTAGTCATTTTGACTATCCCTGTGCAAACAATTATTGACGCGCCACTGGAATATCTTTGACAGAATGATTTATTACTGCCAGTCATTCTTAAATATAGTATAATTGGCCTTATCGCCTAGTTATATCCAACAGCGGGGTTCACTACCTGCTATTACAATATGCCGCTCTAACTTACAGTTACAGTCATAAACAAATTATAGATTTGAAAAATATCTTTTAGAGCTTGTAATAAATTTATAATAAGCTACTTGTATGGTATTGGAAATGAGATTTTATTACTAGGTACGTAGGTACCTAAATGTTAGGTCGAAAATATATTATGTAAAAATAAAAATTTTATTTAAAAATTATTTTATGTTTTTTAGTAAATTGAGAAAGATAATTTTTTGTGACGTCATTATCTTGAACAGGAGGAGGAAAGCATAATAATTAAGAATGTAACCTGTGCGGTTGGGGCCGTTTTAGCTGATCGCCCGAACGGGGCGTGCGCACTAGTTTGTGTCGGTACTATGACAGATATTGCTTCCAGCCGTCTCTACGTCACAATTAATATTCAATTTTTTTTTTTTTTTTTTGGGCTTGTAGGTAAAATTTTTGGCAAAATAAAAGAATACGTGTCCTAAGTTTCAATCTCTTCTTTAAAAATATTTCATAACAAAAGTCATACAAGTAGCCCATTTCCATCTTTAGCGCATTACATTTTAGTCTCTGTATTCTATATTGCACAGATATAGTCAGTGTTTTACAAAAATTTTGGACATTGAAAAAAGAGTAATAATTATAAATAAATAATATACCTACCTAAATGAGGTCTTGCAAGATTTTTTTCTTTACTGAAATCGAAAGAACACAAAAAATATCTACCCCGTATTTTTTCTTTTTCTTAAATTTATTTTAAGAAAGAGAAAATAATTACTAAAAGTATTGAGTGTGTACACACCCCAAATAAATTTTAGTTTTAATAAGTAATATTTCATATAATGTAACTTAACTAACTTTTCAAACTATCAATATGTTAACTTCTGCTTGAAAATGACCAAGATCCTGGTCGAAACGTCGCAAAAATTATAACTCTATAATAAAGCCAGTCATCCAAATAAATAGGATTTAATCATATCAAGTATCGAATACTGAAATACCGAATTTGTAATTTTTATCCGTTAATATTACTTATTACAGTCGTTTTTGTATAATATGAGAAAAAAAATCATGCTTTAATCAATTTGGCTTAGATTCCGCCAAAATTTTTAAATGCTAGATACAATTATTATCTACAAAGAACTTGAAATTGAGATTGTTGCGACAATAACCGTGTTTTGCTCTTGATAATTATTTAATTTAAAATAAAAATTTTGGAATCTACTCAATTAATTCTACCTATTAGGTATTAATTACAAAAGAATACATTTACAATATTTTGTTCCTATTCTAACTATTCGAATCAAAATTGCATGTTCCCGCCTAAGTAATTAATTGCTAGAATAAATTATCTTCAGAGAAAAACAATTGATTTCTAATATCTGGATTGTTTAGACTTTAACCATGACTCGCTGATAGTTATTTAATACAATAGAATATTTTTAGACTATTTTGATCCATTCTAACTATTCGTATCAAAATTGCATTTTTCTGCCTAAGTAATTTATTGCTAGAATAAATTATCTTCAGAGAAATACAACAACTGGATTACTGAATTCTGGATTGTTGAGTCTTTAACCATGTTCCGCTATTGGTTATTAAATACAAAATAATATTTTTAGAAAAAACTATACCTAATACCTATTCTACCTATTCGAGTCAAAATTGCATGTTTCCGCCGAAGTAATTAATTACTAGAATAAATTATCATCAGAGAAATACAGTGATTACTGAATTCTGGATTGTTGAGCTTTTAACCATGTTCCGCTATTGGTTACTAAATACAAAATAATTTTTTTGAATAAACTATACCTATTCTACCTATTCGAATCAAAATTGTATGTTTCCGCCGAAGTAATTAATTACTAGAATAAATTATCTTCAGAGAAATACAGTGATTACTGAATTATGGATAGTTGAGATTTTAATCATGTTCCGCTGTTGGTTATTAAATACAAAAAAAATATTTTTAGAATAAACTATACCTATTCTACCTATTCGAATTAAAATTACATGTTTCCGCTGAAGTAATTAATTACTAGAATAAATTATCTTCAAAGAAAAACAACTGATTACTGAATTCTGGATTGTTGAGCTTTTTAGCATGATCCGCTATTGGTTATGAAATACAAAAGAGTAATATACTGTATACTATACGAATCAAAATTGCATGTTTCCGCCGAAGTATTGAAATCTGAATTGTTACTACTGTAATCGTGCTTTACTATTGGCACTAAAAAACAAAATAATATTTTTGGAAACTACTCAATTAATTAGACCTGTTAGAAGCAAAATTACATTATGCCGCTTATAATAATTTGTTGATTAAATTATGTATGGAGAAACAAATTTGATGACTGAAATTTGGATGTTTGTGATTGTAACTATGATTCTTTAGATACTAGTATAATTAAATCTAAAATAATATTTATTTGAATTTACTTAAGTTAGTCTTCCTGATAGAAACAAAATTGTATGATTATCTTCGGACAAACACAACTTTTGGATAGGAATGTAAGAGACTACAACCATGTTTCGCTTATAGCATGCAGAAACTGATTGCTAGAATAAATTATATTTGGAGAAACTCAAATAATGTCCAAAACCGAATTTTTTGAGTGAAAAGTTATCAATTTTATATAATTTCGAAATTTCTTTCATCAAAACCATTTGCATGTAGGTATGAGTCTTGAATTTTTTAAATAAATGAATACATTCTGCAATATTGTTTTTGAATAAAAATTATTCAATGATGAATTTGGAAAAAATATTTGATATGTATTTCAATAATCACAGTGATGTTATATTTTTTAATTGTTTACTCGTTAGAAAATATTAATTTAGTGTTTTAATAAGCGAAATGTTTGTTTAATTGAGAGTAATTAAATAGTATAATGTTTTGCGACCTTCAGTAAGTCAAAATATATATTTTTATAATGATTCCGCCAGCGTAAAAATTATGCCAGCGGAATCGCTAAAAATCAGGTTCCGCCAATGGTAATAAAATTTTTATAATGGTAATTAATTAGTAAAAAAAGAGTCAAATCTAGTAAATTTTTTTTAAATTCCGCCATAGTTCACCCGCCAGCTTCAAGTTGATAGAATTGGGTCGCCCTTCCCGTACTCTGCGCAGGCTATAAGACGCACTGTGATAAAGTTTGAGTTAACATTACTAAGACAATAAGCCACCAAGAAGACAACGCAGTGAGGAGAAAATCACAGCTGTAGCGGCCAGTGTTGCAAAGGAGCCAAATTCTGCCAAACTGGAACGATCTTGTGATCAGTGTCAACAAAGCCGTGGTGGACATTTGAACGATATCTTGTTCCGAACATAACTGCATTGTCTAAGCTTCCAAATAAGGCAATATCTAAAGTGATATGTCAAACCGTTGACGTTTTATTTAAAATTAAAATCCTATCACTCTTAATGAAAGACTCTATATTTGTTATACCGGGTGTAGATTTTTTTTCTGACCTATAGGAAATACAATGTTAAAATTTTAATTTCGCTCTAAGTTTTTACCTTTTGATTTTAGAGTAAAAGTGTAAATACAAAAGATGTTCAGAATAAAAAACTGCATCGTATAAGCTTAATTTTTTTGTTCAAATCGATTTCTTTCACGAAATAAACATGAAATAAAAATTAACAATTTAGGCTAGTTTCAGACTGCCATGTAAAATTAAACAAAACAAAAATATTTATTCCGTCACACTGACAGTTGATAGATTGTTGTTCTAATTGATTTATTGAACCATAAGAAGGATTCATTAATCAAAAAACTAAATTAATAATTATTTTCTTTTCCTTCTTTTCTTCCTAAGGTACATTTTATCGAAATTAATTGAAGAGTTTATTTCTGTTTGATCTGACTAATTCATTTTATTTTTCATGGCACTCTGTAAACAGCTCGAATATGTCAAATTTAATTTACGTTTATCTCGTGACAGGAACGTTTTATGTCAATAAATAAGGGCTCATTGGATGCAGTTTTTTATTCTGAACATCTTTTGTATTTACAGTTTGGCTCTAAAAGCAATAGGTAAAAACTTAGAGCGAGATTAAAATTTTAATATTGTATTTCCTATAGGTCAGAAAAAAATTCTACACCCGGTATAAATTTTTTAATAAATAAATAAAATTTAAACACAAAGTTGTCCGAATCATGTCGTGTTTGATATCATATAAAAGCATTTTTGAAAAAGGCTTTTGAAAAAAGAAATAAAAAATGGTCGCCAATCAACGGCCACCATTTTGAACACGAAGTTGTCCGAACCATCTCGTGTTTGGTATCATATTATTATGAAGGCATTTAAAAAGAACTTTTGAGAAAAGAAATCCAAAATGGCCGCCAATCAACGACCACCATTTTGAACACGAAGTTGTCCGAACCATGTCGTGTTTGGTATCATATTAAAGCATTTGAAAAGGACTTTCGAGAAAAGAAATCCAAAATGGCCGCCAATCAACGGCTACCATTTTGAATACGAAATTGTCCGAACCATGTCATGTTTGGTATCATATTTAAGCATTTGAAAAGGAATTTCGAAAAAAAGAAAAAAAATTACCGGCATTCAACGTCCACCATTTTGAACACGAAGTTGTCCGCATCATGTCGTTTGGTATCATTATAAACGTATTTGAAAAGGACTTTCGAAAAAAGAAATTGAAAATGGTAGCCAATCAACAGCCACCATTTTAAACACAAAATAATATTCATTACATCCAATCGATTACGATTGCCATAGAAGTGTTAAAGAATTCTTACGAAAAACTTTGTTTGTTGAGGTTAATTTTTTTAAATTAATAAATATCATTCGATGATTGGAAATTGTTTTTTACAAAAAAAAATTATATTCAAACGTCAAATTTTGTTTTGTATCAAATTAAAAGTTTTTGTGAGAGCTAATACAGGTATATGATTAATAAAAATTGTGTTGGATGATCCACTTTTGTTTAAAATCCGGTATGTTATTATAAGTTAACAGCTGTCAATGTCACAGTGACATTTAAAATTCAAATTTTTTAATCTAAATGTGAAATTGGATTCATTTAAGGCCCGAAGGGCCGAATCACCCCAGGGACCGCGGATCTTAAGCCCGCGAAGCGAGCGAATCCCTACTGTCGCGCGGCAGCGGGGCCTGACGCTAGTCATATATATTAAAAGAGAATGGACCATCTATACTTTCATCATGAAACTTTCATGACCTCTAGAAATTATATGGTTAAAGTTTTTATAAATTTTTTTTTCTACTTATAGATATATGTTTAAAGCTGATTCTTTTATATATCAAATTTTCTTGGATCCACGGCTTCATTGGAATTAATTTTTGTTTTTTTTATTGTTGATGGAATGGTAGTTTGACAGATGTCACTTAGTGATATTTACAATTTTATGATTTTAAATGCACTTATTTTAATTTTGAAGTAATTTGTAAATTATTTCAAATACTAAGACAGAGACCGTAAATTTTTAAAATATTTTTGTTAATTTTTATACTATTTTTACAAAAATTTATTTCATTTTGACATTTATTAAAAGTACAGGTTTTACAAAATTATTTAGGATCCAAGTAGGTAGATTTTATTGGAAAAAATTAGAAGAATGACTGAGCGGTTGTATGACAGCTGTCATTTACTGACGTTTGCAATTTGAAATTTCAGATGGATTTATTTTAAGTAATAGATATAATACGAGCAATTTGTAAATTATAACAGGTAAAAAATGTTGGAGCACAATTGTTTTTAACATTTTCATCAATTTTAATATTATTTATTTTGACAGTCACTTAAAAGTACAGTCACATTAAAAGGCATTAGGAGTATTAATAGTAGGTACATTCAAAGTAAAAATTATAACCAGTTTTTTATAACTTCCGGTTTTATAATTTTGCCGGAAGTTTTCACAAAACCATCGACTTTGGTATCAAATTAAAGGGCTAAATGTGGGCTACTTTATAAAATCGTTAAAAATGGCAACCGACAATCGGTTTTTTTGTTTTCTTGGAAATAATGATAAATGATAATTTCTTAAATTTATATACCTACCTAATCAAGTTTGATATACACGTAACATTTACTGTGTCTGCCAAACTTATATTCTTGCTTAAAATGTATAAAATTATATAAAATGGAGGCCGTAGGCCCGCATTTGTTTTATCAAAAAAAGTTATAATCATAGTATCGAGTCCATTTTTACTTCCCCGATCTATGTATAGAGGTAAGTATATTGCAATCATAGACAAGATATATATTTAGACAGGAATCTCCTATGATACTAGCTTGAACGCTACTCCTAGCGGTTGTAATTTGGAACTAAAAAGTAAAAAATGCAACCCGTTTAACAACAAAAATATTTCAAAGTGTTTGCTGATTTAATGTATTTCGATAATAAAATTTTTATTACATACGTTTATTGTAAACCAATTATTTTCTTGAAATTGTATTTCACATTAAATATGTTGAAAATTATTTATATTTACAATAAATGTGTAATATAAATTTAAATTTCGAAATACATTACATCAGCAAAAAATATTCTTCCTCGATATCCTCTTCGTAAACATCGACAATGTGTTGCCACTTTGCCGTAATTTCTGCCCCATCAATTGTAAATTATTCCTCATGCATTTGAGGAGATGATAGATAGATAGATAGATATTTTTATTAACCACTTTACAATACAGTTATTGTTTGCAGCAAGTCAAAGGAAGTAGGTACTTACAAATTTAAAAATGGTTTTTGTTTTAAAAAAAACACAATACACAATTTAATACATTAAAAATCAGTATCAAGTCCAGTCACCATCCACCCAAGTATGGTTAAAATACTCTTCAACAGAGTAGAAGCAATAGCGTAAGAGGAATTTTTTTACTTTAATTTTGAAAACATTTATATTTAAATTTCTCACATTTAATGGTAAGAAGTTATACAAACTAATGTCTAAAGAATTTTTCTTAGACTTACTAAGTCTATAATACTCAGAACGTATTAAGTCTGCTGACCTTGTATTATAATTATGAACATTTGATGAAAGTGTATAATTCTCTTTATTTTTTTGAATTTCTAAAAGTGTACTAAAAATGTACAGGCACGGCAAAGGTAAAATACCTAATGAGATAAATAACGGTTGGCAATGATCTCTAAAATTTGCATGTGCAATAATTCTCACTGCTTGCTTTTGAAGCCGAAAAATGCAGATAGCGTTGGAAGAATTCCCCCAGAGAATTACCCCGTAATTGATACATGAATGAAAAAGACCATAATAAGCAGTCAATAGAGAATTTGAATCCAAAATGCGAGATAATTTTCGTAATAGAAAAATTACACTTGCTAGTTTCTTCGCCAATTGAATAGTCTGATCAAACCAAGACAAGCGGTCATCAATTAGCATACCTAGGACTTTAACAGAAGTGCTTGTAGATATGTTATTTTGTGATGAGATTATAATTTCCTGTGTTTTATTAGTATTCAATTGCAACTTGTTACTTAAAAACCACTGCTCAGCTTTCCTTAGATTTGACTGAGCTAAGCTTTTTAAAGTTGTAATATCTTTATGTGATTCTAAGAGACTGGTGTCATCTACAAATTGAACAACTTTAATCGGTTGCATGAAGTGAAAAAAGTCATTTACATATATTAAAAATAGTACAGGGCCTAGGATCGACCCCTGCAGAACTCCGTGAAAGATTGGTAAATAATCAGATCGATTTTGTCCAATAGAAACACATTGCTTTCTATTTGACAAATAAGACTGAAATAAATTTAATGTACCGCCAGATACACCATAGTGAGCTAATTTATCAATTAAATCATTGTGTGACACACAGTCAAAGGCTTTTGACAGATCACACAATGTAACGGCTGTGTGACATCCCTTTTCTAGGCCCTGTACTATGTTTTGAACTAATTCCAGAATTGCTTCTATTGTAGAGTGATCTTTACGATAGCCATATTGAGAATCATTAAACAGCTTATTATTTTCAAAAAAATCTACTAATCTGATTTTGATAAGTTTCTCAAATATTTTGGCAAACATGGGAATGATAGATATCGGTCGGTAGCTTTCAGCACAACCCCTATCTCCTTTCTTATAAAGTGGATACACTGTAGTGACCTTTAAAGAGTCTGGGAAAATACCCTCTGAAATGCATTTATTAAAGATAAGCGTTAGAGGACTAGCTATAAGATCAATACAATCTTTAATAATTCCAATGTTGATATCATAAATATCACGACATTGTGAATTATTTAAAGAATATGTAGCTGTTAAAACCTCGTCTTCTTGAAATTCAGACAGCTCAAAACTTAGATTATTATTTGTAGTATTAAGCAAAAGATCACTAGCTTTGTAGTTGCTTTGTGGTAGCTCTTTAATAATATTCTCTGAAATTGAGGTAAAAAATAAATTGAAGTCATCACACGAAATCTCCAGGTCCGGATTTACTTTTGCGTAACTATTTCTTTCAGAGTTTATTAACTTCCAACAATCTTTATTTCTGTTGTTAGACTGTAGAATAAAGTTACTGCATGCTGATTTCTTTGCTTTAATAATTTCTGTTCTGTACATTTGACGATAAGATCTAAAATTATCAATGTCGCTTTGTCTCTTAGTACAAGAAGCAATCGTTTTAAGACTCATTAAAACATTACGCATATGAGATAAATGTTCTGAAAACCAATTTACTACTGAATTTTTGTAATCACTAGAACATTTTTTGACTGTAAAATATTCTTGGATTAGAAACATAAAATTATTAATAAAGTAATTTATTGATTCTGTTGCGTTCATATTGGAATCAAAAATGTGATTCCAATTAAACTGCAAGAGACCAAGTCTAAATTTTTGAACATTCATTCTGGAATAAATTCTCTTGAAACAGTAATGATTTGATACATGACTTACGTCCTTGATTTTTATATACTGCGCATAATGGTCTGACAGTAATGGATCAAAAACACCCGTTTCAATCTCATCATTTCCCATGTTTGTCAAAATATTATCTATGCAGGTAGAAGAATGCTCAGACACTCTTGTAAAAACTGAAACAGTGTGCCGAAAAGCAAAAGTCGCAATTAAATTTAATAAATTGTTTGTGTTAGTTGACAAAGATAAAAAATTGGTGTTAAAATCCCCAGCAAGAATAACTTTACTATATTTGCCTGAAGCAAAAATTAATAAGGCTTGCAACTTTTCAAGAAAGCTATTAAAGTTTCCATCGCATGATCTGTAAATAGTAATTAAAAGAATTTTGGAATCCAACAACTCCACTCCGCAGAATTCGGCCTCAAAAGCAACAGTAAAATTATCTAAATTTACTGGTTTATAGAGTAGATTAGATTTTAAAAATATTGCTACCCCGCCGTGCCTGTTACAGGTCCTGCAGAAAGAGCTACCTAGTACATAGTTTGATAAACTTACCATTTTAATTGTTTCATTATCGAGCCAATGCTCAGAGATGCAAACTACATTAAAGCAAAATTTGTTTAAAAAAATATTTAACTCATCGACCTTGTTTGAAAGTGACTGAACATTGATATGTAAGACAGATAACATCTCATCACCTAAAAACATAGAATTAAAAGAATTTATATCACAAATATAATTGTCTTTGTTTGCTGTTACTCTATCGTCGCCTTGTACTGCACCAATTTCTTTGACATGATTGTCTTTTGTTAGTCTGTCGATGGGGGATTGCGGCGAGGATAGAAAAAATTTCTTATACATGCACCCGTTGGCCATACGTCTGGAGACATCACTTTATCACGATTGTGTTCGTATATATCTATCTTGAATGATGCGTAGAAATGTTCGAATTTTGACTTAAGTTTTACGACAGTAACCTCAGGGCATAGATTTATTAAAAAGTCTTTTACATTCTCCACACATGTTTTCGGATCTAGTTTATATAAGTGTAGAGAAATAACTTTCGATACAACAGCTTTTAAATTGCTATTTGCTGATGCACCGATGATTGGAGTTACAGATCGTCTTCTGGAATTACGATCATTATTAGACTTAAATTGTTTATTTTGACTCAAGTTGCTACTAAAATCCGAATTTTTATTTTGAACTGTAGCCTTTTTGTTGTCAATTTTATTTGCTGATGGTGAAGTAACCTCATTTTGTGTCGCTTCTGTTTGTTTATTCCGAGGTTTATTCTTTGACAAGGTATCACATTCTTGTCGATATGACGGTTCTGACCTTGTAGTTGTAGATGGCGACTTCTGATGTGCACGTGTTTTCCAATTCGAATCATTCTTCTTATGATTTTTCTGCACTGCCGCTGCCGGTAATGAAGTTATCTTTGAGCAGACACAATTTGGAGATTTTCTTAAAAAATCATTTTCTTTTTCCAGCGTAGAAATTTTGAATTGCATTAATTTTTTATTGTCCTCTAACTGCAAAATCAGTTTCTTTAGAAGTTCAGACTCAAGAGCTGAAACTTCATGTTCAGATTCTAAAATTGTTTTGACAGAGTCCGTTGAGTTATTTAGTGAGTCACATTGCTCCTCAGCACAATACCCACACTTAAATTCACTATTTGCTGAGGCATCGTTGAAATTTGCACATTTATAATGAAATAGGTTATTACACAGTGTACAATTTACACCGTTTGTCACTTTTCTGTTGCATTTACCACATTTGTCATTTGCTTTTGGATGCAGCTCTGTCACTAACAACTTATCAGTTGCCGCCATCTTGATCCAGATGTGGTGGATGGTGGATCATAATAATGGTAACAATGGAACTGTTCAAATGTTCTAATGTCAACTAGTTTCATAGCTGCCAACTGTTGGGAAAGTTGATAAAATAGATAATTTTGTTATCATTCATGGCTGCCAACTGTCAATAGCGCCATCTATTGACTGTAATTGAGTACTACAAATAAAGGCCGAGCGCCTGCAATCTAAGTTACCAAAGGCTGATTGCAATCGTGATTTTTTGACAGTTCGAGATTTTGGTGAATCTTCACAGTTTAGAACCTACTGAACCAAAAAACATAATTTAAAGAAAAGTCGGTCTGTCACTCTGTCAGTCTGTCTGGATATTGGATAACTTAAAAACGCGTTGGAATTTTGGACTGAAATTTTATATTTAACATCTTGAGCCAAAAACTGACTTCAAATTCGTTAATGAGCTTTATTCAACCGGTGGTACCAACTTTATAAACATAACTTTTTGATTTTTATCAAAATACTATCGTGTGTGGTATTAAATTAAAGCTCTCGGGAAAATAATTCTAGTAGAAAAAAGTCTGATGTGGTTAACACACGACCTCTCGCCAAATTCTGCTTATTATACTAATCTAATAAATAGTTTTACTTACATTTTAATAGTATCATGTTCATTAATTATGTAAACGACTGTCAATAATTCAAATTTTGTGTAGAAACCAATTTCATATATCATGGACAACAACATACTGAAATTTCAAAAAGTAGAATATTATATTGTACACACACACACAACCAGTGGTACCAACTTTATAAACATAGCTTATTTATTTTTATCAAAATACTATCGTGTGTGGTATCAAATTAAAAGCTCTCGGGAAAATAATTCTAGTAGAAAAATAAAAATAACTTATTCAAATTATACCGAGTTTAATGTCAGTTTAAAGCTCTCGGGGAGATAAGTTTAGTAAAAATGTAAAAAATGACATTTATGCGATTTTCAATTATTTTTCAAAAAAATATTCAATTTTTTTCAAATGTGTTATCAAATTAAAGTTCTTTGGGAAAAAAATTTAGTCGAAGAATTAAAAATAACATTTAAACGATGCTCAGTTATTTTTACCTCTCGCCTTAGTGATGCAGACGAGACGAGAATTTCTCGAATCTCGTCTCGTCTCGTCTCGAAATTTCTCGTCTCGTCGAGACGAGACTGGTTTTTGTAAAAAAAATTCGAGACGAGATTACAATGTCGAGATTCTCGAATCTCGACATTTTCGTCGAGATTTCTCGAATTTTTAAAATTATTTACTTTATTCAACAATTTTTAATTTTTTTCCACCAATTCGCCTTTTTGTTGTTGTTGTCATAGTCAAACTCAATTAAATTTTCAAGTCAACCTGTCAACATAGGTCTATCATTTTACTGGCATTGACCATGTAAAATTATTAGATTAAATATTTTATTATTAGGGATGAAAGTGAAATATTTCCGACCGGTTAGTACTTGTACTCCCTAGGGAGGAAAAGTCAATTGGATTCCCGCATAAATCGGGAGGAAAAGTACTTTTCCTTCTAGGTGGACAAGGTACTGATCGGTCAGAAATACCTCCATTTCGTCTCTAGTAATAGAGAAGAAAGGTGGCGTTTTCGGTGGAGGTATTGAAAAAATAATTTAATTACCTAGGCACTAAAAATGACATTTCACAGACTGTCAGCTGTCAAAAATAGCACTTTTAATGTCAATCGGCGAAAATTTTTTTTAGTAAAAATGGTCGAGAAATCGAGACGAGATCGAGATCGAGACGAGATAACAATAATCGAGACGAGAAATAATCGAGACGAGATCCAAATTTTCTAATTCGAGACGAGACGAGAAGTGAAAAATCTCGTCTCGTCTCGTCTCGACGCATCACTATCTCGCCTTATATATTCTATAAGGGGAGGTATTTAGCCCAGTCAAAATCGAGAATAAATTCGCAAAGCATGATGTATCTCTGATTTTTTAGTATGTTGTTTGGACTCATTAGGGCTTAGTCATCGCCTACGTTATTATTCAAGGCCTGGAAATACAATTTTCGTTGCTAGGGACAAGTGAATGCAAAATTTTGTCGATTGAGGGCGCTTTTAAGGGACCCGGTCCACGACCGGAAGTGTGAATTAGGAATTAAGTTATCTGTGAAAAGAAATTGAAATCGAAAATAACTTACATAATATTTGTCATATTGCATTATGACATTTATGCGTCCGAAATTATAAAACTGCCAGTGTCGTTACAATAAATGTATTAATTTATTAAAAATCATACAAATAATAAATCAGTATGTATTTATTCATATTTTTAATATTTTTCTATTCAATGTTTTCCTGCAATTTTTTTAACATATTCATTTTTATTTGTTACAGTGTTTGCAATGTTAACAAGCATTCTTGCAAGCTTTGGTCTCAAAAAATTTTCTAATAAAATACTTAATAAGAAGTTATTGCAGTCATTACATTGAAATTCTTGTTTGAATTTAGGAAAAAATTAATGAATTTAAATTGTGCAAAACTTTTCGACGTGGTAAAAATGGTAATGCTGCTAGAATGCATTTTTCTACATAAATATCTTGTCAAACACAAATTATTATTATACTACAATGAAAATAAAGACAAATTATTTATTTAATTCTGCTTTTGAGGATGAATAGAACATGTAGTGGATTATCCTTGAAAATTTTATTATTTTAATTCGAACTTAAATCAATTTTTTTTAAATCTAATCATAATGATAAGAACATAACATCCCTCTCCTATAGATACGTCATTTTGTATAGGAAATTTAAAAATATGTAATCCAATAATATGGGTCCATGTCAATAGCCCCCCCAAGTAAATAAATTACTGATTTTATTATATGCATTATTTGTGCTCGTTTTGTGCTGAATTGTGCTGCAATAAAAATATTTTGTGCTCAATCCGTTCACGAGATATTGAAAGTTAAATTATGAGGGGCCAATGACATGCTCAGCCCCCCCAAGTTATAATTTTTAAAATTTTATTTCACAATTGTTTTGTGCTCGTTTTGTGCTGAATTGTGCCGTATAATAAAAATTTTGTGTTCCTTCTAGTAAGTGTAGAAAGTGTATCTTAATAGGAGGGGCCAGTGACATGGTCAGCCCCCCCACCTCAACTTTTTAAAACTTTCTCGTCGCTATTATTTTGTGCTGAATTGTGCTGTATAACAAAAATTTTGTGCTCCTCATATAAGGTTAAAAATGAGCATAGAAATATGGGGGGCCATTGACATGATCAGCCCCCCTCAACTTAATTATTTTTAAATAATTTTTTTACTGTTATATTGTGCTCGTTTTGTGCTGAATTGTGCAGCAATAAAAATATTTTGTGCTCAACCCGTATACGAGATATTTAATGTTAAATTATGAGGGGTCAATGACATGCTTCAAAGTTATAATTTTAAAAAAAATATTTCTTGATTGTTTTGTACTGAATTATGCCGTATAACAAAAATTTTGAAAGTGTCTTTTAATTTTTAATGGCCTAGTCAAGTTGACTGTCTCATTTAAATATTTATATAAAATAATTTATACATATTTTTTGCGCTGCTATAATTTAACCGTAATTCAGAGAATAAAAAGTTTGGAAAGGCTAAGTTGACACTAGCACTAGCCTTTTCTTAAAAACAAAATATATAAAATTTTCTTCATTATTTGGATAGTAGTTCCTATGCGCTCTATTACGCATTAATATAAATTTTTGCGCTTGTATAGGTACGTTTTATTTTATTAATAATCCAATTAGGAAGGGCTAGCTTGACAGCAAAATTTCATTTCATTCAAATACATTGCGCTCTTTTGCTCCGCAAATATTATTTTTAGAGCTTCTTTTATTTTATTTAATAGATAGTCCTTGCTATGCGCTATTTTCCTTTTTTAAATTGACATTTTGCGCTTGTGTCAAATTTATTATACTAGTCCAGTCAACGAAGGATCATTTTGGGCAAATGACGGTTCAAAATCCGAAAGTTTTGAAACTTTGTAGCATTGTTCGGGAAGGTCTAGTAATGAACATATCAAAAGTCCTGACCCGTAGGTGGTGAGCGGGGACGTAGGGACCACAAAATGGCTGCCAAAATCTGGTTTTTCTATAATATCTCGTTATCGCTGCATTGTAGAGTACAAGTACTTATTACAAAGTTGTAGAGAATAAAATTTGCTACAATTTTGATATAAAACAATTTTTCCCCAGATCAATGGTTCGCAAGTTATGATAAAGACAAGCGGAGAGTTTTGTTTGCTCTTTGCAAAAATGTTGAATTTTTCCTATTGCAACTGTAACTTTCAAACAGATGAACATATCGACTTCCGGTTTTAAATATTCAATTTAGCAGACATTTTTCTATCCAAATTTAAATTTTCAGATTTTGGGGACTCTTGTATAGCAACATTTTTAACAAAGAATGTAAATAATTTTTAATTTTTTTTCTTTAATTTTTGTGATTTTCTTACTATAATTTCTGAACTAATTGAGATATCGACTTCCGGGTTCCGGAATTGAATTTCTTAGACAATTTCCTATAATATACATTATATTAAATTTTTTATAGGCCTTGGTTAAGCAAAAATTTAAAGTTTTTGTCGAAGAGAAAATGGTAAAATTTTGATATTTTTAGAATTTCTTGTTTTTAATCAGCTCTATATTATAGTCCAGTCAATAATAGTCTTGTAATATTGTTCAGTCCTACTCAGATTTTATTCATCAATAATATGAAATCTCAATCTCAATTCGTTTATAATATTATAATACAGAGCTGATTTTAGCTTAACCAAGGCCTATAAAAAAGTTTAATACAATGTATATTATAGGAAATTGTCTAAGAAATTCAATTCCGGAACCCGGAAGTCGATATCTCAATTAGTTCAGAAATTATAGTAAGAAAATCACAAAAATTAAAGAAAAAAAATTAAAAATTATTTACATTCTTTGTTAAAAATGTTGCTATACAAGAGTCCCCAAAATCTGAAAATTTTAATTTGGATAGAAAAATGTCTGCTAAATTGAATATTTAAAACCGGAAGTCGATATGTTCATCTGTTTGAAAGTTACAGTTGCAATAGGAAAAATTCAACATTTTTGCAAAGAGCAAACAAAACTTGTTTTTATCATAACTTGCGAACCATTGATCTGGGGGAAAATTGTTTTATATCAAAATTGTAGCAAATTTTATTCTCTACAACTTTGTAATAAGTACTTGTACTCTACAATGCAGCGATAACGAGATATTATAGAAAAACCAGATTTTGGCAGCCATTTTGTGGTCCCCACGCCCCCGCTCACCACCTACGGGTCAGGACTTTTGATATGTTCATTACTAGACCTTCCCGAACAATGCTACCAAGTTTCAAAACTTTCGGATTTTGAACCGTCATTTTTCCTATTTTGACTGGACTATATTGAAATTCTAAATTGGCAGAGCTAATTTGACGACAGAGAAAAGAGAAAATTTTATAATTCTTTTATAATGCGATGCATCGCTAATAATTTTATGCGCTGCTCGTAACAGTAATTCACATAATTGCAGTAATTCACTACTTGCCCAAAAAATAGGTAAGTACCTGCATAAAACGTGAAAACTTACAAATTAAAAATTTGTTTGTCAATAAAATTAGCTGAATGTCAAATTGCATCTACCCATGGAGGCATATACCCTTTTGCTTTGATTTTAAATAAAATTATTACTTATAGAAAAATTGTCATTCATCAATAATAATTATTGTAAAATATATATTTTTTTAAATATCAATTCTGACGTTTTGATTAAAAAAATCATAAATAACTATTATGCTATTGTTGTTGGAGGCTTAGCGTGTATTAAAAGTTAAATAGTTACCCAAAAATTATTTAACTCTTATTTTAACTTTTTAACTTTATTATTGGCTCAAATACTAAAATCGTAATACTTACTTAGAACTAATAAAAATACGTAATATGTATAATAAATAATTTAAGAAATTTTGTAAAATTATGGTCATGATGATTATGGTATTCATTTAATGTGAAACGATGGACATTACAAAAGAGAATATAAGTTTATTTCACAAGCCGTAGGCGAGTTTCGTTATTATAAAAGACATTCTTACAGATCATTACCATGTTACCTCATTAAATAAACACGTACGCAACGTCGTAGATTAAAACAGTACGAGCATAATAAATATTATTCTACCCAAGTTTAAAGTTGCAATTCACTTATACGAATTTCGAATGTATAAGATTTACCTGTATCTCGTACAGTAAACTTAAATTCCCATATCCCATCATTTACCTCTCATTGAATAACATACTTTTATTGGATTTCTAATTACGCATTATGACGAAATCATTTTTGAGTTCATAACAAAGTTTTGATAAAAATAAAAGTAAAATAGTTTTTAAGTCAGATTATAAAAATGGATTACATAATACTTATTAGCAGTTGTTCCTACGTTAAGCCTCCAACAACAATTGTGTAAACAAACTTACCGTTTATCTACTTAATTACAACTTGCAACAAGCACTTATTCGTTTTGATCGCATTTCAAACAAATTAGGTGAATTACTGCTAAATACGGGTAGCGCCAAAAATTATTAGCGGAGCATAAGAGCGAAATGAATATAGATATAATCACAGTATAAATGAATTATTATAAATAATTACTTTGATTACTTCTGAAAGCGCAAAAAATTATATCAATGCGTAATAAATGAAGAAAATTTTATATATTTATTTAAAGGAAGGGCAGTGCTAGTGTCAACTTAGTCTTTCCAAATTTTTTATTCTCTGAATTGGTTAAATTATAGTAGCGCAAAAAATATGTTTAAATTATTTTATATAAATATTTAAATGGGACAGTCAACTTGACTTAGTCATTAAAAATTAAAAGACACTTTCAAAATTTTTGTTATCAAGAAATTATTTTTTTAAATTATAACTTTGAGGCATGTCATTGACTCCTCATAATTTAACTTTAAATATCTCGTATACGGGTTGAGCACAAAATATTTTTATTGCTGCACAATTCAGCACAAAACGAGCACAATATAACAGTAAAAAAATTATTTAAAAATAATTAAGTTGAGGGGGGCTGATCATGTCAATGGCCCCCCATATTTCTATGCTCATTTTTAACCTTATATGAGGAGCACAAAATTTTTGTTATACAGCACAATTCAGCACAAAACCAGCACAAAATAATAGCGACGAGAAAGTTTTAAAGAGTTGAGGTGGGGGGGCTGACCATATCACTGGCCCCTACTATTAAGATACACTTTCTACACTTACTAGAAGGAGCACAAAATTTTTATTATATGGCACAATTCAGCACAAAACGAGCACAAAACAATTGTGAAATAAAATTTTAAAAATTATAACTTGGGGGGGGGGGGCTGAGCATGTCAGCGGCTCGGAAAAAAAAGCAATTTGTATTTTTCTATTTTTTACCTTCCGCTTACCTGTAAAGGAAGGTATTGGAATCATGCAAAAAATCGGGTAGTGAGTTTTTAGTGGATGAGCACGAATTAGGGTCCTTACAACTCATTTTTGATAGTTTCCCGATGATGTCTGTATGTATGTGTGTGTGTGCGCGTGTGTGTGTGTGTGTATGTGTGTGTGTGTGTGTGTGTGTGTGTGTGTGTGTGTGTGTGTGTATGTGTGTGGTCCGGGCCGATGCCGTCTGTCGCATAACTCAAATACGAATTACCCAAAAATTTTGATATTTGGTATTTTACAATTGTATACGAATAGGAAGAGCTCATTAGATTTTGGTACAAATATCTTCACCGGAAGTGATATTTTTTGAAGATTGAAAAGATTAAGTGTCAAAAATTTCTATAAATTTGGATAAATATAGTATTTATTTGTAATAAGAATAAGAGGAAAAGTTATTTGCAATTTACGTTATAAAAAAATTGTCTTTATCTGGTAGAATTAAAGAACTGCAGTAAAATTTAAAAAATAAATTTATCAAATAAAACGTTGAAATCTTGTAATCCATGTTCGATTGATTTTTGTTTCTGCATAAAAAATATTGACATATGAGACGGGTGACAAGTTGGCATACTAGCGCTATATAAGTCATAAGTAAGCTATTAAATGTAGTAACTGAACGGAGGATTGCTTCAACACAGAAGAGTTTTCGTGTGAATGAATCTTTTGATTCAGGTGATACTAATTTCTGTGTTTGAATATTTTAGATTTTTATTTGTATATTTTAAATGGGTACCGGATTGTACGTATACATTTCTGTTTAAAGTCTAGATAGGGCGGAAGGTTGTGTGATGGCCACGTCAGATTTTTATTTAATGGATTTAAAAACAAAAACAGATTTTATTCTTACACAACATATGCAATACACAATTATGATATAGTTTCAAAAACAAAAACAAATTTTATTCTTACACAACGTATGAAATACAATATTATTATATGAACAAATATTATTCTACTTGGTATTTGTGCGACTTGAAGAAGCAATCTAAGCATAAATGTTTTTGACATGCATTGCATCTCAAGGTTGTTTGTGGACACTTTTTCATAGCTTCTATTCTTCCTAATTCATCTTTCATGCTGCCATAGCATAGGGTGCTACATCGTCTCCTATTAGCACGTGAAACGTCCTGCAGTCTGTGGACGTTGTCTTGTATTTGTAAAGGTAAGTAAGTAAAGTAAGGTGGCCCGTGGTACCGGAAAATTTCATTCTATTGTGGCACTCAACCTGTTAAAAGCGCTATTCGGCAAAAATTTGCAACAGAAAATGTTCCCCAATGTTTTGTTAGCAACCGGCCTGTATTTCCAGGCCTTGAATAATAACGTAGGCGATGGCTTAGTACACTCAAGTTTGCAACTCTCAAAAAGTTGTGGAAAAATTTTTATACCCGAAAAACCGCGAAATTTTCGGATTTTTTTCAGATTCTGCTCTATATCTCCCAATCCATGCTTTTCTCGTCGAAAGCTATTCTATACATTTTTTAACAACATTAAATTTGTGACAAATTAAGCCCAACCGGAGCTCTATGCGTATAATAGTTTCCGAGATATGGCACTTTGAAAATAGTCCTGTTTTTCCAAAAATTGAAAGTTGGGAAATTTTGGCTTTTTTCGTAATTTTGAGGTATAACTTCTGAACGGATAAAGATATTGACTTCCGGTTTCTTTTATTAAATTCTACGAACATTTATATATAAAATACGTTATTTTAAATACTTTTTAGGGCATTCATGAAGCCAAAAAAATATAAATTTTTTGTTTTGAAAAGTTTTAAAATATTTTGTATTTATTGTGTTTAATGTGCTGTAACTTCTGAACGGATAAATATATTGACTTCCGGTTTATCACATTAAATTCTACGAACATTTATCCATAAATTGCAGTATTTTCATTTTTTTTTTGGGTATTTATTAAACCAAAATATCAAATGTTTTTTCAAGAGAAAATTGAGAAATTTTTAAATTTGTAATATTTATTGTGTTTAACGAGCTATAAATTCTGAACGGAAAAAATATCGACTTCCGGTTGTTTTTATTAAATTCTACGAACGTTTCTCCATAACATACATTATTTTTAAAACTTTTTAGGTCGTTCATTAAGCCTAAATATCAAATGTATTTCCGCAAAAAAATAAAGAAATTTTTTAATTTTTAATAATTGCTAAATACGGGTAGCGCCAAAAATTATTAGCGGAGCATAAGAGCGAAATGAATATAGATATAATCACAGTATAAATGAATTATTATAAATAATTACTTTGATTACTTCTGAAAGCGCAAAAAATTATATCAATGCGTAATAAATGAAGAAAATTTTATATATTTATTTAAAGGAAGGGCAGTGCTAGTGTCAACTTAGTCTTTCCAAATTTTTTATTCTCTGAATTGGTTAAATTATAGTAGCGCAAAAAATATGTTTAAATTATTTTATATAAATATTTAAATGGGACAGTCAACTTGACTTAGTCATTAAAAATTAAAAGACACTTTCAAAATTTTTGTTATCAAGAAATTATTTTTTTAAATTATAACTTTGAGGCATGTCATTGACTCCTCATAATTTAACTTTAAATATCTCGTATACGGGTTGAGCACAAAATATTTTTATTGCTGCACAATTCAGCACAAAACGAGCACAATATAACAGTAAAAAAATTATTTAAAAATAATTAAGTTGAGGGGGGCTGATCATGTCAATGGCCCCCCATATTTCTATGCTCATTTTTAACCTTATATGAGGAGCACAAAATTTTTGTTATACAGCACAATTCAGCACAAAACCAGCACAAAATAATAGCGACGAGAAAGTTTTAAAGAGTTGAGGTGGGGGGGCTGACCATATCACTGGCCCCTACTATTAAGATACACTTTCTACACTTACTAGAAGGAGCACAAAATTTTTATTATATGGCACAATTCAGCACAAAACGAGCACAAAACAATTGTGAAATAAAATTTTAAAAATTATAACTTGGGGGGGGGGGGGGCTGAGCATGTCAGCGGCTCGGAAAAAAAAGCAATTTGTATTTTTCTATTTTTTACCTTCCGCTTACCTGTAAAGGAAGGTATTGGAATCATGCAAAAAATCGGGTAGTGAGTTTTTAGTGGATGAGCACGAATTAGGGTCCTTACAACTCATTTTTGATAGTTTCCCGATGATGTCTGTATGTATGTGTGTGTGTGCGCGTGTGTGTGTGTGTGTATGTGTGTGTGTGTGTGTGTGTGTGTGTGTGTGTGTGTGTGTGTGTGTGTGTATGTGTGTGGTCCGGGCCGATGCCGTCTGTCGCATAACTCAAATACGAATTACCCAAAAATTTTGATATTTGGTATTTTACAATTGTATACGAATAGGAAGAGCTCATTAGATTTTGGTACAAATATCTTCACCGGAAGTGATATTTTTTGAAGATTGAAAAGATTAAGTGTCAAAAATTTCTATAAATTTGGATAAATATAGTATTTATTTGTAATAAGAATAAGAGGAAAAGTTATTTGCAATTTACGTTATAAAAAAATTGTCTTTATCTGGTAGAATTAAAGAACTGCAGTAAAATTTAAAAAATAAATTTATCAAATAAAACGTTGAAATCTTGTAATCCATGTTCGATTGATTTTTGTTTCTGCATAAAAAATATTGACATATGAGACGGGTGACAAGTTGGCATACTAGCGCTATATAAGTCATAAGTAAGCTATTAAATGTAGTAACTGAACGGAGGATTGCTTCAACACAGAAGAGTTTTCGTGTGAATGAATCTTTTGATTCAGGTGATACTAATTTCTGTGTTTGAATATTTTAGATTTTTATTTGTATATTTTAAATGGGTACCGGATTGTACGTATACATTTCTGTTTAAAGTCTAGATAGGGCGGAAGGTTGTGTGATGGCCACGTCAGATTTTTATTTAATGGATTTAAAAACAAAAACAGATTTTATTCTTACACAACATATGCAATACACAATTATGATATAGTTTCAAAAACAAAAACAAATTTTATTCTTACACAACGTATGAAATACAATATTATTATATGAACAAATATTATTCTACTTGGTATTTGTGCGACTTGAAGAAGCAATCTAAGCATAAATGTTTTTGACATGCATTGCATCTCAAGGTTGTTTGTGGACACTTTTTCATAGCTTCTATTCTTCCTAATTCATCTTTCATGCTGCCATAGCATAGGGTGCTACATCGTCTCCTATTAGCACGTGAAACGTCCTGCAGTCTGTGGACGTTGTCTTGTATTTGTAAAGGTAAGTAAGTAAAGTAAGGTGGCCCGTGGTACCGGAAAATTTCATTCTATTGTGGCACTCAACCTGTTAAAAGCGCTATTCGGCAAAAATTTGCAACAGAAAATGTTCCCCAATGTTTTGTTAGCAACCGGCCTGTATTTCCAGGCCTTGAATAATAACGTAGGCGATGGCTTAGTACACTCAAGTTTGCAACTCTCAAAAAGTTGTGGAAAAATTTTTATACCCGAAAAACCGCGAAATTTTCGGATTTTTTTCAGATTCTGCTCTATATCTCCCAATCCATGCTTTTCTCGT
Source organism: Agonum fuliginosum (assembly GCA_947534325.1). Classification (NCBI taxonomy): domain Eukaryota; kingdom Metazoa; phylum Arthropoda; class Insecta; order Coleoptera; family Carabidae; genus Agonum; species Agonum fuliginosum. Next base: position 4,166,893 of record OX384046.1, read on the forward strand.
CGAAAGCTATTCTATACATTTTTTAACAACATTAAATTTGTGACAAATTAAGCCCAACCGGAGCTCTATGCGTATAATAGTTTCCGAGATATGGCACTTTGAAAATAGTCCTGTTTTTCCAAAAATTGAAAGTTGGGAAATTTTGGCTTTTTTCGTAATTTTGAGGTATAACTTCTGAACGGATAAAGATATTGACTTCCGGTTTCTTTTATTAAATTCTACGAACATTTATATATAAAATACGTTATTTTAAATACTTTTTAGGGCATTCATGAAGCCAAAAAAATATAAATTTTTTGTTTTGAAAAGTTTTAAAATATTTTGTATTTATTGTGTTTAATGTGCTGTAACTTCTGAACGGATAAATATATTGACTTCCGGTTTATCACATTAAATTCTACGAACATTTATCCATAAATTGCAGTATTTTCATTTTTTTTTTGGGTATTTATTAAACCAAAATATCAAATGTTTTTTCAAGAGAAAATTGAGAAATTTTTAAATTTGTAATATTTATTGTGTTTAACGAGCTATAAATTCTGAACGGAAAAAATATCGACTTCCGGTTGTTTTTATTAAATTCTACGAACGTTTCTCCATAACATACATTATTTTTAAAACTTTTTAGGTCGTTCATTAAGCCTAAATATCAAATGTATTTCCGCAAAAAAATAAAGAAATTTTTTAATTTTTAATAATTGCTTTGTTTAATGTACTGTAACTTCTGAACGGATAAAGTTATCGAATTTCGGTGTCATGCATTACATTCTACGAACATTTCTCCATAAGATGCAGTATTATTTTATTTTTTTTGTATTTATCAAGCCAAAATATTAAGTATTTTTTCAAGAGAAAATTGAGAAATTTTTATACTTTTAATATTTACTTATTGTGTTTAATGAGCTGTAACTTCTGAACGGATACAAATATTGAATTCCGGTTGCTTTTATTAAATTCTACGAACACTTCTCCATAAGATACATTATTTCAAAATCTTTTTAGGTCGTTCATTAAGCCTAAATATCAAATGTTTTTCCGAGAGAAAGTAAAGAAATTTATAAATTTTTAATAATTATTGTGTTTAATGTACTGTAACGTTTGAACGGATAAAGTTATCGAATTTCGGTTTATTGCATTAAATTCTACGCACATTTCTCCATAAGATGTAGTATTTAAATATTTTTTGGGTATTTATTAGGCCAAAATATCAAATGTTTTTCAAAAGAAAATTGAGAAATTTTTAAAATTTTTAATAAATTTGTGTTAATGTCCTGTAACTTCTAAACGAATAAAATTATCGACTTCCGGTATCTTTTATTACATTCCACGAACATTTCTCTATAAAACACATTATTTTGAAAACTTTTTGAGCTCGGTGCTCGGAGATAAGAAACCGGATAGTGTGACGTGAAAGAGTGGGTGAAGATCCATGAGAGGGTTGGAAGGAAGTACCTACCTACAATTTATTCTATTTACATACCTCCTATATGATCATAATACGTTTTGCATATTTAAATCTCACTTCATGCAACAAAAAAGTGGTTATGTACAATTCTGGGAAAATGCGATTTTACCTCGCTCTGCGCTTAATTTAAAGCTAATTAAATTATCAACAAATTATATTATACAAGTTCTACTCGTAGGATCAATGGTTTCGACGAAATTTCTGTCCAAAGAAGGTATAAAACTAAAATTAGCAATATTTGAAAAAATTGGCCTATTTTCAAAGTGCCGTAATTCGGTAAACAATTGACCTACCGAGCTCCGGTTGGGCTTAATTTGTCACAAATTTAATGTTGTTAAAAATGTATAGAATAGCTTTCGCCGAAGAATGCATGGATTGGGAGATATAGAGCAGAATCTAAAAAAAATTCCGAAAATTTCGCGGTTTTTCGTGTATAAAAATTTTTCCACAACTTTTTGAGAGTTGCAAACTTGGGTACACATAGCCTTAATGGGTCCAAACAACATACTAAAAAATCAGAGATACATCATGTTTTACGAATTTAGCGATTTTTTGTGTCGATTTTGACTGGGCTAATTTGTGACGGGTTAAAATTTTCGAGTCTGAGTTTTTAGTGAATAAGTACGTTTTACGATCCATAGAATACGAATAAAGTATTTTTGAGATTGTGTGTGTGCGTGTGCGTGCGCGTGTGTGTACGTATGCGTGTGCGTGCGCGTGTGTGTGTGCATTTTATTTTGACAGTCCCAAAAAAAGATGTTAGAAGTTTAAGTACATTCAGAGTAAAAATTATTAACATTTTTTCAAATAAAAATGCAAATAAGGAACTTTTCAGCGGAAAGTATCACAAATTAATCGAGTTTAATGATAAATTAAAGGGTTAGAGCGTTAATAAAAAAGCACTAGGTAGCTTTTAAAATTATTGAAAATGATGGTCGACAATCTGCATTTTGTGTTTATCGCAAAAATTATAGAATAATAGGTACCGAGTTTGACATTAAGTTACCAGGTGGGCACTAATTTTATAAAATTGTTAAAAATGGCGGCCACCGGTGGTAAATTGTTTTTATTAAAAAATTATATAATAATATCGCGTTTGATATCAAATTCAAGGGCTGGATAAGTACCTACTACCTAATTAATAACATGATTTAAAATGGTGGCCGACGATTAAAATTTGTTTTTATCAAAAACAGTACAGAATAAAATCGAGTTTGTAGCAAATTAAGGGTTGAACATGGGCTACTTAATTAAATAATCTGCTGTGTCCACCACAGTACTTCCCTCCCCCACTATAAGTTTTAATAACTTATTTCGTAACGGCTTTAATTTTAGGTATGCTTTATTCGGCAAAATTTAAATAAATTTATCTTTTTTCCAAAACTATTTAAGTTGATACCAACTTGATTAAATATCGCATAAATGTCATTTTTTACGTTTTACTAAACTCGTCTCTCCGAGAGCTTTAAATTGACACCAAACTCGGTATAATTTGAATAATGTATTTAAAAAAATTGACGATCGGTTAAATGTTATTTTTTTCTTTCTACTAGAATTATTTTCCCGAGAGCTTTAATTTGATACCACACACGATAGTATTTTAATAAAAATAAAATAAGTTATATTTATAAAGTTGGTACCACTGGTTGAATAAAAAAATTTGAATAACAATTGACAATCGCATAAATGTCATTTTTTACATTTTTACTAAACTTATCTCCCCAAGCGCTTTAAATTGAGGTCCGTGAAGGTGGAGTCCCGACATCAAAATTACAATATAATAATAATTCTATAATTTTTTGCTAATTTTGTGCTATTTTTTGCTATATTCCACAAATTTTGTGCTATGCTCGTTTTTGTTATATTCTCTATTTTCACTTGGGACTCCAGGTTCACGCCTAGTCCCGAATGAAAATATATACATTTTTGATATGTCTATAATTTTTTGCTAATTTTGTGCAATTTTTTGCTATATTCCACAAATTTTGTGCTATGCTCGTTTTTGTTATATTCTCTATTTTTCACTTGGGACTCCAGGTTCACGCCTAGTCCCGAATGTAAAATATTAAATATTTTATTATGCTATAATTTTGTGCTATTTTTTGCTGTAGTAAACAAATTTTGTGCTCATCAAGTTTACTTGTTTCGTTGTTTCTTACGGATAATAAATTCAAGTTCCCGGCTAGACCCGGGTGTTAAATGTTTAATGTTTTGTTGCACTATAATTTTGTGCTCATTGTGTGTTATTTTTTGCAATAAGAAATAAATTTGGTGCTTATCAACTTACCTTGTTTTTACGACAATTTCAATGGGACTCATAAGTTTACGTTGAATAGCGAAAATAGGTGACTGTACTGATGGATGTAAAATTGTTAGTGTTACCACAAGGCGAGACAAGACGAGACTTGACATTGGTCTTGTCTTGGCCTTAAGTTGGTCGCGACAACTTGGATTTCATCTTGGTCTTGATGACTTTATGTAAGTCTCGTCTTGGTCTTGAGATTCGACAAGACTCTTTTGGTAATATTGATTATCAAATTTATGTATTTTGAATCCATAATCAGTGAAACTTCGATTGTATTTTTTTAAATTAAAGTAAAAGAGATATTAATTTTAAATAATTTAAAATGTCACTTAATTTACAAAATTCACATTTTAGTTAGTTTTTTCTGCGTTAAATAATTACAAGTACCTACTTGTAGATTACAATTACAATTTGAACTGCGCAAAATACCTATACTCTATAATGTTATTTAAAAAAAAAAAAAAAATCATCAATGGTAAACGAAATGGTAAAAATTCATTTTAAATAGGTATATTTATTTATTATGTTTTCATTATTTGTGAATTGAGCTTGAAATTTATAGTCTATTTCTATTATGATTCTTTATTCGGAACTGGAAAATATTATACTTAAGTACATTTAAGTAATATAGCATAACTAATAGATTGTTTAATTTTGTGGACCAAACAAAAACAGTAACTATTAATTCCATACAACACATTACTAATTTGATTAAAATTAACAGATAATAATCTTACATTTTCCCTGTTTCGGTATAGAGAAAATTGTGAATTAGGTACCGCAGATTAACATTGATTGACCTTTTCATTTTCGTTTTTTATTCTGGGGGTTAACAGTTTAACTGATTTTTATTAGCATCACAGGACACAAAACACAAACGCTAGGACATGTAATTCGTTCGAAACGAAAGACAAGCGAATGATAACTTATGTTCATATACTTAAAAGAGCTCTATATTTAATGTAACTGTTCCTATAGGCGAGCGGCGCACCCCCGAAAACGTGCCTAGAAAAACAACTTAACCTCTCATGGAAAAACTAATGGTTGCAACCAGGTGGAATCGATCCGTTATTTTATTGCAAACAAAAAACCTAAATAAAATTTTTTGATCCGAGTGGCAGGAAATTTGTTATTAACAAAAAAGTTGTAACATTAAAACAAGATAAAAAATGGCCCCGCAAGTAGTATTATTAGGTTAATTGGCTCAAAATAATCACTTTTTGTCTCTTGGCATTTTTTCGAAAAACGCACTCTTTTCGAGATATAGGCGATTTTAAGTCGAAAAACGGCCAATATTGCCCAACTTCAAAAAATCATATCTCAACTTCTAATGCACCTTTTTTAATTTAGAAAATTGCAAAATGATCGTCAAGACTTGTACTTTAACCCTATATTTTTTCCATATGGTCATCTTTTTGTTTTACTCCCCAAATTTACAGCTAAATTTTGATAAAATTCTTAGGTTTCGTTAAAGGGGTGGAAACGATTTTTTTCCATTAAATTGGTTACATATTATATTTTCTGAAACTATTTATCAAAATGAATGAGTATTTAGTTAGTTTTAGGCATTTTTCGTTGTAAATGTAAAAAAATCAATTATCAAAATTTTTTCCCATTTATTTCCATGTTGCTATACGTTACATTGTTATGATATTTAAATTTTAAAAACATTATTAACTAATTAATACATATTTATACGTGTCAAATTTTTTTAAATATCTACAAAACCATACTAATGGAATAATGGTCATTAATGGAGTCTAATTTCATCATTCTAATTCAGTCTCACTATCTTCTCACAAAATTTCTGTATGGTCAGGTACATTTTCAGCATTTTTACATTGGAATGAACAATTACAGATGTCACAACATTTAAATCCTTGCGAACAGCAAGAACAAATTTCTGCTTCTACACAAAGTGTTTTTCCACTGCAAGAACAAATAAATTTTTGCATGATCTCCATCGCTGTATCTTCTTCAAAATAATTCACGCATAATAAATTGTTATAAAATTTCCAGCCGTATAAATTTGGTTCAAAAATGCTTTAAGTGGTTGCGATACCACAAGTTCGTTTTACTTTATTGGAAAAAAGCATACGCTGCATTGTTGAAACTATCTGACATTGTCAATTTATCAAATGCAGAAGCTTTAAATGCAGTCACGAAACTTTTGTGTATTATTTATAATGCTGGTAAAGCTAATAAACAGAAAACTTTAGTGAAATCTATTAATGATCTAAGATATACTATAATAGCAGGTGTTAAAAATGTAACAGTTGATAAATTACCTCCATCAGAGCCTACATTATTACAATACGTTTTAAGAGTAAAATGGCAAGCTAATGAATTGTCGCAAGCAAGATCAGAGAAAATAATGTCTTTTGAACCAAATTTATACGGGTGGAAATTGTATAACAATTTATTATGCCTGAATTATTTGAAGGAGATACAGGGATAGAGTTCATGCAAAAATTTATTTGTTCTTGCAGTGGTAAAACACCTTGTGTAGAAGAAGAAATTTGTTCTTGCTGTTCGGAAGGATTTAAATGTTGTGACATCTGTAATTGTTCATCTCAATGTAAAAATGCTGAAATTGTACCTAACCATGACCATACAGAAATTTTGTCAGAAGATAGTGAGACTGAATTAGAATGATGAAATTAGACTCCATTAACGAGCATTATTCCTTATAAATTTAATTAGTGTGTTTCTGTAGATATTTAAAAAATATTTGACACATATAAATATGTATTAATTAGTTAATAATTTAAAAAAAAAATATTACTATATATTACGTATAGCAACGTGGAAATAAAAGAAAAAATTTGATAACTGATTTTTTTACATTTTCAACGAAAAAAGGCCTAAAACTAACTAAATACTCACTCATTTTGATAAAAAGTTTCAGAAAATATTATATGTAACCAATTTAATGAAAAAAAATCGTTTTCAGACTGATTGTTCAATACTTGTGCGTTTCCACCCCTTTAACGAAAACTAAGAAAATTTAGCTGTAAATTTGGGAAGTAAAACAAAAAGGTGGCCATATGGAAAAAATATAGGGTTAAAGTACAAGTCTTGAAGATCATTTTGCAATTTTCTAAATTAAAAAAGGTGCATTAGAATTTGAGATATGATTTTTTGAAGTTGGACAATATTGGCCGTTTTTCGACTTAAAATCGCCTATATCTCGAAAAGGGTGCGTTTTTCAAAAAAATGCCAAGAGACAAAAAGTGATTATTTTGAGCCAATTAACCTAATAAAACTACTTGCGGGGCCATTTCTTATCTTGTTTTAATGTTACAACTTTTTTGTTAATAACAAATTTCCTGCCACTCGGATCAAAAAATTTTATTTAGGTTTTTTGTTTGCAATAAAATAACGGATCGATTCCACCTGGTTGCAACCATTAGTTTTACCATGAGAGGTTAAGTTGTTTTTCTAGGCACGTTTTCGGGGGTGCGCCGCTCGCCTACTAGTAGGATTAGAACATTGTAGGATGTAGGTATATTCCTTTGAAACTATAATCTCTATTAACACTTTTAAGGACCGAACATTGTAAATCATCTTTATTTTTACAGGTAGAAAATTAGGAGGAACATTAAAACTGTATTACAAATATTAGCATTTTCTTTAATAAAAGTAAAATTATTCGGAATGACAGAAAAGAGAAATATGAAATCAAAGTGTGAATTATTGGCAAAAAGTTGATGTATTACTTTATACTACAAAAGCGTTTTTAAAAAATATATTGTACAGTTATTATCATACGTAACGAATCAATTCAAGTTCATTTTAGATTTACAATAATACACCTGTACTACTTGTGTAATTGTGTATTAGTTTAAAATATTAATTAATACAGAAAATCATTTTTATTCATACACAAAAATTTTGTTTGGGACTCGTTAGATCGTCTTACTTGTCTCAAAATCATGCATTAATGAAACAAATTATAAGTATAATTCTCCTAAAAATCCATTGTTTGAGCTTTAAGAACTAGGATAATTTAAAGATTTAAAAAAATTAATATCTCGCATATTATAAATAATTTTCGCACTTCATTTATACTTATGCTCAGCGTTTTATAAACTATTAAATAAAATTTAAAAAAAATTGTTGATGAAATAATAATAATACTCCTATACCTAGTTTGTTTATAACTATTTTTTGCAAAATAAATTTTTTATATAGGTCGGTACATATTGTAAACTAGTTAATAACTACCTACACACATTATTTAATGTGTATCATTTAGCAACATATACATAATAGCACAAAATAAGATAAAAATAATTATTAAAGCATAACTACTATACATTTTACATCACTTATTTTCGCTATTCAACGTAAACTTACGAGTCCCATTGAAATAGTCGTAAACACAAGGTAAGTTGATGAGCACCAAATTTATTTCTTATTGCAAAAATAACACAAAATGAGCACAAAATTATAGTGCAATAAAACATTAAACATTTAACACCCGGGTCTAGCCGGGAACTTGGAGTCCCAATTTATTATCCGTAAGAAACAAGTAAACTTGATGAGCACAAAATTTGTTCACTACAGCAAAAAATAGCACAAAATGAGCACAAAATTATAGCATAATAAAATATTTAATATTTTACATTCGGGACTAGGCGTGAACCTGGAGTCCCAAGTGAAAATAGAGAATATAACAAAAACGAGCATAGCACAAAATTTGTGGAATATAGCAAAAAATAGCACAAAATTAGCAAAAAATTATAGACATACCAAAAATGTATATATTTTCATTCGGGACTAGGCGTGAACCTGGAGTCCCAAGTGAAAAATTGATAATATAACAAAAACGAGCATAGCACAAAATTTGTGGAATATAGCAAAAAATAGCACAAAATTAGCAAAAAATTATAGAATTATTATTATATTGTAATTTTGATGTCGGGACTCCACCTTCACGGACCTTTTAAATTGATATAATTGGAATAATTTATAATAAAAAAAACAATTGACGATCGTTTAATGTTATTTTTGTTTTTCTACTAACATTCTTTTCCCGAGAGCTTTAATTTGATACCACACACGATAGTATTTTGATAAAAATAAAAAAAAATTGTGTTTATAAAGTTGGTACCACTGGTTGAATAAAGCTCATTAACGAACTTGAAGTCAGATTTTGGCTCAAGATCTTAAATATAAAATTTCAGTCCAAAATTCCAACGCGTTTTTAAGTTATGCAACATCCAGACAGACCGACAGACCGACTTTTTTTAAAATTATGTTTTTTGGGTTCATTAGGGTCTAAAACGTGAAGATTCACCAAAATCTCAAACTGTCAAAAAATCACGATACAATACTTCCCTCTATTACATAGGTCGGGGAAGTAAGAATAATTTAAAAAGGTCAGGTGAGCACTACTTTACAAAATTGTTGAAAATCGCGGTCAACGATTTTCGGTTGTTTTTCAAAAAATTATTGATTCAAATCGAATTTGATATCAAATCAAAGGGCTAAATAGAGGCTACCTAATTAATAAAATTATTTAAAATGGTGACCGAAAGTTGGTATTTGTTTTTGTCAAGAACAATATAAAATTATATCGAGTTTGATGTCAAATTAAAGTGCAAGATAAGGGCTAATTAATTAATAAAATGATTTAAAATGGTGGCCGACGATTGTCATTTGTTTTTATAAAAATGTCAGAATCCTATTGAGGTATGATATCAAATTAAATGTCTTGATAAGGGCTGTTACAGGATTGTTCAAAATGGAAACCGACGATCGTCATTTGTTTATATCATAAAATTGTTCAAATCATATTAATTTTGATATCAAAGTATAAAGGTCTTGATGATGAGTGCTGATTTACACAATAAGTGATAAAATGATAGTGGATGATTAGCTTCTGTTTTTTTCTCGAAATAATAGAATCATTTCAAATTTGATATCAAATTAAAGGTTTTGATAAGGGTTGACAATATTGTTCAAAATGACGTTCGACAATCGTCTTTTGTTTTTAGTTGGATAACCAGGATATTTTTTTTATTACACATTCTATTCTAAAATTTTAATGGCTTAACTAAATATTATATTGAAGAAGGAAGTTCAATAATTTGAAGCTGTAAATAAATAATTATAATTTCATCATAAGAAAAGATTATATTTTTTTCGGTAGAGTCTAAATGTTAAAATTGTTACAATTGCGGGCCATAATGCTTCTTATATAGGTACTAAAAGGCATGATGCACTAATTGCACTATATTTTCAGTAGCTTAGCAACCGTTTTTCAAATCGCCTACAGCCTAAACGGTTCAACAGATTATGCTGAACTTTTTTTATTTCATAGAGGCTAATGAGACGTAGTGCTTTTTGAGTATATAAATATTGTAGATGACGTGGTAGTCGAAGGACAGTTGAAATACAGTTACTTTTTGAGTTCTTGGATACGGTCATTTCTAATTAAATAAATTTATGTATCTTATTATAGAGCAACAGAGGATGGTTCATTCTATAATTTTGCCAAATATCCAGACAACCGGTGCTATAATAGCAGAGTTATTAACTAATAACTGAAAATTTAACAAAAAAGTGGTGAGTACCTATGTGCCATGATTATATTTTGTATATACATTTTTTAATAAATAAATAAAATTTAAACACAAAGTTATCTGAATCATGTCGTGTTTGATATCATATAAAAGCATTTTTGAAAAAGGCTTTTGTAAAAAGAAATCGAAAATGGCCGCCAATCAACGGCCATCATTTTGAACACAAAGTTGTCCGACCTATGTCTTGTTTGGTATCATATGAAAGCATTTGAAAAGGACTTTCGAAAAAAGAAATCCAAAATGGCCGCCATTCAACGTTCACCATTTTGAACACGAATTTGTCCGAATCATGTCGTTTGGTATCATTATAAACGTATTTGAAAAGGACTTTCGAAAAAAGAAATTGAAAATGGTAGCCAATCAACAGCCACCATTTTAAACACAAAATAATATTCATTACATCCAATCGATTACGATTGCCATAGAAATGTTAAAGAATTCTTACGAAAAACTTTGTTTGTTGAGGTAAATTTTTTTAAATTAATAAATATCATTCAATAATTTTTTACAAAAAAAAATTATATTCAAACGTCAAATTTTGTTTTGTATCAAATTAAGAGTTTTTGTGAGAGCTAATACATGTATATGATTAATAAAAATTGTGTCGGATGATCTACTTTTGTTTAACATCCGGTATTGTATTATTAGTTAACAGCTATCAATGTCACAGTGACTTTTAAAATTCGAGAATTTTAATCTAAATGTGAAATTTGATTCATTTGAGGCCCGAACGGCCGAATCCCTCCAGGGTCCGCGAAGCTTGAGCCCGCGTAGGTGAATCCCTTCTGTACTAAAAGGCTTAAAGTTGTTGATTTTTAGCCAAACTAGCAACGCATTTACAACTGCACAACGTTATGAACGAATTATCCGATTTTCATGATTTTTTACGAGGTAATAGAGTATGTCGAGACGCAAAAACTTTTTTATAGTTCAATTGTTTTTGATTTTCTTTTGTTTGAGAAAAATGCCAAAAACTGACTTTTTGATTTTCGTTAATAACAAATGAATGGTTTAATCTATCGATTTAAAAATTGGTATACATAGTAAGAGATTAATAGGGAGTTTATGCGACCAGGTCTCAATGTTCCAAATAGAATAGTTTTTTAGTTATTAATTAAAAACTTAAATTTCATCAGTGCATCAGAGCTTTGAATGCTTAAATGTTCAACAACTGACTGTTGAATAGAAAACAATGCTACAATGTGTCAAATTGATGTTTTCAATTTGAGATTTCAAATGCACTTTTCTTAATTAATATAATTAATAGAAGAAATTTGTTAATTATATTGAATTATAATAGAAGGAGCATACATATTTTTATTATTTTCGTCAATTTTAGCACTACTTTTTTTTAAAAAAGTCACAGAAAAAGACGTCAGAAGTTTTAGTACACTCAGGGTAAAAATTGTTAACATATTTGGGGAAAAAAACAATGCTATGTTCTGTCAAACTGACGTTTACAGTTTACAATAATTCGATATTTCAGATGCATGTATCTTAAGTTATATTAGTAATAAAAGCAATTTGTAAATTATATTAAGTAATAATCGAAAGAACTATTTTTTGTATTTTTATCAATATTACCATTTTTTTAAATATTTATTTTACTTTGACAGTCGTATCAAGTACAGTCCCAACAAAAGAAGTGAGCACTAACTTTATAAAATTGTTGAAAATGGCGACCAATAATAATTATTGTCATTTGTTTTTATTAAAAAATCATATCGAGTTTGATATCAAATTTAGGGGCTGGATAAGGGCTACCTAATTAATAAAATTATTTAAAATGGTGGCCGACGATTGTCATTTATTTTTTTAAAAACAATATAGAATTATATCAAGTTAGATATCAAATAAAGGGCTGAAAATGGGCTACCTGTTTAATAAAATAATTTAAATCGGTCAGGTGAGCACTACTTTATAAAATTGTTGAAAATGGCGACCAAGGATTGTCATTTGTTTTTAACAAAAAATCATATCGAATTTGATATCAAATTCAAGGGCTGGATAAGGGCTACCTAATTAATAAAATTATTTAAAATGGTGGCCGACGTTTGTCTTTTTTTTTTAAACAATATAGAATTATATCAAGTTTGATATCAAATTAACGGGTTGAAAATGGGCTACCTAATTAATAAAATAATATAAATCGATCAGGTGAGCACTACTTTATAAAATTGTTGAAAATGGCGAGCAACGATTGTCAATTGTTTCTATAAAAAAATCATATCGAGTTTGATATCAAATTCAAGGTCTGGTTAAGGCAAGGGCAACCTAATTAATAAAATTATTTAAAATGGTGGCCGACAATTGTCATTTATTTTTATCAAAAACAATATAGAAATTATATCAGTTTGATATCAAATTAAAGGGCTGGACATGGGCTACCTAATTAATAAAATTATTTAAAATGGTGGCCGACGTTTGTCATTTTTTTTTTAAACAATATAGAATTATATCAAGTTTGATATCAAATTAAAGGGTTGAATATGGGCTACCTCATTAATAAAATAATATTAATCGATCAGGTGAGCACAACTTTATAAAATTGTTGAAAATGGCGACCAACGATTGTCATTTTTTTTCATCAAAAAATCATGTCGAGTTTGATATCAAATTCAAGGGCTGGATAAGGGCTATACCATACCTAATTAATAAAATTATTTAAAATGGTGGCCGACGATCGTCATTTATTTTTATTAAAAACAATATAGAATTATATTGGTTGAATATCAAATTAAAGGGCTGGCCATGGGCTACCTAATTAATAAACTAATTTAAATCGGTCTAGTGAGCACTACTTTATAAAATTGTTGAAAATGGCGACCGATTGTCATTTGTTTTTATCAAAAAATTATTAAATCAAATCGAATTTGATTAAAAATTAAAGGGTTTAAATTAAAGGGTTAAAAATAAAGGCAACCTTATTAATAAAATTATTTAAAATGGTGGCAGACGATTAACAATTGTTTTCATTAAAAAAAACAATTTGAGTTTGATGTCAAATTAAAGAGCTAGATGAGGGCTAATTAATAAAATTATTTAATATAGTGACCGACGATTGTCTTTTGTTTTTTAAAAAATATGTTAGAATCATACCTATTGAGTATGATATCAAATTAAATATCTTGATAAAAGAGCTAATACAAGATTGTTCAAAATGGAGACCGCCGATCGTCATTTGTTTATATCTTAAAATTGTTAAAATCATAATGATTTTAATATCAAAGTAAAGGTCTTGATCTTGCTGATGAGGAGTGATATACACAATAAGTGATAAATATGATAGTGGGTGATTAGCTTCTGTTTTTTTTTCCTTTCAAAATAGTAAAATCATTTCAAGTTTGATATATCAAATTAAAGGTTTTGATAAGGTACCTACAATATTGTTCAAGATGACATTCGACAATAGTCTTTTGTTTTTAGTTGGATAACCAGGATACCTATTTATTTTTAATGCCTTTACTAAAATTTATATTGAAGAAGGCGGAAGATGAATAATTTGAAATTGTAATTAAATAATTTTTTTCGGTAGAGTCTAAATGTTAAAATCGTTATAATTGAGGCACGAAGTGCCGAATCCTTCCATATTCAGAGTCCGCGGAGTTTGAGCCCGCGAAGCGGGCGAATCCTCCTTGTCGCGCGGCAGCGCGACCTAGCTGAAGGACCGCGTAGCGGGGCCTGACGCTAGTTATTATTAAATTTAAATAGAATTAAATCGTGTATTTTATAAAGAAGATATATCTTCATCATCGGGATTTACGCATCGATTTTTGTAAGTTATTTGACAATTTATACAAAGAAGAGTACAGAGTAATCCAGCATTTTTACAAGATACATGTAGTTTTACAGATGCATCTTACAAGTTCTCGACATGCTTCCGAGATAGGTGGCAAAGAAGACCATGTAGGATTCCATTGCGAATTTTCTTTATGCCTACCCCAGAATTCTGCTGAAGGAATCTCTGCATTTATTATGCATGATTGTCCCCAAATATAGCCAGTTTCATGCTATGCACGAAGAATGTGCTCATATATGGTCGCTGATGTTGGCGGTAAACTATATAAACTACGGTCTTTACAAGTAAACAAAAGTTTCCTTGTTTGGGTCAGCGAAAGTTCTGCACATCTTGTTCCTCCATTAGTCCAGTCGGCAGAACGAAAAAAAGGCGTCTACCTGGAAAGTATTCCGAACTTAATGAAATTTTGACACGACATTTAGGGGTACTCTGGGATGTCGAATCTGAGTTTTCGACCTCGAGGGCCCTGTGCTAACTTGGGGAGGGGGTAAAAACCACGATTTTTATTACCTTTTTTCGGTTTTTCGCCTATAACTCAAAAACTATGGACCTTACGAATTTTTTCCATTGGTCAAACGAATTTGTTTCAATAGGTACCGAGAGACAGGCGTTCAAAATTAGGAAATGTTTCTCAAAATGACATTTTCAGCCACACATTGACATTTAGCAGAATATTGCAAATTTTTGGCTCATAACTTTAGTTTTTCAACATAAATTATTTTAACCATTTTTAGGGCGTTTATTAAACCAAAATATCAATTTTTTTCGAGAGAAAATTGAGAAGTATTAAAATTTTTCGTATTTATTATAAAAACATTTGATATTTTGGAGTAATGAACACCCTAAAAAGTTTCTAAAATTATGTATTTTATAGAGAAATGTTCGTAAAATTTAATAAAAGAAACCGGAAGTCGATAAGTTCATCCGTTCAAAAGTTATAGCTCATTAAACACAATAAATATTAGAAATTTAAAAATTTCTTGACTTTCTATCGGAAAAACATTTGATATTTTGGCTTAATGAACACCCTAAAACGTCTTTAAAATAATGTGTCTTATGGAAAAATGTTCGTAAAATTTAATAATAGCAACCGGAAGTCGATATTATTATCCGTTTAGAAGTTGCAGCTCATTAAATACAATAAATATTAAAAATTTAAAAATTTTCATTCGGAAAACCATTTGATATTTTGGCTTCATTAACACCCTAAAACGTTTTAAAAATAATGTGTCTTATATAGAAATGTTTGTAGAATTTAATGTTAGAAACCGGAAGTCGATAACTTTATCCGTTCAGAAGTTACAACTCATTAAACACAATAAAAACAAAATATTTGAAAAGTACTCAAAAAAACAAAATTGATATTTTGGCTTAATGAACGACCCAAAAAAAAATTTAAAATAACATATTCTATAGAGAAATGTTCGTAAAATTTAATAAAAGAAACCGGAAGTCGATAAGTTTATTTTAACTAAAGTTATGAGCCAAAAACTTGTAATATCCTGCTAAATGTCAATGTGGCTGAAAATGTCATTTTGAGAAACATTTCCTAATTTTGAATGCCTGTCTCTCGGTACCTATTGGGTCAAAAAATACGTTCGACCAGTGAAATTTGAAGGAAATTTAATGTTCTTTCCAAAAATGAAAACAAAATGTTCGTAGGGACCATAGTTTTTGAGTTGTAGGAAAAAAAACGAAAAAAGGTAATAAAAATCGTGGTTTTTACCCCCTCCCCAAGTTAGCACAGGGCCCTCGAGGTCGAAAACTCAGATTCGACATCCCAGAGTATCCCTAAATAACGTGTCAAAATTTCAGTAAGTTCGGAATATTTTCCAGGTAAAAGTGCCTGCCGACTGGACTACATACAAAAGTGTAACAAACGTCTCTAGCAGATTTACTACATTATCTGATATGTCTTGCTTTTCAGTAGGATGGGAAAGGCTTATAAAAGCTTCAGTAACCAGCGGGAACGAGTTCCATGCTTTCCAAAACGATTTTTTCCCATGTTGTGAAAACCCAGAAACTGTGAACTTCGGCTGTCCAAGACAACGCAATTTGATGTGCAGGAATATACCGAAACTTTTGCCCAACTCCAAACAAAACCCATAATTCTTGTAAACCTAACGACTGTAAGAAATGGAAGAATGAAATGTCCAAAATAAGAACATCACTGTTAGTGCTATGAATAACAATTATTTTTGAGCCATGAATAACAGCATCGTGTGTGTGTACAATTATGCGACTATCTGCTTCTTCGAATGAATTACATGAGATACCATGTAGAGAACTTTTATCGCTTGTAGAGGATGCTATTTTTTCACCAATATTTGTTACAGTTTGACTGTACTGATTATTATAAACAGCTTGTGAAGATAGAAAAGCTTCTCCTTATTACTATCATTACGCAAAAAATCTTTCCAAATTCTTGGAATGGGAGAGTCAGGTAATACTTGACATTTAATGCCAGTATCTCTACTTTCTCTCATAGTAGCTTTTAAACTATCGACAGAATACATGTCCCACACCAGATCTATTCTGGAAGCTTTAAAAGATTCTATATCTTTCTTAATACGGACAAATTCGCAATGGAACCTACATGGTCTTCTTTGCCACCTATCTGGGAAGCATGTAGAGAACTTGTAAGATGCACCTGTAAAACTAAATGTACCTCAAGATGCTTTTGTAAAAATGCTGGATTACCCTGTACTCTTCTTTGTGCAAATTGTCAAATAACTTGCAAAAATCAATGCATAAATCCCGATGATGAAGATATTCCTTCTTTATAAAATACACGATATAATTCTATTTAAATTTAATAATAATACCGAATCAAATCATTAATAAAAGTTGTCGTTCCTATGGCCGAGCCCTTTAAAAAAATTATAATGTGTCATTTTGATTTTATTTCCTATAATTAAGAGCAAAACAATTGTTTACAGCAATTCTTTTTTTGTTATTTCTCATAACTAATTAACCTGAGTTCTGATTAGCTACTTATATTAATATTTTAATTACTATTTAACTTTTTAATTATTTTAATCATAAGACACTACCACATTCGGTACTTCTAGTGATTTTTAAAATTTTGCGCTATAAAATTATTTTATTATTATTTTCAGCAAAACGAAGAGACTGAAAAAATGGTTACAAACAAAAATTAAGTATCCATTAAGAGCTTTCAGTTAAAATTTTTTTTGTGAAAATCTATCAACCAGAAGTCGAGTGTTTTTTGTTTTTGTCCGCCATCTTGAATAATGGCGTCCTGTCAGGGCTGTCAGCGTGTCTCCCGATCTTAAATCACTAATTAGGGTGTCCTTAACATATATGCAAAGTGGCACCTTCTTATCACATTTTGCAGTGAGTACATACTTTTTGCCTCGAATCGCCCGCCCGTACTAATAGTACAGTAAAATTGGGTTTTAAATGGCAACTAATTCCGATAAAGCTGAAAATTGGTATACCGGGTGTAGAATTTTTTTGTGACCTATAGAAAATACAATGTTAAAATTTAAGTTAAGTTTTTACCTATTGATTTTAGAGTAAAAGTGTAAATAAAGATGTTCAGAATAAAAAACTGCATCGAATAAGCTTAAATTTTTTGTTCAAATCGATTTCTTTCACGAAATAAAAATGAAATAAAAATTAACATTTTAGGCTAGTTTCAGACTGCCGTGTAAAATTAAACAAAACAAAAATATTTATTCCGACACTCTGACAGTTGACAGAATTGAAATAGTTGTTCTAATTGATTTATTGGGCCTTCAGAAGGATTCACTAATCAAAAAAATAAATTAATAATTATTTTATTTTCCTGCTTTTCTTCCTAAGGTACATTTTATCGTAATTAATTGAAGTTTTTTTTTTTTTTATCTGACTAATTCATTTTATTTTTCATGGCACTCTGTAAACAGCTCAAATTTATCAAATTTAATTTACGTTTATCTCGTGACAGGAACGTTTTATATCAATAAATAAAGGCTCGTTGGATGCAGTTTTTTTATTCTGAACATCTTTTGTATTTACAGTTTGGCTCTAAAAGCAATAGGTAAAAACTTAGAGCAAAATTGAAATTTTAACATTGTATTTCCTATTGGTCAGAAAAAAATTCTACACCCGGTATAGCTTCGTATTACCTCTCTTATTAACATACTGAAAGTCCCCTACAATCCGAGTGGTGCGTCAGCCGCCATATTGGAAAGATAGCCGCCGTTTTCAGTTTTTTACATTTTACTCGTTAGAGGGTCACTTTACAGAAAAATTTCAAATTAATAAATTGTAGAGCACAAAATTCTCTACAAAGAAATATTTACAGTTTTCACGTACCGTGAACAGTAAACGAGAAAAATTCGAAAATATATATATATATATATATATATATATATATATATATATATATATATATATATATATATATATATATATATATATATATATATATATATATAGTCGATGGTAACCCTTTTACCGTTAAGTGTAAATTCGAAAATACATCTTCTAAATTCGTAGTCAGTGTAATTTTAGTATTTTTATTAATTTATTAAAGGTTTGGCCCTTTCCACACCACTTGGTGTACGTAGTACAACGCTTTTGCAATAATATTAGAACCTTGTTTCATGACACAAAAACGGCTGTAACTTTTTCAGGAATAATAAAACCGACTTTCGGTTTGAAGCATTATATTTGACAGACATTTATCTATCAAAAGTATTGTTAACAACATTTTTGGGGAGTATAGATTAGCCATAATTTCAAGGAAGAAAATTAAGAATTTTTTATTTTATTAATTTCTTGTATTTAATCAACTTTGAATATTAAACGAATTTGAATATCGCCTGCTGGGTTCCAGAATATAATTTTTTGACATTTTGTAGTAAAATACACTATTTTAAAAAGTTTTAGTGGCCCTAGCAAGGTCAAAATTTAAACATTTTTCAAAGAGAAATTGCAGTATTTTTTTATTTCTTGTGTTTAATTACCTGTAATTTCGTAACGAATCAAGTTATCGACTTCCGGTTTTCGGCATTGGATTTCTCGAACATTTTTTTGTAAGATTCTTTATACCAATTTTTTTAAAGACCTTGGTCAGTCTTAAATTTAAGGTTTTTTCTGGGAGAAAATAGTTAAATTGTAATATTTTTACTTCCCCGACCTATGTAATAGAGACCTTTATACTTTGATATCAAAATTAATATGATTTGAACAATTTTATGATATAAACAAATGACGATCGTCGGTTTCCATTTTGAACAATCCTGTAACAGCCCTCATCAAGACATTTAATTTGATATCATACCTCAATAGGATTCTGACATTTTTATAAAAACAAATGACAATCGTCGGCCACCATTTTAAATCATTTTATTAATTAATAAGCCCTTATCTAGCACTTTAATTTGACATCAAACTCGATATAATTTTATATTGTTCTTGACAAAAACAAATACCAACTTTCGGTCACCATTTTAAATAATTTTATTAATTAGGTAGCCTCTATTTAGCCCTTTAATTTGATATCAAATTCGATTTGAATCAATAATTTTTTGAAAAAACAACCGAAAATCGTTGACCGCGATTTTCAACAATTTTGTAAAGTAGTGCTCACCTGACCTTTTTAAATTATTCTTACTTCCCCGACCTATGTAATAGAGGGAAGTATTGTAATCGTGATTTTTTGACAGTTCGAGATTTTGGCGAATCTTCACGTTTTAGACCCTACTGAACCCAAAAACATAATTTAAAAAAAATCGGTCTGTGGGTCTGTCGGTCTGTGGGTCTGTCGGTCTGTGGGTCTGTCGGTCTGTGGGTCTGTCGGTCTGTCTGGATGTTGCATAACTTAAAAACGCGTTGGAATTTTGGACTGAAATTTTACATTTAAGATCTTGAGCCAAAATCTGACTTCAAGTTCGTTAATGAGCTTTATTCAACCAGTGGTACCAACTTTATAAACATAACTTTTTTTATTTTTATTTAAATACTATCGTGTGTGGTATCAAATTAAAGCTCTCGGGAAAAGAATTCTAGTAGAAAAACAAAAATAACATTAAACGATCGTCAATTGTTTTTTTTATAATAAATTATTCAAATTATATCGAGTTTTGTGTCAGTTTAAAGCGCTTGGGGAGATAAGTTTAGTAAAAATGTAAAAATAGTATTTTGTGCACCTAGGGAGGGAAGCGTGCTATTACTCCCGCGGGCGAAGCGGCGGTCCGAGCGAAGGCGCCGGCTTCGCTCAAGGGTGTAATAGCTATTACTCCCGCGGGCGAAGCGGCGACCCGAGCGAGGGCGCCGGCTTCGCCCAAGGGAGGAATAGCCTTCCCTCCCGTGGGACACACAATATTTTACGCCACGAGGGCCTCGAAATCACCTTTCTTGCAAGCGGGAGGAAAACACTAAACAGTGTTTTCCTCCCGCCAGTACCGGGAAGAAAACAGTGTTTTCCTCCCGCTCGGGAGGAAAGCAAGTACGGTCCTCCCGAGCGGGAGGGAAAACTCGCTTCCCTCCCTCCATTAGCAAGAGGAAAACACTGCTTTCCTCCCCCGAGTGACGTAAATGACATTTATGCGATTGTCAATTGTTTCTAAAAAAATTATTCAAGTTTTCTTATTCAACCAGTGGTACCAACTTTATAAATATAATTTATTTTATTTTTATTAAAATACTATCGTGTGTTGTATCAAATTAAAGCTCTCGGGAAAATAATTCTAGTAGAAGATTAAAATAAGATTTAACCGATTTTTTTAAATACATTATTCAAATTATACCGAGTTTGGTGTCAATTTAAAGCTCTCGGGGAGACGAGTTTAATAAAATGTAAAAAATGACATTTATGCGATATTTAATCAAGTTGGTATCAACTTAAATAGTTTGGGAAAAAATATAAATTTATTTAAATTTTGCTGAATAAAGCATAAAATTAAAGGCGTTACGAAATAAGTTAATGAAACTTATAGTCGGGGAAGTACTGTGGTGGACACAGCAGATTTTTTTGTTTTGCTATGTGTAATTAACTGTAATTTCTTAACGAATTAAAATATCGACTTCCGGATTTAAATTTCGGATTTATCAGACATTTTTCTATTATATACCTACATTATTATAAAAACTTTAAAAAGTTTTGTCCAGGCTGAAATTTAAGGTTTTTTCCAAGAGAGAATAGTTAAATTTTAGATTGATTATTTTTAACTGTGTTTAATTAACTATAATTTCTTTACGAATCAAGATATCGACTTCCGGTTTCCGGCATTGGATTTCTGAGATATTTTTCTGTTAGGTACATTATAGGAAAAAAAAATTGTGGCCTTGGTTAGCCCGTAATTAAAATTCTTTTTCTGATAGAAAATAGTGAAATTTTAATATTGTTTTTGTTTGCTGTGTTTAATCAACTGTAAATTCTTAAGGATTAAGGTATCGACTTCCGGATTGAAAAATCTTTCTAGTATACACATTATTATAAGAACTTTTAAAAGTATTGTCCAGGTCGAAATTTATAGTTTTTTTCCGGAAGACAATAGTGCAATTTTTAGATTGATCATTTTTAACTGTGTTTAATTAACTGTAATTTCTTAACGAATCACGATATCGACTTCCGGTGTCCGGCATTGGATTTCTCAGACATTTTTCTGTAAGACACATTATACTCAAGATTCGTGAAAAAATTACAGTTAATGAAACACAAGAAATTCAAAAAATACTACAATTTCACTTTTTTGTCTCTGAAAAAAAGTTTAAATTTTGACCTTACTAAGGCCGCTAAAAGTTTTTAAAATAGTGTGTTTTAGTAAAAAAAAGTTAAAAACTTTACATTCTGGAAGCCAGAAGACAATATTTAAATTCGTTTAAAGTAAATCTTAATTTTCTTTTTTGAAATTGTGGCTAATCTATGACCTGTGTCCCCCAAATATTGTGAACAATAATTTTAATTAAAAAAATGTAAATGTAAAATCGAATGATTCAAACCGGAAGTCGATTTTATTATTCGTTATAAAGTTACAACCGTTTTAGTATCATGAAACAAGTTTATGGTATTATTGCAAAAGCGTTGTACTATGTACACTAGCTGGTGTGGGAAGGGGTAAACCTTTAATAAATTAATAAAAATACTTATTATTTTTTAAAATTGGACATAATGTTTGTGTTATCAATTGCATATATTATTATAATAACATTTTATGTTATAGTAGTGAAACGGTTTGCATAATTGTTATTATTTATATAATGTAATTTTTTTTGCTAAAGTAAACAGTCAGTTTTTTTTAACGATGCATGACCCTTCGCAAACACATGTTCGAGGAAAAAATCTTCTATTACAAAGTTGACATCTAAGAGATAAAGAATGTCCGATGACACAAATATTTTTAAGTCAAGTGCATGAAAGAATGAAACCCTCTCTAGTTTAAAATTACGGTGTCGTCTTAATAGTTACCAGATGTTAAAAGTGTCACGGTCACAGCATCGTAAATTTTCCCAAGTCAACCAGAGGTCCGCATCCCTTTTACAATCGGGTCAGTTCCCTTTGTCAAGTAAAATCTCGTCGCCGGAAATAGAAATAGTTTTATAAATGAACTAGTTAAAACGAACAGAAATCGAATTCTTGGAATATGAATCTAAATCATAAAATCGGTTATCAAAATCTAACTCCAAGTAGACAAATTGTATTGTAAATTTCACGATTTTTCCCCAAGCAGTATTCACAGTGATGAGTAAGGTTGTTAATAGTAACTAATTGCTGTACAAAACAAAGCCTGAGTGAATACTGCCATCTAAAATGGGTTTATTGGTTTAGAGGTAAATGTTTATTACAAGTCATGATAACATAAATTGATTTGTACTAGAAATGAAAATGACTTGTGTGATTATCAAGAATATCACAATGCAACAACATTGAACTAATTAATTATTAACAATTTCTTTATTACGTAAACCAGAAGGTTGAGTCGTGTTAGGGATGAGAGACTCTATCTCTGTCTGTCTAATGGTTGCGCGGAGAGTCGGTCTCTCTCTCTGACTTAAGTATCGTCTGAGTGGCTAGCTTACGGGGGGTGGTTCGGACGACAACGAATGAGTGCGACACTTTTGAGAGAAGGAGATAATGAGGCGGGGGTGAAGTGATATGCGAACTTTGTTTAACTAAAAGCGGATATGTGATGGTGACTTTGTCTTGGGGGTGGATCTTCATGGAGAAGTGGAAGTTGGAACCTTGGAGGAAAGGGTAGTAAGTTGGTGGGGTAATCTGAATATAAACAGGAACATTGGAACAACTCAGGGGACTTGATTTCGATCTCGTCCTAGTCTAAGCTCTTGTTGCTTGGTGAATTTAACCTAACCACATACCTACTCGTAAGTGTGGCTGTCGGAGGTGTCATTCTTTGCCCGAACGCGTGGCTGTTTGCACTTTTAGGCTCTGCCCGACCTCGTTTCAGTTTGTGTGGTTTTGATAAAGACATCATCTACATTTATTATTACTGTCGCATTCTTTGCCCGAACGCGTGGCTGTTTGCACAGTTTGTAATAATTGAAACAAGTTAGTTTTTGACGTTCATTCAACGAGTGTCTGAGAGTGGCATATTGCGACGTGATCTGGGTGTATTTATCACAATAGTCGTTGCGCTCTTAGCACTGTACCAGCATCAAACTCAACTGCCCGGCGTCCAGTCCACGGTCCAAGTACCAGCGGTCTTGACCAGTCACCGAGATCTCCAACTTAGCGTTTGTATCGTCCAAGACGTGTTTTCATTTAACTTTGCTAATACGGCCTTTCGTGGTCGATATGTGTATTTACAGAGTACCACACTTAGAGGAGAAAACCCAACTTCCAGCCGCCCGGGTACCTGACAGCTAGGACCATCACCCAACGTCCCTGTCCGATTGTACATTGTAATACTTGCGATCTTTATTATTTTTTTGTTATTGTTTGATTTATCTCTGATATCTAGCGAGTTGTTGATTGTGGGATGGTGTGCGTTCGCCGTTTCTGATTCATGGTCACAGAATACAAATGCTAAACGTCTGTTGTTCTATTCTATCTACCTGATTCATTAGCGAGGCGAACCTAGCGAATAAGCCCTTGATTATTTTTGAGTCTCGTCAGGTGAAATACTGTATACTGGTAACGCCCTGTACGGCACCTGTATAGGTAACGCCCTATACTACGAGACGGGCAAGTTAGACGCAGTCCTGCGACGCTTGCTGACGCAGGGATCAGGTCTCCTATTATAACCCTTTAACAGAGACGGTATTTGTATTGTGTGGTTTTGATTCTGGCACGGAGTGCAATCACAGTCATACTGTCAATGGCGAACTATCTGTCATGATTCAGTACACAAAACTACTATATTTTTCAAATGCTAATAAATGATTTAACTTTGATACGAGTTTTATTCCATGTTAATTGTTACCTGACCTTTATCAATGACGACTTCATATCCATGCTAATACTTGGGGCGAGGCAGTATAATAAAAATAAACACAACGTAGGCCAATTTATAGACGATCACACTAGCCAAAATTTTGCAATAATAATAAACAAATTTATTATATAAATAAATAAATAACTGCCGCGTTACAGTAGATATATTCATGGTTTATTCAAAAAAAAGTACACTGACTGCGAATTTAGAAGATGTATTTTCGCATTTTGCTTGCTTACCGTTCATGGTACGTAAAAATTGTAAATATATTTTTTAAGAGAATGTTCTGCTCTACAATTCATTAATTTGAAATTTCGCTGTAAAGTGATTTCCTAACGAGTAAAATGCAAAAAACTGAAAACGTCGGCCATCTTTCCAATATGGCGGCTGACGCACCACTCGGATTGTAGGGGACTTTTAGTATGTTAATAAGAGAGGTAATGTGAAGCTATATACCAATTTTCAGCTTTATCGGAATTAGTTCCCATTTCGAGCAAAATTAAGTCTAATTTTACTGTACTATAAGGAGATTATTGTGTTTTTACATTATCATATTTTGCATTCTTACATCTAATATGAAACTTGTCAAAGTTTCTAGCCGACAAAAATATAATGTAAAGTAGGCTTAACGAGTACGAGCACAAGGTACATGAGTGTTTAATATAACTACCAGAAAAATAATTTACTTAAGGTTGCCGTCGAATACAGTCCAAACGTATTTCCATTATTGTGAAAGAAGGAGTTGATCAAATCAAAAGTGGTTTTGTATATTGATTTTGAGAAATAATGATCTATGCAATAAGTATACATACGATTTTGTATCAACAATTATAATATTGTTTACAATAATAAATCATGCAATAAACGATAAAAATGAATTCAAAGTATACTAGTTGCGTGTAGAAATCTATTTGGTATTTGATTATGAAAACAGAATTTTAATACAATTAGTAATTGTTGCGAAATAATGGAAGTACAATATTTCCCTATGCTGTAATGTTAATTTAGTTCAGCGTTTTACCGGAGCGAGATTCTGGTACTCTACCGTCGCTCTCGCTGCACCGCGCTCGCCACCACCTCTCTTCAGGTCATACCTACACTCTTTTTCTCTCATGTATACGCTCGATGTACGACTGTTGCTTTTGATTTGCAATTTTATGCAGGGTAAATTTTATTTTAATAATGTTATTGCACTGAATACTGATATATATTTTTACATAAAAAATGGGTAAGAATTCAAGAAAAAATTGGCCTAAAACAAAAAAACGTAGGTACCAAGAAAGCCTATGAAAGAAATAAAACTTCTTAGGTTAAAAAATACCAATAACCAGAAGCAAATAATAAAAATGCTGCTGAGAATGCAACAAGAAGAAATTTGTTAGATTTTTGTGAGACTTCTAAACAAATGCCAAAAAATTCTAATATTAATTTAGACAATACGGAAGAATTAATTAATTTAGAAGATATCTGGTGTTAAAAAAAACAACATTAAAGGGTAGTACAATATTTTTGTCAATATTCATATAAATATAAATAATGTGGTAAATATTAACAGAAATATATTACCAAGTCAAATGTATACTTATAATGAAATAATATGAATATTGCCGGTATTGTTATATTTATGAACAAAAAATATTAAATATTAACATTCAAAATTAACAAAATGTAGGTATACGTACTCGTAATATAGATTTAATAAGTACCTACCTATTTCTTTTCAGTATAAATAAACATAAATTATGCATTGAGCGTGATTTTAACCCCTCAAGTGAATTTAATTTTGAGAAAACCATAACTGGTAACCGTATTGTACAATTAGGGTATGTTCTGCAATGGGTCATGAAATTACAAACGGATCATTCGAAAATGTGCACTATGGGACACTTATATCCGTTCAAAGAAACGTGCAGAGGATTATTGGGTCTTGTTAGCGAAATACACTTTAAATGTACTATGTGTGAAATCGAAATTTCAAAATACACTGAAGATCTTAAATAATCTACAAATCCGGTTGTGTATGGGGGACTGTAGCGACTGGTAGTACATATTCGCATACTTTCTACCATGAACATAATACCAATGAATAAGGATACATTTTATAAAATTGAACGTGATCTTGAAGAGGTATATGAATATTATAATTATTAATATTTACGTGCTAAAAGTAATAAAACATATCGTATAAAACACATAATTTTATAACATTTCTGCTATCAAACGTTGATACTGGAAGCAATGATTTTATTAATTATAGAAAAATTATTCGTTTCGTTCACTTCTCCAATAATAATCGGTGTTATTTCATTAACATTAAAAAAATTCACATAGATGACATTGTGATATAGTATTAGGTTTGGAATAGTTAGGATGGGAAGCAATGAAAAATGCAGGAAAGAAAGAACGGCAATTGGCCATACAAGCTTATAAAATCTTATAATCATAGGTCTTATTGAACACAATAGTTCAAATAAAGTGCTTTTATAAGGCAGCTCGAGTCGCTAGACTCGAGTAATAAAAAATATCTTTACAGCCGAGATATATATTATATTTTATATTAAATAGCAAAATAATTTTAAATTTGTAACATTTAAGCAAAATGTGATCACGGGTTGCAAAAACAATAGCCGACGTTCTGGCAAATTATCGTCAGCGATCGAGTGCACAGGCACCGCCCTGATTCGTCTAAAAATACGGAGCTAAAGTTGTACTTTTCACTGCGATTTAGCTGAGTTAAAGTAAAGTAAAATATATTTTCGATTAAATGAACAATTCGATTAATTGCCCTGGTTTTTATTAGTGCACATAACCGAGCGCCTACTTTATATATTTTTACTAGATCAAGATGAAGGGAACGCATGCAGCACTCATTCATATACACCGATTTCTTCTAACACCGCTTTATTCATCGTCCTAATGTAGCACAGAAACAAATCTAAAAACATAATTCTGAATAGGAAATATTATTTAAAAAAAATTATAATTTAAAATTCATGCCATTTGTTAAAGTAATTTCCAATATTTCCAATAAATCACTGCGACATCTATTTTAGGTCTGTTTCTGTGCTACATTAGGATGATGAATAAAGCGGTGTTAGAAGAAATCGGTGTATGAATGAGGCTGTGTATGAACAAAGCAGTGATTGGAGAAAGCAACGTATGCATGAAGCAGTGCATAAATAAAGCAGCGTTAGAATTTTCGAGTATTGCAATGTTACCCAAGATGAATCAAAATTTATCAAAAACATAATTTATTCTAAATTTTATTTATATTCCAAACTACCTACTTATTTTTTCAGATATTTTTCTTTTAAATCATTAAATACTAATGACTTTATTTAGACAAGATATTGGATAAGTCAGATTTTAACTTGTAAAAACAACATTTCAAAATACTTCTTGAAGTTCAAAAGAATAAAAATAATGCAGTAAAGAGTAGATATCTAAACATATTTTCCGGCTAATCTCATACCATCCCGCTAACACAAACCAGCCTTCAATCGCGGCATGAACACTATTTGTTCTCGCCGTGCTGTAACCTTGATCACGCATTTTCAAATTTTACTCTCGGAGAGTTTGGCGGCTCTCCTCGAGCTCTCCTTTCTCCTTGCGATTGTAGCGCTACGCAGCGGAATAGTTTGTCTAGCCCAAATCGACGCGGACCTTAACTACGTCGACTATGAATGGTATTCAAGAGATTATTCATTGAATCAGATTCAATTTTAAATTAAAATGGCAAAAAATGCAGTTATCCATGATTTCAGAAAACAAATATTTAGATAAAATTTAGACGTAATGTCAAATGTGTTATATCATATATCAAATTATAATAAAAATGTGCATTTAGTTACTATAGTTACTAATTTTCAAACCCAGTTATTAATATTTATACATTTCTTTACAAATGGTGCCACTAAAATTTCAGAAACTGTGTATACGTCTGTTCATCTGTCACATTGACATTTTCATTTTTGTTTTAATTTTTTTCTTATATTATAATTTACAAATCGTGGTAGGTAAAATTACACATTTTTGAAAAATAATTTTCATTTATTGGTAAGAGATATAGAAAAGATGTTAAATAAATATTGTAAGAGGTAATTTGTTCTTTCAAATGTCGCATGACAAATTGTAACTATCGCAGTATTTCCTATATTTTTTGCAAAAAATGTTAAAATGCTTCAAGAAAATACCATTTCCGGTTGGCAGATTTTTACCAAAATCTAATCAGCTCTTCATTAACATGTATAAATGTATAATGCAAAATGTTAGAATTTTATGTTTAATAGAATTTGAGATAATGAATCAGAACGAAAGACTATAGTAGGCGCACATACAGACAAACAGACACACACACACACACACACACACACACACACACACACACACACACACACACACACACACACACACACACACACACACACACAGACATCATCGTGAAAATAGTCAAAATAGGTTCTAAAGGTACTAAAACGTGCTTTAAGCCTCATTTTCATGATGGCGTGGCTGGCGTGGTGTTGAAAAATAAACCAATAGCAGTGCAGCTTTCGCCAAACACCACGCCGCACTCTGGCGTGGCTGGCGCGGTGTGCGAAGTTCAAAAATTTTAAGTTTTAACGCCGTCCACGCCGCGCAACACATGCGTCTTCTAGATCAGTATTCCTGTTTAACGTACACGCATTGCAACCAAATATTGTTTGATTTATAACACCTTGGTCAACACCGAGAACGCAACGCTTCATACGCCTGCATGAAAACAAAAATTTTAAAACACACACCACGCCTGCCACGCGCGCCACGCCGGCCACGCCACCATGAAAATGAGGCTTAATTGACAAAAATCTCGACATCGAATTTTTTCACGATTCCTATACCTCTCTAGGCGAGAGGTAAAAATGACTCACTTCCCGAGATCCTATCGAGCTGAAATTTTGGAAATACACTTTTGTCACATAACAATGCACTTTGGCACAAGAAAAAATCTGATGTGGCCAGCACAAGACCTCCCGCCATACCCCAAACCCATTTCCCTATATCCAATCAATCTGAAATTAGATACATAGATTCGTTGTGACCAAACATTTACTTTGGTACAAGAAAAAATCTGATAAGGTCAGCACTCGGTCAGCACAAGACTTCCCGCCATACTCTTTTCCCCATATCCAATCAATCTGAAATTTGGTACATAGATTCGTTGTGACCACGGTTACTAGAAGATAGGTTGGGACACTTGAGCTGTCAGTGTGGTCATGAAAAGTCACTTTCTAGTGTGCTTTGAGAGGGTGGAATGATGCAGTAGAGATACCTATCGAATATTTGATTAACTAGATGACATTAAATGTATTATGTCAAATTTTTGACAAAGCTCTTGAATAGGACTACTAGATAAAAAATATATTATTTATTCTATTTATATTGAAATAAATTTTTTTTAAAACAGGTAGTATATAAAAACGATTGGTATTCCAGAATTATTAATAATAAAGTTAGATATACAGAATTTTTTTTTTGTATGATCAAAATGAATCGCCCAGGATTGGTTTGGTAAAAAGAAATTTTGAAAATTTTTATACTCAAAACATATCTGTGTAGTAAAAATGAATTAATTTAGTATTTTAAAATACCTACAAATAAAATGCATTAACATCTCCAGATTTCCAGTTTCTTATTATATCTTCTTTTGAAAGTGTTTTGCACAAATTACATGTTTCGATGTTAAAATTTTGCTTGAGACTTTTGACAGAATTTGTCTCCACTGCTCCAATCTTATGCTACATTTGGGTACCGAAAACAGTGATACTTTTTCTTCACAAGATTTATATCCAGTGGTACAATGGGGTACGAAGCATTTACTCATATTGCTATTTTAAAATTGTGACAAAATGTCAAAATATAGAATATTTGCTATTATTATATATGTTTACATACTTACTTATAAATGTTTGCCTTTTGTGAATTGAAATAATGTGTTAGTACTTATATGTATTTATGCGCGTTCAAATATGAAATTTCTGTTTGAAATTTCACTGACAAACCGGGTGGAATAATGCACTAGTGACATCTCTTGTCTATGTATTGAACTAATTTTAGAAGGAGAAAATGTGACCATTTGTTTATAATGGTAACTATTAGTCCATGAGCCAATTACTTTTTTGGTACCACCTGGGGTGGCAAATGCTGACTATGATTTTTTTGTTCAGTTTTATGTGTAGACCAAGAATAAATGTGATAGCAATGTCTAAGTAGTAGCTTTGTGGCACAAAATAACGATTTTTATAGTAAATAGTGATTTTTCATCATCAAATTATAAAAAGGTACCAATCAAGGTGGCACATGCTATCAATGTTTTTATTTTTCAGTTTTGTGTTTAGATCAAGAAAATATATGATAGCACGGACTATGGAGTAGCTTTTTGCTGAAAAAACAATTTAAAAAAAAAGAAAGAAATTTTAATATTTTTAAATTTTTGTGTCTTTAATGAACTCTAATTTCTAAACGGATAAAGATATCGACTTCCGGTTTGCGGCGTTGGATTCCTCAGTAAATTTTACGTAAGATCCATTATATTAAATTTTTGTAAGGCCCTTTTGATAATCCAAAATTTAATTATTATCTTCAAGTAAAAATTGCAAAATTTCAGAATTTTAAATATTTTTTGTGTTTAATCAACTCTACTTTCTGAAAGAATAACGATATCGACTTCCGGTCTGCGGCGTTGGATGCTTTAGTAAATTTTACGTAAGATACATTATATTTAATTTTTTTGTAAGGCCCTTGATAACCCAAAATTTAAATATTATCTTCAAGTGAAAATTGCAAAATTTAAGAATTTTAAATATTTTTTTGTGTTTAATCAACTCTACTTTCTGAACGGATAAAGATATCGACTTCCGGTTTGCGGAGTTGGATTCTTTAGTAAATTTTACGTAAGATACATTATATTAAATTTTTTGTAAGGTCCTTGATAACTCAAAATTTAATTGTTATCTTCAAGTAAAAATTGCAAAATTTAAGAATTTTAAATATTTTCTTGTGTTTAATCAACTCTACTTTCTAAACGGGTAAAGATATCGACTTCCGGTTTGCGGATTTGGATTCCTTAGTAAATTTTACGTAAGACACATTATATTAAATTTTTTGTAAGGTCCTTGATAACCCAAAATTCAATTATTATCTTCAAGTGAAAATTGCGAAATTTCAGAATTTTAAATATTTTTTGTGTTTAATCATCTCTACTTTCTGAACGGAGAGAGATATCGACTTCCGGTTTGCAGCGTTGGATTCCTCAGTAAATTTTGCGTAAGATACATTATATTAAATTTTTTGTTAGGCCCGTGATAACCCAAAATCTAATTATTATCTTCAAGTGAAAATTGCAAAATTTAAGAATTTTAAATATTTTTTGTGTTCAACCAACTCTACTTTCTCAAAGGATAAAAATATCGACTTCCGGTTTGCAGCATTGGATTCCTTGGACATTTTTATGTAAGATACATTGTACTATTTTTTGAAACACCTCTAATAATCCGAAATTTAATTATTTTCTCCGAAAGAAAATTGTAAAATTTTAGAATTTTAAAAGTTTCTTTGTTTATTTTACTGTTGGGTTATCACGGGCCTAACAAAAAATTTAATATTATGTATCGTAAGCAAAATTTACTGAGGAATCCAACGCTGCAAACCGGAAGTCGATATCTTTCTCCGTTCAGAAAGTAGAGATGATTAAACACAAAAAATATTTTAAATTCTTAAATTTTGTAATTTTCACTTGAAGATAATAATTAAGTTTTGAGTTATCAAGGACCGTACAAAAAATTTAATATAATGTATCTTACGTAAAATTTCCTAAGGAATCCAAATCTGCAAACCGGAAGTCGATATCTTTACCCGTTCAGAAAGTAGAGTTGATTAAACACAAGAAAATTATTAAATTTTCAATTTTTACTTGAAGTTAATATTTAAATTTTGGGTTATCAAGGGCCTTACAAAAAAATTCAATATAATGTATGTTACGTAAAATTTACTAAAGAATCCAAAGCCGCAGACCGGAAGTCGATATCTTTCTCCGTTCAGAAAGTAGAGTTGATTAAACACAAAAAATATGTTAAATTCTTAAATTTTGCAATTATCACTTGAAGATAATAATTAAATTTCTGGTTATCAAGGGCCTAACAAAAATTTAATATAATGTATCTTACGCAATTTACTGAGGAATTTACTGAGGAATCCAACGCTGCAAACCGGAAGTCGATATCTTTATCAGTTTAGAAATTAGAGTTGATTAAACACACAAAAATTTAAAAATACTAAAATTTCTTTCTTTTTTTTAAATTGTTTTTTTCTGCAAAAAGCTACTCCATAGTCCGTGCTATCATATATTTTCTTAATCTAAACACAAAACTGAAAAATAAAAACTTTGATAGCATGTGCCACCTTGATTGGTACCTTTTTATAATTTGATGATGAAAAATCACTATTTACTATAAAAATCGTTATTTTGTGCCACAAAGCTACTACTTAGACATTGCTATCACATTTATTCTTGGTCTACACATAAAACTGAACAAAAAAATCATAGTCAGCATTTGCCACCCCAGGTGGTACCAATTTAGCTCATTTTCGGGTTTGGCTCATGGACTATATAGGAAGTGTCCCAACCTATCTTCTAGGAACCGTGGTTGTCACCAAACATTTACTTTGGCACAAGAAAAAATCTGATGTGGCCACCACAAGACCTTCCGCCATACCCTACGCTTTAAAACTCTGAAATTTGGTACATAGGCACGTTGTGACCAAACATTTACTTTGGCACAAGAAAAAATCTGATTTGGCCAGCACAAGACCTCCCGCCATACCCTACTCTTTTTAACTCTTTCTTGAAACACACTATCTAAGAAAGAGTTACAATGTAAACAAAAATATAAATAAATATCGATCGAGTCTCATATACAGGTTGGTGGAGGTGAAATGCGAACATAGGGAACATACATGACAATAGAACTTTCATGCCAGGTATCTTGATATATTTTGTAGCAGTGTCACAAAACGAAGTGATGTGAATTCGTGTGGCAAAAAGAGTAATCAATAACAGAATTAATAATAAAATCTAAAAGTGCATGTAAACTTTCTCGTTCTGCTCGTACACATACATCATTATGAAAAGAAAATATTTTAATGAAAATAAAAATTTCAGTAATATGACAGCTACTTTGACATTGACAGTACTTATTCCATGTGAATCAAGATGCCTAGCATGATAACTCATCCATTGTCATATTATATTGCCCTATGTTCGCATTTCACCTCCACCAACCTAGTTTTATAGTCAAAAACTTTGTTTTTACGGGTTCATTTTTTTCTTGATAAAAATACTACCAAAACGACTCATTTTGATAATAGTATATTACATTACAAGTCATGAAAATTTTTCATTGCAGACGAGGAGACGTTTGAAGAATGCGAGGATGCGCAGCGTCCGAGCATTTCTTCAAAGCCTCCGAGTCGAGCAAAGACATTTTTATGACGCGTGATGTATTCTATTTTTTTTAAATCGGCAATTAAGCTTAAAATTATAAAAAAAATTAGGTTTGCATAAATCATCAGAGCTGTGACAAATCATCAGAGCTGTCACAAATTTTAGAAAAAGTTGTCATGACAAGTAAACAAAGTTGAAAGTAAAAATGACTAGGCATGAAAATTTTATTTTCATGCCTAGTCATGAAAATCTTACTTTCATGCCGCAAATTAGTCTGGAATGACGATTTTCATGCCGATTTTGAAAAAACATTTTTGACGTTTCATGTTACACATTAATTTATTTTTTGTAACTAACGTAACAAAATAAAACCTAATCTACATAATTATAATGTTGTCAGATACATCATTTTACATTTTCAATTCTATTGGTTGCATTACGTTATTTGACGTCATCATTACGCAATATGATTGGTTAAACCATCTGTCAAAAAATATTTTGTGAAATTCAAATTTTGCATTTTGATTGGTCTTTTTTTACAGATAACAGGTGATGTGTGACTAATCAACTTTACTTAGACTACCCGTAGTATAATAAGTGATAATAACATCCAATATAATTTCTTTCATGTTTCAGAAGTATCGAATCGAATTTGTTGAACTGAAGAAAATAATGGCAGAAAAATTTTGGGCAGCAAACGCTGATAGTTCCCCAGAAGAACAAGAAGTGATTTTGAGATATTCTCGATACGTACATTTTATTACGGTACTACAGACCACGAATTGTACTTTGGCTGGCACTCTCTGGGTTTGTAAACCGATTTTTGAAATGTATGTTTTGAGAGGGCCTGATGAACCTTTCCATCGGATTCTACCTCTTCGACCTTGGTGGCCTTTTCTTCATATTGGTAATACACCTATGTTTTTTTAAATACAGAAAGGATACTATTACCGTAGATTAGACATAGCTTTTCAAGGCCATATTGTAATAGTTTTCACAGTACAGGTCGCTGCATGAAAACGTCGCTGGATTAAAAGGTATCCCCACTTCATACCCGCAGGTATCTATTACGGTTTTTTACCTAAATAATTATTGTACCAGTACACTAATTCTCATGCATTAGGAAAGGAGTCATACACTGTCCGGAATTCAACATTCAACTGCCGGACTTTGTCAGAATAAATAGAATTACATTCTTCGATAAAACATCATTTTTACCACATGGAGATAATGAACCGGATGTAGACTTTTTCCGACAATGTTCAAATTTTAATTTTTCTTTAAGTTTCTAGCTACTGATAGTAAGTAGTATAAATGCAAAAAATGTTGAGGAATTTACTGGCGACTGTCATAGGCGATTTTGTGACGCCCTTTGTTGGTGTAATAAAAAGTGCAGGTATAATGTTATTGTTCGCTACTAGTCGCTTTAAACTTGGTGACTAGGTGGGAACAGACTAAGCAAACATTGTATAAGGCAGTTGCGAAGTTCCTCCCCCAAATGTATACAGACATTAAAATTATTATAGCAAAAATTGATTTTAGTTGACTGCGACAACTAACAAAATTAACCAAACTGACAATATTTAACGCAGCATGTGCTCTCGCGAACAGGCCGGAAAGCCGTTCAATTCAAAGCCGAAGCTAACAGAAACTGTAAAATTTAAACTGTAGCTAAATGAATAAAAAAAGAGTAGGTACTTACATTTTTAAACTAAATTTTGAAACAAAATAGCAATTCACACTATGAAATAACTAGAGATCAAATTCTAATACGTCTGCACGTTTTGACAGCCCATACGCGAGAGTGACCAGCGAATCTCAATGCTCATTCATCCGCTTTGAACGCCGAAGTCACAGCGGCAAAAATTGTAAATCGTGGACCAAAAGAAAAATGAACAATATGCATCAAGAATTAATATAGTATGACATTATTTTACATGGCGTCATGGGACCGGGGATAGAATTTGATCCAACAATAGTTTGATACAACGACGTCTTTATGCAGTGACATTAACCCTAAAGTTTTTTTATTTTCACTTGATCATTTGGCGATGAAAATGTATTTACGTGTCTCTAGATATAATATAATTACTTTTTTAAATAATTATAATTATTTTAGATTGCTACGAATACCCTTTGTATCCATTCGAATATATACTCCAAGTATTTGAAATGATCTCAACAACCACGTGTACAATCTCATTAGTTTGTTTGTATGTGTTCTTTGTTTTACATACGTGTGCTCAATTTAAAATTCTTCAGGTGAGAACAATACAATATGTCTTGAAAAACATATTAAAGTAAACTAATTTTAGATGCGTGTTAAAAAAATTAACTCAACTATAAACGGGCATAAAGTCACTATAGATGAACAAGAAAGAAGATTACGTGGTTGTATTCAGATGCATATAGAGTTATTGAAGTGAGTATAAAAACAGGCAAATAAATAGTCGGTTAAATCGAGGATTCTATTTGTTTCTAATTTAAATTATAGGTATTTTGTTTTCTCTAACGCACAGGAATATGATATCCTTAATACGTCCACAAAAAGTACATACACTGTTACGGGCTTACGGGATTAAAGTAGTTCGGTCGTCAATTGGAGTCTTTGATTTTGTATTGAAAATGGTCTGGTGGAATAGAAAATTTAATATTATTTTCAAAACTGCCAAGAAAACATGCCCTTGCGGAACTCGTTTTTGAGAAAAATGAGTTTGAAGTTCACTGTTTTTACATGGGCTCTTATGGAAAACGACACTTTTGGTTAAGAAAAATTGAAATTGCGCCGTAAAAGTTCGTTAAATAAATAGTGGCAAATTGATATTTGGAAAGGTAATATATTAAGGCTTCGTTATGCATAGTGAAAACCCTATGTTGCCGATGAAAATAGCCCAAAAAATGGGAAAATATGTTACAAAATCACGACCAAGCGGAAGCCGATCGGCCGTCACGTTCTGCAGGGTTGCCAACTGCGGAGCGTGGGAAATTTAAACGTAGATTTGAATGTTAACCTTTTATTTCTTGAAACAGATTGGATTGAAAAATCAATGATTTTCATGATTTTAAGTCATTTATCAAGAACTCGTTTTTATAAACACACTATCGTATTTATCATTCCTGTGTTTACATTTGAATGCCTCGGACAATGCTGCCAACTGTGTCGACGCCATAACCTGGCCCGAGTTATGACACCGGGTGATTGACTAGTCAAGCTGCGAATGAAATTACAAGATTTGTAAAATACGACTATTTGTTTGAGAACCAGATGCATAAAAATTCATAATAAAATATTAAAAACCGTTACAGTCGAATTTCACTTCATAAATTGACAACAAAAAACGGACTGAATTTGACTAGCGTCAACGACGACCGAACTACTTTAAATTAAACACTATTCACAATGCACGCCTTTGTTATTAAAATAACAAACACCCAGCCGCCTTATTTTATAATACACCTATATGAGATAATCACTTGCTGCTTACGCTACAAAATTCTTATTCCGAATGCCGGTTCCCGCTCACTCTCTCGCCTTTTGCCCTGTCTCATATTGTTGCCGCATCATCGCCACTGTTGTCAGATAACATTCGTAACAACATATTTAAATTAAGTAGATAACAGAATAGAAAATAGAATAGACGCGAGTCTAGCGTTCTGTGGCATTTCTCCCACTTCTCATCTCTCGGCAACAATATTTAAGCGTGAGAGGCAAACAAATTTTATCTATATTTGATTATTATGATTCTTATTCTGTCCATATTAGATATTTATAATAAAAATTTAATTGAAATAATTTTATTTATTTGTTCATTATAAAGAAATGTTGAATACTTAGTAGTTAGCAGTTATGTCATTGTTGAATATTTAAATATTGATAAACCTATTATAAGTTCTATTTATTAGATTTTTTTCTTAATTGTTATTCATAATTTTTATTAGAAACTATTAGCTTCAAAACGTAACTAATGATAAAATAGCATTCACAAGTCACAACAATAAATAAGACAAATAGCAACGAAGACCAAAAAGCGGAAATAATTCATGTAGAAGCCAATTTTGGCACAGTTGTAGGGGAAGGTGTCCCTTAACAACATACTAAAAGTACTGAGGGGTGAGGGTGGGGGAGGTCTCTAAAGGTCTCATTTTTACTTCCCCGATCTATGTAATAGAGGGAAGTATTGTAATCGTGATTTTTTGACAGTTCGAGATTTTGGTGAATCTTCACGTTTCAGACCCTACTGAACCCAAAAAACATAATTTTAAAAAAAGTCGGTCTGTCGGTCTGTCGGTCTGTTAGTCTGTTAGTCTGTCTGGATGTTGGATAACTTAAAAACGCGTTGGAATTTTGGACTGAAATTTTATATTTAAGATCTTGAGCCAAAATCTGACTTCAAGTTCGTTAATGAGCTTTATTCAACCAGTGGTACCAACTTTATAAACAAAACTTTTTTATTTTTATCAAAATACTATCGTGTGTGGTATCAAATTAAAGGTCTTGGGAAAATAATTCTAGTAGAAAAACAAAAATAACATTTAAATGATCGTCAATTGTTTTTTTTTATAAATTATTCAAATTATACCGAGTTTGGTGTCAATTTGAATCGCTCAGGGAGATAAGTTTTTAAAAAATGTAAAAAATGACATTAATACGATTTTCAATTGTTTCTCAAAAAATTACTCAAATTTTTTTATTCAACCAGTGGTACCAACTTTATAAACATATCTTATTTTATTTTTATTAAAATACTATCGTGTGTGGTATCAAATTAAAGCTTTAACTGATCGTCAATTAAAATTTTCGAGTGTGAGTTTTTAGTGAATAAGTATCAGATTTTTTATGGTATTTAAATTATGCCGAAGTTGGTATCAACTTAAATAGTTTGGGGAAAAATGATAAATTTATTTAAATTTTGCAGAATAAAGCATAAAATTAACGGCGTTACGAAAGTAAGTTATTAAAACTTATAATCGGGGAAGTACTGTGGCGGACACAGCAGATTTTTAAGTTTTTCGTTAATAACTCGAAAACTACTGCCTCTAGCGAAAAAATGTTGAATATTAAATTAATCTACATAAAATTCTCAGTAATAATATAACAAGAGAGTGAGAATAAATTGAAAATAATTTGACAGATCTACATAAAATTCTCAGTAATAATATAACAAGAGAGTGAGAATAAATTGAAAATAATTTGACAGATCTTTCGAAAACTTGTTGCCAGGCAATAGTCACGAGCGCCCGTAGCATCGATAAACAAGCTAAAGAAAGGAATCTAGATGCTTTTGCTTGAAACACAGTTCGTAGCGCCCCTATATTTGCCGAGGAGAACTAAATTTGACGTGGACATAGCTGGCTTGGATTTGTTATTCATATTTTTTACTTGTAAAATTATTGTAGTTCTCAAAAAAATAAGTAACACACATAATACCTTAAAAAACGTTTTATTAGTAAACAAATAATCATAATCTACATAGCACTTTCGAAATATAACACATATTAAGACACACAAATGAAATGTAAAGTAATTAAATATAATAAAAAAGTATATTTACCAAATGTTGTGCGGGATAATTTTTTAATTAATAACATAAAATTTTAAGATATTGACACACTCATATGTAGCGAAGGCTAATATATTATGAATTTTCGGCTGGAATGTAGAATAGGTGTTTAAGAGAAAATGCGTTTTTTATTTTAGGAGTAATATGACCTAAACAAGCAAAATTAGACCGCGGAAGAGTGTTTTTAACATGATTTTTTGAAGAAAATGAATTTTTTTTGGTTAACCTCAATGTGTCAAAATGGCTAAAAATAAAGCCCCACAAACTCGATTTTGGTATTTACTACACTAACAAAGCTAACAAAACCGTAATAGAGCCCAACAAACTCGGTTTTGGTATTTGCTACACTAACAAAGCTAACAAAACCGTACTAGAGCCCCACAAACTCGCATTTTTTTTGTATCCATGTTTTTAACATGGCAAACACTATTGAAATTTATATTAATCTAAAACAAATGTAATATTGTATTTATGTCAAATAATTTCGAAAACTAAGAAAAGCAAGTAATAAAAAGCCTTATATCTGTGAAAAATATATTTATTTATTGATATCTCTATTACATAAAAGTATAAAAACGTTAAATCACATGTTTAATCTGTTAATTTTTCAGCATAACCAGTGTTGACAGTTGTCAAAAATTTTACCCTAAAAACTAACAAAATCGGCCCTAATCCTTGCTTCCGCGGCAAAATTTTGCTTTATTCTAGGACAAAGAAAGGAATGAACCGATTGACACAAAAAAAAACGAAATTCCTTTTAAACACCTATTCTACACTTTAGCCGAATTTTCTTCCGAGTTGTAAGTTTCTCAATCTCGTATTCTTATTTTATTCATATATTTTCGTAAATCGTATCCATATGAATAATTCTATAATTTAATAACGAAATGTTATTGTGCAGTTTTGTTATTTATAATAAATAATTACTTACAGTATCATTTGTAGTCAAAATGTGTTATCAAGTGAAGGAAATACTTGCACTAAGAAAATGTGGAAAATGTCAAAATTAAAAATGTAACATGAACAAAATTTATAACGCCTACTTTACAATTATTTCGAACTTTTGATAAAATAATTCTCTTTTTTATCGATAATTTATGAAAGAATGCCATCTATATTTGCCGAGGGGAACTACAAACTGTGTTTCAGCAAAGGCTACCTGAGATTCCGCCGGCTGGCCCGTAGGGCTCGAGTGGCTATTGCCACATGGCAACAAGTTTTCGAAAGAATCTGGAGAATTATTATCTAATTTATCGAACTCTCGAGTTATATTTAATTAGATTATTTTTTGACTGACAAATTTAATTCAAAAATAGGAACCAAAAAAATCTGACGTGGACACCACATGACTTCCTTGTACGCCTTGTGTGTTCATACTTTTCTTAATAACTAAAATGTAAAATAATATTAAAAATTCTTTTAACTTATTATACTAGTATACTCACAAATATATTTTAGTCATTTTATTTAAACTGCAGAAGAAGATATAAAGCATATTTTACTATTGTCACTGTCATGTCATAATCATTTAAATTTTACGTAGTAACAAATGTTAATCGATCATGGACTACAAGATACCGAAATACTATAAATTATAAATATATACTTTAATTATTTTTAAATGATAGCAGATACAAAAATATTTATAAAATACCGATTGTAGGTAATAATGACATAATCTTTCATTTAAAATAAAAAAAATTGTCTAAAATTAAATATTTATCGAAATATTTTTAAAAAGTACTACTTCCGGTTTGTAGACTGAAACCAAAAATAGGAGGTGCACAACTAGATGCTATAACAGTCCTAAATACAAAATTTCAACTTTCTACGTCTAACCGTATTTGAGTTATGCGACACACATACGTCCGTCCGTCCGTACGTACGTACAGACGTCACGTCGAAACTAGTCATAATGGATTCAGAAAAGGTCAAAACGGATATTTCCGTCAAAATCTGAGAACCGAAATTTTTCGCGATTACAATACTTCCTTACTTCGTACAAGGAAGTAAAAACAGTCGTTTTCTCCTATTTTGATGCTCAATAAATCCGATAGATGTCTCTTAATGCTCCGATTACGATTTTCATTTCAGTCAAATAAAGAAAAAAATGTTACAAGAACATACATAATTATGAACATGATTACCAAAGTGAACATTACAAACAAAACATAATTAACAAAATTATGTACCTACCTATTTAAATTAGTACAATGAAAAACGCAGTAATTGAATATATTTCGAGCTTCACTGTTTACTGTCAACTTGTATTACTTGTTAGGTTAAGTACTTTCTTTTCTCTTAAATTATTTACTATAGATGAATGATTTTCTGGATTTAATTGTAATTATGGTTTTATTGAACTGGCAGAATTGTGATTTTAATCAGCTCTTGTTCGCCTACACCAACCTTTGATAGGTTAGTTTCTGCACTTGATCTGACAGAATGATTTGTGAGTTTTTTATTTATTGTATTGTATCTAAACCAACTTTATTTGCAGATTTGTTATATTCGGAGTCAATCATTAACATTAAAGTAAATATATATTTGACATTTGCGAAACAAACAAAAGCGACTAAATCATTATTCCCGGGAATAATCACAAGAGCATTATTCCCACTATAACAATAACAGGATTGGTTAAAAGGCGCACACGTGACAAAGAATAAAACATTTCATTGGTTATAAGAAACGTCAAAAAATAATCAGTAATAATATAACAAGAGAGTGAGAATAAATTGAAAATAATTTGACAGATCTTTCGAAAACTTGTTGCCAGGCAATAGTCACGAGCGCCCGTAGGGCGGTAGGGCTCGAGTGGCTATTGCCAAATCTGGAGAATTATTATCTAATTTATCGAACTCTCGAGTTATATTTAATTAGATTATTTTTTGACTGACAAATTTAATTAAAAAATGGGAACCAAAAAACAGTCGTTTTCTCCTATTATGATGCTCAATAAATCCGACAGATGTCTCTTAATGCTCCGATTACGATTTTCATTTCAGTCAAATAAAGACAAAACGTTACAAGAACATACATAATTATTATGAACATGATTACCAAAGTAAACATTACAAATAAAACATAATTAATAAAAGTACTTACCTATTTAAATTAATGCAATGAAAAACGCAGTTATGGAATAATTTCGAACTTCATTGTTTACTTGTATT
The DNA here is from genome assembly GCA_947534325.1 of Agonum fuliginosum. Lineage (NCBI taxonomy): Eukaryota > Metazoa > Arthropoda > Insecta > Coleoptera > Carabidae > Agonum > Agonum fuliginosum. The sequence goes on from OX384046.1 coordinate 4,209,673, forward strand.
ACTTTTTAGGTTAAGTATTTCGTTATTTTCTCTTAAATTATTTACTATAGATGAATGATGTTCTTGATTTAATTGTAGGTATGGTTTTATTGAACTGGCATAATTGTGAACAGTGATTTTAATCAGCCCTTTTTCTCCTACACCAGTCTTTGATAGGTTAGTTTCTGCACTTGATTTAACAGAATGATTTGTGAGTTTTTTATTTATTGTATCCAAACCAACTTTATTTGCAGATTCTTTCATCAATTTGGAAATAGAATTGATTCCAACAGTAAGGTTTTTATACCAAAACAACCATGAGTTTGTCAAGCTGAATTTGGAGTTAGAAACATATGATCAGTTGTAATATTATTTTCTGTGCGTTTACTAAGAGGTTTTTTTTATAAAGACGAACAGAGCAAATATCTGGATTTGTTATATTAGGTGTCAACCATTAACTCATAAAAGGAATGTGTTAAAAAGTTAATATTTATTTCACATTTGCGAAACAAACAAAAGCTACAAACATTATTCCCGGGAATAATCACAAGAGCTTTATTCCCACTATAACAATAACAGTATTGGTTAAAAGGCGCACACGTGACAAAGAATAAAATATTTCATTGGTTCTAAGAAACGTCAAAAAATAATCTACAAAAAAGGTTATATACACTTTTTCGCTAGGATGAATACTTAACTACATAAAAAAACTATGACGATTAGTGAAAACGCGGTGTAAAAATTCCGCTTATTAAGCGAGATATGATTTTTTTAAAGTCTGGTATTTGCTGGTGACGTCGGTGGTACGTTCAGCGGCACTCAATCAGTTTGTTTCACTAAAATTTTCCTTAAAACAAATTATTTATTTGTTTTATATTAACATGTCGTCGGGCTATGCTAAAGAACATATTTTGTAGCAGTTAAAAGTATAAAATAAAATCAAACACAAATGAAATAAGCACGAATAATGTAATAATGACAGATGATAGTTACATTCTCTGCCGCATCATGTCTCGTTTTCTCATGTACTCATCAGGCGAAAATTTTACGGCCAATAACAACGTCCCATACAAAACAAAGCGCGCCCGATACTGCCTACGTCATGGAATTTTAAATAATTTATATCTTTTAAATGAAATTATTTAAATACTTTATTTCTTCACTGTTAGTCATAACTGCACATGTAATTTATGTTTTATCGGTAATATTCCTTATTTAGATTATGGTGGAGATGCCTATTAGTATCAACGGATGATGTATCTTGAACATTAATTTTTTCGGGGTTGCAGTATTGGATTCCTGACATTTTTAAATAAGATACATTCTACAATTTTTTTAAAGGCCTCTAATATTCCGAAATTTAATTATTTTCTCCGAGAAAAAATTGTAAATTTTTATAATTTTAAAAGTTTCTTGTGTTTTATTAGAGACCTTTAAAAAAATATTACAATGTATCTTACATAAAAATATCTGAGGTATCCAATACCGTAAACCGGATGTCGACATCTTTATCCGTTCAGAAAATATAATTATTAAATACAAGAAACTTAAAAATTATAAAATTCTAAATTCTAAAAATTTACTTTAATTTCTGAACGGATCAAGATATCGAATTCCGGTTTTCGGCATTGGATTTCTCGGACTTTTTTATGTAAGATACATGGTATAAATTTTATAAAGAGAAAATTATTAAATTTTATAATTTTTATAGTTTCATGTGTTTAATCAATTCTATTTTCTGAACGGATAAAGATATCGACTTCTGGTTTGCGGAATTGGATTCCTCAGGCATTTCTATATAAGATACATTGTACTATTTTTGAAGGTCCTTTTATAAGCCGAAATTTAATGATATTCTCCAAGAGAAAATTATAAAATTTTAGAATTCTTATAGTTTCTTGTGTTTAATCAATTCCAGTTTCTGAACGGATAAAGATATCGACTTCCGGTTTACGGCATTGGATTTCTCAGATATTTTATGTAAGATGCATTGTAATATTTTTAAAAAGGCCTCTAATAAAACACAAGAAACTTTTAAAATGCTAAAAATTTAAAATTATTAGAGGCCATTAAAAAAATAGTAGAATGTATCTTACATAAAAATGTCTAAGGAATCCAATACTGCAATCCGGACAAAAATAAATGTTCAAGATACATCCGTTAACACTAATTATTTCATTTTTAACAATAACAACTGTTTCTTTTTAATTTTCCATTTTCTTCCCTCCATATCACAGACCCTCCATATCTCCTGAAGTCTTGATCCTAGCAAAAAAGTTCATATAACCTTTTTTGTAGAGAATTTTATGTAGATTAATTTTTTTCGCTAGAGGCAGTAGTTTTCGAGTTATTAACGAAAAACTGAAGAAAGGGACTTTTAGAAACCTCCCTCGCTCTTAGCTCCGCCCCCACCCATCAGTACTTTTAGTATATTGTTAAGAACCCCTTCCCCTACAACTGTGCCAAAATTGGCTTCTACATGAATTATTTCCGCTATTTTTCCTTCGTTGCCTGGACTAAATAAACACTTAGAGTAAAATTCAAATAGCTAGAACCCTGTGCGAAGTACGAATTCTCGTCAGAGAGAGAAGCATAGATGATAAACAAGAGGAAACTACGCTACTGTCTGTTCTACAGAACATCAGCTTCAATATCTGTTATTCTCATGTTGACATTCGTAGTGTTTTGCTTCGTGTAACCCTGCGAATTTTGTAATTGATTGTGATTGAGTTATATTTTAGTTTTCTTTGAAAATTAAGTGAAGTGCAGCGCAGCATATACTCGCTAGCTCCGCTTTTGTAAAACGGACAGTACATGACAAGCTCTGCCTTCTCGCACAGTCGAGGGTCTTAGCTATTTGAATTTTACTCTAACAAGTAGTGTAGTTTTACGAAATTTAATTTATAATAATTGTATTTTAGTTTCTCCAACAGAACAGCAACTGCGTTTACAATGCCGCTATTTTTTGAATGTATTTATGGAATGCTGTTCATATGCCTGTGTGGATTTGCTGTTAAATTGGTACGTATTAATAATGATGCACAAAACTTAAAATGTCTATAGGATACTTATAGTTTCCAGGTAATTTCGGGGTTATCTCGTTCTGTACTGCTTGTGCTATTGGTTCTACATACATCCTATTTTTTTTATGTTTTCTTGCCAACTATCTTACTACTGAGGTGATTATTATGTTTAAAATATAATACTGCCATCATGCCGTCATAAGCCAAAACCTACAACCCATGTCACACCTATATGTTTTCTCTCAATGCTCGATGAAGCAAGTTTTTCATACGAAAATCTGTCGAAGTGGTGTCACACCTGTAGTCCATGGGCCAGCTAGCCAAATTCAAGATTTCGGTATAATTTGGGGGTACTAAGTTTTCTTTTAACCATAGTTATATATGAGTATAAGGTTAAGGATAATTAAAAACCATGATTGCCATCCTCAAGTGGTAGCTAATAGAAATGGCTGCCAATATAAGATGGCCGGCGTTGCTTTTAAAAAACTGCTATATCTATGGAAGTAATGGTCCGATTTCAACAAACTTTCGATCGTATCATTTTTAAAGTACATTAAATTTGCAACTATTTAAGCCCAACCGTAGCTCTGTACGTCCAATAGTTTCCGAGATATGGCACTTCTAAAATTAGCACTTTTTTTCAAAAAAATGAAAGTTGAGAAATTTTAGCTTTTTTCGTAATTTTTGTGTTTAATTAACTGTAATTTCTGAATGAAAAAAAAATTGTCTTCCGGTTTCTTTCATTAAATTTTACGAACATTTCCCTATAAAATATGTTATTTTAGAAACTTTTGAAAGCGTTTATTAAGCCAAAATATCATTTTTTTTCGTGAGAAGTATTCAAATATTTTGTATTTATTGTGTTTAATGAGCTGTAACTTCTGAACGGATAAAGTTATCGACTTCCGCTTTCTTGCATTAAATTCTACAAACATTTCTCAATAAGATAAAGTATTTTAAAATCTTCTTAGTACACTCGTACCTCGCAAGAGGTTTGTATAATTTGTTCTTATTTCATGTATTTCTGTTGTGAATGTCCTCGTGTATTTAAAATTTATCCTTATTTTGAAACACATACACGCTTAATTCATATATACCTATATAGATACAAGGTAGTGTCATGATAATAAAATCTTTAAAAAGAGCTTTGCAAGATTGTTGACTAGAGACACCTGCAATGCACCTAATTATTATTTTTTTAACAATAAAAACTTTAGATGCATGAGGGGAACTTCTCCAATAGCGGATACCATACCGAAGTTTAGCTTCGACGGTCGCGATAAAACATAAGTATATGATCTAGATTTAATAGACTTTAGTATCTTATCTGAAAACAGAGTTTACTTAGACTTGCAGCTATATGTCCACCGTGATCTTTACCATTAAGATTTTCATTCAATATAAAACCTAATATTTTAGAACTCTCTGATTTCTGAATAGCATGATTGCTTTTTGTTATGGAAATGTTACGCAAAAAATAACAGAGGAGCAATATCGAACAGATACTTCAGACATTATGCGACAGTGGATTTCAGGCTAGAGGTTAACATTTTAAACAAAGCAATAAATTTGAAAATATGTAATATTTATTTATTATCTATTTTTATTTTTTACCAGAACTGTTCATATTCCTATTTGCAACTATTTGCGAATCTCCAAATAAACATTTTTTCTTTTGAGGCCCTTCATTAATTTAAATGAAACATTCTGTATAATAGGTATAAAAAATAATTGTATTATCCTTACCTATATTTTTAGTCGTTCAACGTAGCATTTTCGGCGTATGACAGCGAATGGTACGACATGCCTGTGCATCTTCAGAGAGAAATAATGTTCATGATCACCAGATCACAAGAACCGGTTTATTTTAGCACTGCTGGTTTCACTAATTTATCGCTTGAAACATTCGAATCGGTAAGAAGATAATGTGTTTCATGTTTTATTTTATTATTGAACTTAATTTTAATTTTCAGATTATGCGTACCGCTGTGTCCTATTTTACTGTTCTTAATACTATAAATTCAAATGAATAATTAATATGAATAGAGAAAATAAGCCTGAAATGATATAGTAAGGTAAAATGACATACTGGCCATTTCTCGACCTTGAAAAAATGTGCGGTTCTAATATTTCTATTGTACTGCAGTGGCGTAGCTATGGTAGGGCAGTTCGGGCAGTAGACCACGTTAGGGTAACGGTTATTTTGTCGCGGTAAATTTAAACTAAAATCCTAACTCATATCTGCTGATTTATACGTCCATGTTATTCTTATAAAAAACAACAATATGCGATTTTCAAACTGCTCAAAAGAACCTTAAAATGCAAATCTTAAGGGGCTTTTATCACAGTAAAAAAAGTATTTAACAAATTACTCCCAACCTATTAATTTTATAAATCTAAAAAATCTCGTATGAAGACAAAAGCAAAAGTTGTCGAATTTTTTAAATTGTTATTATTATTATTATTTATAAACAATTAAATTATAATAATTCTGAGAAAAACTCTTCGTAACTATGATTGCATTGTAAATTTAAATGTTTGTATCACATTATTATATAAAAATTTTAAATAGGTAGTAGTCGAGTACCTACCTAATTTGTTAAATAAATTTAAAAATTGCATGCGCGCTAGACAATCAAATTGAGTATTTTCTAAACAAAAATGGAGCGAAACATAACAATTAGATAAATAGAGACAACATGTGCGGGTACCTGAAATAACGGAGATTTGTGATGTAGCAGCGCTGAGCGATAAAATCCCCTTAATTATAAATACTAATTCCCAATGTATTATTTCTCCTTTAATGTTATAATTACCCAAAAAAATCCTACATTATTTTATTATATATTTACTTGAATTAAAACAGTAGATGTAAATTCACTGCAACGTATGGCGTAGCTTTTCCCATTCCATCTACTTGACCTGCGCATTAGTCTGGCCTTGTGCTCCTTTATGAACTTTATGTCACTTGGCCAGTTGTCAGTTTAACCGCCTGCGTCATGTTAGGACATTATGGTACTACTATTTGAAACCCGACCGTCTTTAAAATAATATTATACTTAACTTAAACTAATATTTTACTTAAGCTGCACATAAATCAGACAGAAATGTTCAAAATTAGTAAAAAAAACTCTAAATTGTACTTAAGAAACACAAAATAACTTAAATATTATAAAGTGAAAATGACCTCCCATACATTTGATTTGAATTTAGGGCTTCGTACCAAACGTGAATCTTAACCCACTGAAACATAATAATACTGGAACGCGCTCTGGCGACGCCAGCCCGAGCCGACAGAGACTCGCGGGTGATTGCGTCTTTGTCGTACAGTCCTGATTGGCAGCCCGAGCCGACAGAGACAGCGAGTCGCGGGTGATTGCGTCTTTGTCGTACAATCCTGATTGGTTTGTAGCCTGTATGCCGCGTGACTTTTGTTCTAATGCGCATGCGCAGGAGTGTAAGACAACGATAGAATCACTCGTGAGTAGCTGTCTCTCTCGGCTCGCTTTTCGTACGCCGCGAGCATAGGGGAGTGCACGTTCCAGTATTACCTACTATATTTCAGTGTCTTAACCTCACTAACGTGGTCTGTTGCCCGACGCCCCAGAGGAATTTTATCATTGCATTAAAAAATTACCTTCTTTGCAAAATTAATAAGGTGAACAATTACTCAATAAACTATTTAAAAATTCGTATAAATTCTGCCAAAAGAGTTACAAATATGAAACTACGATAATATACTAAAAAAAACTACGATTTTGCCCAATTTGAGTGTGTCATTCTTACATAGTGTGAGTAAATATATAAATTCATACCTATATTACTATGCGCAGTTCAAGATTTGAACCCGAGTTTGAACCTAAGTTGGCAGAACCCAGTCGATCACGCTTCGCACTAAACTATGTTTTTAATCAGTTTTTAATGTTTATACCTCTCAAAATATATTTAAAATATCAGCCTTTAGTATTAGAAATACACTGGCGGAAAAAAAATGAAACACTTAAAATTCGTAAAAATATCGACCATTTTCAAACTGCCATAACTCGGTGTATTTTCAATCGATATCGATGAATCTTCGAGGGCGATAAACTTTGAAGTGTCTACTTTAAAGTCATGCATGCAAACTTGAGCGCAACCCCCTCTAGCAATCATGTGCAAAAAAAAAGAATTTTAATTTTAAAAATGTCCAACTTTGAGGATGCGTACGGAGTTTAAACATTTTTTTTGACTTGATCCACCAAAAGAGCACTAAAATTTGTTCAATTCCCTGTGCAGGACTAAAAGAACGAAGTTCCTACGATGATTTGGCACAAAGTTATGGATTTTTTTAAAACAAGGGCATTTTTTGGTTTTTCGCACATAACTCAGCCACTTTTCAACCAAATTAAACGATATTTTCGGGGTAAAAAGTAAAAACCCATCGTGGCACTACTTTAAGGGGGGTAAACTCAGATTAGAATGATCTCTTTTCGTACCCTTCAAAATCCGAACAAAAAAAACACGTTTTTGCGCAACAAGTCGTCCAACTTTGGCCATGTTTATTGAGATGGAAAAAATTTGTCGACTCGATTCACAGAAAAGGCATTGCAATTTGTTCAAGTACCTGTGTAGGAGCCAAAGAACGAAGTTCCTACTACGATTTGGCACAGTTTTCATTTTTAAAAATGTTAGCAAATCTCACGAGTTTAAAGTTTAAATTTTCTCGATATTGAGATCGTGAGATTTGCTTACTTCTTTAAAAATGAAATTGGATATTTCGTGTGAATAACTCAAATAGCCTAAAATATAAGAAATTTTGAAAGAAAATTTCATTCTTGAAAAAAAAAATTCGTCAAAAAACTTCCGATTTATGAGTTAAATAACCACAAAATGCACTTTTTTCAAACGCCCATAACTTTGTGGCAAATCGTCGTAGGAACTTCGTCCTTTGGCTCTTGCACAGGTAATTGAACAAATTGCAATGCCTTTTCTGTGAATCGAGTCGACAAATTTTTTCCAACTCAATAAACATGGCCAAAGTTGGACTTTTTGCGCAAAAACGTGTTTTTTTGTTCGGATTTTGAAGGGTACGAGAGAGATCATACTACTCTGAGTTTACCCCCTTAAAGTAGTGCGAAAAACAACAAAATGCCCTTGTTTAAAAAAAATCCATAACTTTGTGCCAAATCATCGTAGGAACTTCGTTCTTTGAGTCCTGCACAGGGAATTGAACAAATTTTAGTGCCCTTTTCGTGGATCAAGTCAAAACAAATTTTTAAACTCCGTACACATCCTCAAATTTGGACATTTTTAAAATAAAAATTCTTTTTTTTTGCACATGATTGCTAGAGGGGGGCGGAGGGGGTTGCGCTTAAGTATGCACGCATGACTTTAAAGTAGACACTTCAAAGTTTCTCGCCCTCGAAGATTCATCGATATCGATTGAAAATACACCGAGTTATGACAGTTTGAAAATGGTCGATATTTTTACGAATTTCAAGTGTTTCATTTCTTTTTCCGCCAGTGTATGATTGCCTGTACAAGCCGCAGCGAGGTTCTTGAACTTAAAATTACAGGAGCTATAAACTATTTAAAAATTCGAAGAAATTCTACCAAATACTCAAAAATATTAAATTATTTACTAACAAAACTACGAGGAATCCAATGGTGTAATCAAATTTTTGATATTACATTTAGTTCAGCCTGTTGATCACTTAGAAAACTATAAATCGATTTTTACCTTGTATTATGTATACAATATACATGGAAGGGCCTTGAAATTTATTCCAGCATTCAATGAGGTCCTTAGACACACACTACACATAGTTCTGTAAATGTATATCGCGAAAAACTATAGATTTAACGATTTAAGTAAATAAAGCACTACGAAATCACCACGCGTTGATTGTTATATCACTGAAGTTTTTACTGGTTTATGTTTTGCACAATTCTTTATAAAGATGGCGCCAGTTTCGATTCATATTTGAATAATTAAATGTTTTATATGATATTGTAGAAAAATGATGTTTCTTATTTATTTAGATAATATAAATTAAGTAATTAATGAATGAGAAGAAAATGATTTATTAATGCTTTGTATTTGAGGTTTCAAATATTTCAGGATTTGTTAAAATTGGTTGAATATTTCATTTTAACTAGATACCTAAATACAGTATATGAAATATTAACATATTTGAGATGAGTTATTATTATTATAAAATCAATAAAAATGTTACAAAAAATTTTTTGTAATCAAATCAAATTCTCGCTAGTGAATCATTTTGGAGCCGAATTAACGTGCGTGGAATATTTCACAAATAGCACTGTAGAGTGTAGATTATAGTTAATATACTAAATAAGTTTTGTCAATTGTGATTTATTGTATTTGTTTTTGTTTATTTTTAATTAATTTACAAATTTACCTACATTTATATTTTTTGTGTGACTATGAGATGTTAAATGTAATTTTTAATTACCTATGTTTCTTCATTCAAAAAGTGTTATTCATCATTAAAACTTTAATATAAATGTTTTCGCTTTTTGTTTCTTTTAGAATTTGCTTGTGCGAAATCTATAAAACAATGTATAGTTTAGTTTGAAGACTATTTCACACTACAATGTACATTATAAGTCGTATTAAAAAATAAAAAATTAAGTATTCTTTTATTGTATAGAAGCAGTGCCTTAGTAAAAACTTTTTAAAAGTTATTTTAAATTTCTTTTCTTCGAGTAATTTGACATGAAGGAGACCTATTCTAAATCTTAGCGACCGGTCGTCTGTTGTCACAGTTGCTAAGTCAATCAAGTCAAATTTTGAGTCAAAATCTTGGGCAACTAATTTTTTATGTTGGTATAAAAATTATTTTGTGTTGGTACTCATTATTTATGTCAGCGTTTTGATATTAATTTGTAAAAAAATTATTGAATTTTGTTTTGCAATCCGTTTGTAATCTTGTAATCATTATGAGTGCCCGTGAGCATGATGGTGAGATTGAGGGTATGATGTCGATGGAGCAAAAAATGTGTCGCTTAAATTATATGGAGGACCATCCAAATTTATTATTTATATATTTAGATAATATTGTATTAACCTTATTATATTATTATGTATAACATATGCAACCCTTGATCATACATGGGTCGCATACACCATGCATACAACTCACGACTTGTATACACCTATAGTCTGTCCCAAATAAGAATATAGTATGGGGCAAGATAGGGCTTACAATTTGAGCGTTCTGATTGGAAACCAAGTTTACATCAGCGAAAAATTTGTGATATGCGCGCATCATTTAGCTGTCGAACGCCGTAGTAGTAACAGCTGGTATTGTTGAAAAAGTGAGTCGTTGATTAGAGTCAGTAGCGCGTACCGAGCGGAACATAATACTATTTCAAAAATACCGCGCTACGTTTAAATGTCTATTTAATGCGTGTAAAACGGTCTGGCTCCGCAGCGCCATCTACTATACTCTTATTTGGAACAGGGTATAGTGTAATTTACATCTAATTATCGTGTAACCATGCTGTAGACATGGAGTAGACGTGTTGTAAACGTGGAAGTAACATCGAACTGCTCGCAAAAATTATTTGTCATTAACATAAAACTACAAATGTGATAAGGTTTTTTGAGATAAGAGATATGTAGCGTGTGTGTATGTGTGTGTCATATAAAATAATAATGAATTTAACAAAGAATAATTTTAATACCGAGTTAGAAACATTATTACGAAATAATTCACAAGTTAAAAAAATCACCAAAATTTTAATTTCTAAAAAAGGAGATAATGCATTTTTCGGGTTGATGGCAATTTAGGATTTTCGTATCTTTTTATATGTAGAAAGAGAAAAAAATCTGAATATAATATAATTTTTTCAGAAAGGGTACCTATATTCATTTCTCAAGTTTCGAAATTTTTTTGACGAATCGGGACTATAAATTAAATGGATAAAAATATGTTAAGATTTTTCTATAAAATAAAAATTCATGGCATACAAAGTAAAAACTATTATTAATTATTATTATAACATTACATTTTTTATGTTGTTTGTTGTTCGAAATATTTCTAACTATCTTCTTACGTGTCCCAAAAAATGTTCATACGGAAATTTCTCTCGAGAATCAAGAAACGAAAACGATCCAAATGTTCTTACCGAAATGTACAGTGGCTATGAGTGGGGGAACAATGTTGCGATTGGCTACACTAATACAAGCGTATATACAGTATAATATGTACAAATTTTATACTATGCTGCCATCAGTCGGTCTAGAAACGAAATAGCACTGCAATCCCGCGACGTTAAACTATTTGTAGAAATTGATTCGTTTTTGTTTTTACATAAATATTCTAAATAATGTGTTATTGAATTTGAAACTATTTATAAAAATTGATATTATTTTTACATAAATATTCTTAACATAAATGATTTAAAGAATTTGCATTAAAAGTTTTTTGGGGTATATACTCTAAAAGATTCATATATCTCGCCATATTAATTTGACGTGCATCAGTACCGGTCATATGCGTAATCAATTTGGAAACATGAGCCTAATCTATTATAGCGGATAATAATAATCTATTATAGCGGATAGCAATATGCCTAATTATCAAGCGCTGTGTATGCAGTGCCAATTAATAGTTAATAGTGAAGATAAAATTATTCAGTGCAGTGGTTCATGCTATGGAGTGATTCACCAAGGTTGTACATCTTTTAAAACAACGGAAATTAAAATCATGGAGAAATACGATAACATTAAATACTTTTGTGATTCATGCAAACAAGTAAAGCTAAACCAAAACTCTACCTGTAAACCTGAGTGGAACATTTCTTTCCTATGTAATAAATTATGTTGGATGAGAAAATAGTCTTACTCCACGTTTATAAAATTTTTTATTAAATAGTACGACCGGTTTCGAGTGTTAAAACACTCATCATCAGGTAGGTACCGGTGACTAGAAGTAGATACAACAAAAATTTAAATTACACACTTACAAAAATAAATATAGCGTAGAATTGATACTTACAATAAACAAAAGTACAGGTCTAGAAGTTATAGATAAAGTTGAATACAAACAAAATATACTTGTTTTTCATATCTTCAATTTTGATTCAATTCTAGCAAGTGAACATAGCAGGCCACATGCGACAGTATTCTGTGACAACAAGTGTCTGTCAAAGTTTTTAAAGAATAAACAAAATCTAGCGGGTTTCTGATTGGTCCAAAATTATTCTGATGAGTGGGGATATATCTCTGTTCACGTGTTCATTTAGAATCTCTTCTTCTTTTATTTTTAAAATTTCTAAATTCTCTAGAGTGTTCAAAATATGACCTTTGGATTTGACATGTAAACATTTTAGACAATCATTCCTGTCAAAATCATGACCTGTTTCAAGTATGTGTTCAGCGAAACTAGAATAATTTTTGGTATTGTTTTGTTTTAAACAATCTATGTGTTCTTTAAATCTAGTTTTAAACGAACGTCCAGTTTGTCCAACGTATGCTTTCCCACAACTACAAGTTATTTTATAAACACCACATTTATCTAAAATATTTACTTGATCTACTTTTTTGCAGATTTCTTTCTTTAGGTTGGTGAGAGACTGAAAAACTAGGTTGAAGTTACAATTATGTTTTTCAAAAATATTTTTGATTTTATAACTTAAGTTCAGATATGTTGACGATATTTTATGTCTTTGGACTAGTAGTACTGCAGATTTACATTTATTTCATGATTACTTAAACAAAATTTCGCCTACAATTAAATTTACTTTAGAAATTGAACAATCAGAAAAAATTAACTTTCTTGATATCACGTTAGTAAAACAACAAGACAAATTTAGCTTCAGAATTTTTAGAAAACCAACACAAACCAGTGATTTAATACACAACAGTTCTCAACATTGCATTCAACATAAATTGTCAGCATTTAATTCTTATATCCATCGTTTAACACAATTTCCTTTAACAACTAGTGAATTTAACAATGAAATAGCAATAATTAAACAATTAGCAGTAATCAACGGTTTCAATTCAAATTTGATTAATAAACTACTCAACAAAAAACAACTAAAAATTAGAACAAGATTGGCGTACAATGTTTCTTCCAACTCAATCACCTCTGAAAAGTTTTACATTCCACTACCCTTCATCGGGGACTTAAGTTATAAAATCAAAAATATTTTTGAAAAACATAATTGTAACTTCAACCTAGTTTTTCAGTCTCTCACCAACCTAAAGAAAGAAATCTGCAAAAAAGTAGATCAAGTAAATATTTTAGATAAATGTGGTGTTTATAAAATAACTTGTAGTTGTGGGAAAGCATACGTTGGACAAACTGGACGTTCGTTTAAAACTAGATTTAAAGAACACATAGATTGTTTAAAACAAAACAATACCAAAAATTATTCTAGTTTCGCTGAACACATACTTGAAACAGGTCATGATTTTGACAGGAATGATTGTCTAAAATGTTTACATGTCAAATCCAAAGGTCATATTTTGAACACTCTAGAGAATTTAGAAATTTTAAAAATAAAAGAAGAAGAGATTCTAAATGAACACGTGAACAGAGATATATCCCCACTCATCAGAATAATTTTGGACCAATCAGAAACCCGCTAGATTTTGTTTATTCTTTAAAAACTTTGACAGACACTTGTTGTCACAGAATACTGTCGCATGTGGCCTGCTATGTTCACTTGCTAGAATTGAATCAAAATTGAAGATATGAAAAACAAGTATATTTTGTTTGTATTCAACTTTATCTATAACTTCTAGACCTGTACTTTTGTTTATTGTAAGTATCAATTCTACGCTATATTTATTTTTGTAAGTGTGTAATTTAAATTTTTGTTGTATCTACTTCTAGTCACCGGTACCTGATGATGAGTGTTTTAACACTCGAAACCGGTCGTACTATTTAATAAAAAATTTTATATACGTGGAGTAAGACTATTTTCTCATCCAACATAATTCCAACCACTTCACTTGGGTTTTATCAATTTCAAAAAAAAACTATGTAATAAAATTGAAGAATGTCTCAATTTAATAAATAAACAAAACGAAAAAATTGAAGAAAAATCAAATATATTAAATAAATTAACCAAAGCTGATAACCTAAATCAGAAATCTAATTCAAATAAAGGTCACGCTGACACACTGGCAGCACCAATCAATCTACCATCACCAAATTTACTTACAAATCAACTCGTACCTGTAAGTGCGCAAGTATTGAACACAGCTGAACCACCAAACCAAATAGCCCAGTCAATCTAGACAAAAATTAGCCAAACCTATAAATGGAAGATAGAATTCTAATTTTTTGCACAGATGTTCCTTATAACGTAGTAGGTATAACTCTCCTAGAAAGTCCCAAGGTTACCGACGCTTGCTTCCCTCGGGAGAGAGCAAAAGGTCCTAAGGGATGACAAATCATATATGCAGTCTTAAACTCGTATAACTTTCGATCGGAATGACGTAGACACGTCAATGATAGCTCAAAATGTTGAGAATAATGTGCACTATACACGTAGATAATCAAAGTTAAATATTATGCCATAATAACCGGTCTAACAACTCCAGACACACAAAAGTGGTTAACGCACAAAAAATTTACGTATTTCAATTATATATTCTTATTATGATTAAATAACATGGTTCTACATTATTTTGTATAGAATAGATACCGAGAGTGACGTGTATAGTACCGGGAATAATAATAAAACTGAAAAGAAAATTTTTATAAGTGTACAATTTTACCGATTATGTACAGAGGTAACCCAGTCAAATGGTAGAAAATAAGTATTGGGATTGTTTTGAAATTATTATTATTAAATTCTTCGAACATTTCTATATAAGACAGACAGAGACAGACTACTTTTAAAAATTTTTGAGGACCAAATTTACGATTTTCTACGAGAGAAAATTGAAAAATCTTAGTTTTTTAATATTTTTTGTGTTTAATGACCAGTAACTTCTAAACTAATTAAATTTTTGACTTCCGGTTTCTTTTATCAAATTTTGAGAACGATTCTCTATAAGTTAGATTATTTGAAAATTTTGTTGAGTTTTTCTTCAAGAGAAAATTGAGAAATTTTAGTTTTTAAAAGTTTTTTTTTATGTTTAATGACCTGTAGTTTCTGAACGAATAAAAAATTTTACATCCGGTTTCTTTTATCATATTCCCCGAATAATTCTCTATAAGATAGGTTATTCTACATTTTTTTGAAGGCCTTAGTTAAGACAAAATTTTAAGATTTTTGTCGCGAGAAAATTTAGAAATTTTAGTGTTTAAAATTTATTTTGTGGTTAATGACCTGTAGTTTCTGAGCGAATAAAAATTTTGATATCCGGTGTCTTTTACTAAATTCTCTGAACAATTCTCTATAAGATAGATTATTAAACCGGATGTCAAAATTTGTATTCGTTCAGACATTACAGGTCATTAAACACAAAAAAAAATTAAAAAACTAAAATTTCTCAATTTTCACGCGGCGAAAATCTTAAAATTTTGGCTTCACTCAGGCTTTTAAGATAAAAATAAAATAATCTATCTTATAGAGAATAGCTCAGAGAATTTAGTAAAAGAAACCGGATATCAAATTTTTTATTCGTTCAGAAACTACAGGTCATTAAACACAAAAAAAACTTTTAAAAACTAAAATGTCTCAATTTTCCCGCGACGAAAATCTTAAAATTTTGGCTTCACTAAGACATTTACGATAAAACTAAATTAATCTGTCTTATAGAGAATTGTTCAGAGAATTTAATAAAAGAAACCGGATGTAAAAATTTGTATTCGTTCAGAAATTATAGGCGATTAAACACAAAAAAAAAATTAAAACTAAAATTTCTCAATTTTTCCTCGGCGAAAATCTTAAAATTTTGGCTTCACTCAGGCCTTTAAGATAAAAATAAAATAATCTATCTCATAGAGAATTGTTCAGAGAATTTGATAAAAGAAACCGGATGTCAAAATTTTTATTCGTTTAGAAACTACAGGTCATTGAACACAAAATAAATTTTAAAAACTAAAATTTCTCAATTTTCTCGCGACGAAAATCTTAAAATTTTGGCTTGACTCAGGCCTTTAAGGTAAAAATAAAATAATCTATCTTATAGAGAATTGATCAGAGAATTTGATAAAAGAAACCGGATGTCAAAATTTTTATTCGTTTAGAAACTACAGGTCATTGAACACAAAATAAATTTTAAAAACTAAAATTTCTCAATTTTCTCGCGACGAAAATCTTAAAATTTTGGCTTGACTCAGGCCTTTAAGGTAAAAATAAAATAATCTATCTTATAGAGAATTGATCAGAGAATTTGATAAAAGAAACCGGATGTCAAAATTTTTATTCGTTCAGAAACTACAGGTAATTGAACACAAAATAAATTTTAAAAACCAAAATTTCTCAATTTTCTCGCGACGAAAATCTTAAAATTGTGTCTTAATTAAGGCCTAACAAAAAAATTTAGAATAATCTATCTTATAGAGAATTGTTCGGAGAATTTAATAAAAGAAACCGGATGTCAAATTTATTATTCGTTCAGAAACTACAGGTCATTAAACACAAAAAAACTTTTAAAAACTAAAATTTCTCAATTTTCTCTTGAAGAAAAACTTTATTTTTGGCTTAACAAAGACCCTCAACAAAATTTTAAAATAATCTAACTTATAGAGAATCGTTCTCAAAATTTGATAAAAGAAACCGGAAGTAAAAAATTTAATTAGTTTAGAAGTTACTGGTCATTAAACACAAAAAATATTAAAAACTAAGATTTTTTCAATTTTCTCTTGTAGAAAATCGTAAATTTGGCCCTCAAAAATTTTTAAAAGTAGTCTGTCTTATACAGAAATGTTCGAAGAATTTAATAATAAAAATTTCAAAACAGTCCCAAAACTTTTCCCTATTTTCTACCATTTGACTGGGTTACCTCTGTACAATCGGTAAAATTGTATACTTATATAATTTTTCTTTTCAATTTTATTATTATTCCCGGTACTATACACGTCACCTCTGAAAGCAACAGTGTTCTCTCTGTATCTATTCTATAGAAAATAATGTAAAACCATGTTATTTAATCATAATAAGAATATATAATTGAAATGCGTAAATTATTTTGTGCGTTAACCACTTTTGTATGTCTGGTGTTGTTAGACCGGTTATTATAGCATAATATTAAACTTTGAGTGTCTAAGTGTATAGTGCACATTATTCTCAACATTTTGAGCTATCATTGACGTGTCTACGTCATTCCGATCGAAAGTTATACGAGTTTAAGTCTGCATATATGATTTGCCATCCCTTAGGACCTTTTGCTCTCCTCTCCCGAGGGAACCTCGGTAACCTTGGGACTTTCTAGTAGAGTTATACTACGTTATAAGGAACGTCTGTGCAAAAAATTAGAATTCTATCTTCCATTTCTAGGTTAAATCTAGATTGACTGGGCTAAAAGCCAAGGTCAATTAAAACAAAACTATTCACGTACACTGAGATCTAACTCCTCAACATCTAAAATTGTTGAGAGTTCTAAATCAAATAATAATATAAAAAATCTGTTGTGGCCAGCACACGACCTCTCGCCTTAAAACTGTAATTTATGTGAATTTGATTTTAGTTAGGCTTTCTTAAATTATAATTTTGCAATAAATTTACAAACTTTTTGAAAATAATTTTATAGTTCTTAGTTTTTTAATTAATTTATAGATAAAAATTTAACTTTATTATTACCTTATTACATTATGTTCAGTTGTTAATAATATTTACATTTCTTTTAAAATGGTGCCACAAACATTTCAGAAAATGTGTATACGTCTGTTCATCTGTCACATTGACATATTCATTTTTGTTTTTAATTTTTTTCCTATATTATGATTTACAAATCGTTGTAGGTAAAATTACAAATTTTTGAAAATTAATTTTTCTTTATTGGTAAGAGATATAAAAACGATGTTAAATAGATATTGTAAAAGATAATTTGTTCTTTCAAATGTCGAATGACAAATTGTAACTATCGCAGTATTTCCTATATTTTTTGCAAAAAATGTTAAAATTCTTCAAGAAAATACCATTTCCGGTTGACAGATTTTTACCAAAATCTTATCAGCTCTTAACATATATAAATGTATATTGCAAAATATTAGAATTTTATGTTCAGTAGAATTTGAGATAATGAATCAGAACGAAAGACTATAGTAGGCGCACACACACACACACACACACACACACACACACACACACACACACACACACACACACACACACACACACACACACACACACACACACACACACACACACACACACACAGACATCATCGTGAAAATAGTCAAAATAGGTTCTAAAGGTGCTAAAACGTGCTTATTGACAAAAATCTCGACATCGAATTTTTTCACGATCCCTATACCTCTCTAGGCGAGAGGTAAAAACAACAATGAGACTGAATCAAATACGCAGAATGAACCTGTCAACAATCACAACAACATTGATACATCTGGCAGCTTCAAAGTTGTCAAATATAAACACAAAAGAAATTCTGAAAAAAAGTTTACTGGTACAGCATCAACAAACTCTACACGTAACGATAATAACTTCATAGGAGTTCAGAAGATTTGGTTTTTGTTTCTAAAGTGGACAAATCTACTACGGAAAATATGATCCATACATATTTGAGCAACAAAAGATATAATTTCAAAATTGAACACTATATAAAAAATAAGTCTAAATCAAACAATTTTTTAGTTCCTCCCTCAGAGGAAAAAGAGAACAAATAACACCCACCCCTGAATTAATTTTAATGCACAGTAATGCCCTGTTCACACGTTGCTACTTTGAAGACGCATACGTGCTACTGTAGCATGAAATGAAATTCAAATCGAAACAATTACCGCAAAAAATCGCTATCTACACACACAACGATCAACGATGTGAAATTATCAACGAGTAGTTCTTGATACTTTGATGCTACAAATTAGCAGCGCTGCTATTTGACAAGCGACTCAGATTTTTTCTTGCTACAGTAGCACGAATGTGTCTTCAAAGTAGCAACGTGTGAACAGGGCATAACGTTCAATGCATAAGAAACAAGTTGTCTGATTTAGAATTATTCATCACACAATTTAAGAACATTAATATTATTTGTTTAACAGAACATTGGTTAAACGATACTGAAATAAATATGTACAATCTAAATTCGTTCTCGCTTGTATCTCATTTTTGCAGAACACAAAAATCTCATGGTGGTGCTTCAATTTACATAAATAAAAACAGTGTATGTAAAGAAATACAATATTTTAATAAATTTCAAAGTGAACTTGATTTTGAATGTTGTGGAATTGAATTAAAATCAAATTTAATTGTAATTCCCTCAGGGAATATTGATACATTTATACGATTGTGTTGATTTAATTTTCAACAATAACCCCAACATGAAAATAATTATTGCATGTGATTTCAATATAAATATATTAATACATGATAACAATACTATTGTCTTCAAACAAATAATCGAAAATATCAACTTAAAACTTAAGATCAACATTCCTACTTGAATTACTAGCAGAACCTCCTCTTGCATTGATAACTTCATAACTAATTTAGATTCTAACTGCGAATATGATGTCATAGTAAATAATTACTCAGACCATACTACCCAGCTCTTAAAGATTACAAATTTAGGTCTAGCTGAAAACAAAACATTTTTCTATGCAAGAAACTTTTCTCAAGAAAATATAGGTAAATAATTTTCAAAGTATGATATCAACTGAAAATTGGTCAGAAGTATTACGTGATAATGAAGTTGAGAATTCTTACGCATTATTTTTGGATATATTTTCATACTATTTCAATATATGCTTTCCATATAAAAAGTGCACTACCTCGTTTAATCAAAAAACTTGGATAACAAGAGAAATAAAAGAATTATCTACAATAAAATCAGATTTAAAATATCTTCTTAAAGCTGCCCCTACCCTGAATCTAGATGTTAAAATAATTAAATCTAATCTGGATTTAGTGTCAAAAACTCTTAAATTGAAAACTAAAGAATGTAAACAACTCTTCTATAGCAAAATGATTAATAACTCTACAAATAAGGTAAAAGCCTCTTGGTCATTAATAAATAAATTAACAACAGCTAATACTAGCAAAAACAATAATATCATAACTTCCTTAAAAAATAATGAACCCAATTCTAATGACATAACTACAAATCCGCAAGCCATCGCTAATGAATTTAATAATTTTTTTATTAACATTGCTGATAACTTAGACTTAGAAGACAATATTGATTTTGATGAAATAAATTTTAAGAACGCAAAATCTATATTTTTAAGGCCAACGACGGAAATAGAGACTTATAACATTATTGTAGAAATGACATCCTCAATGTCATCTGGTTGGAACGAAATCCCAAATAAAACAATTAAACATAGCAAATTATACATCACTGAACCTCTACCGCACATTATTAATTTGTCTCTTTCACAGGGTATTTTTCCAGACTTATTGAAACGTGCTATAATTAAACCGCTCTTTAAAAACGGAGATAGAAATCTCAAAAACAATTACAGACCGATTGCTTTGCTTAGCGGGTTTTCAAATAATTTGGAAAAAGTTATTTTTTATAGAATAACAGAATTTGTTGAAAAACATAACTTGATTTGTGAAGAACAGCATGGTTTTGTTAAGCATAAATCTATCAATATTCAAAGCAATTACTTACATATTAAACGCCTGGCATAACAAAGAACATATTGTTGCTTTATTCCTAGATCTTAGTAAGGCTTTTGATTGTTTACCAAAAAATCTTTTGTTATACAATCTAGAACAATATGGTATCAGAGGCATAGCACTCAACTTAATTAATTCGTACTTATCCGATAGATATCAGAGGGTTAAAATCGAAACAAATGATAATAATTGCAAAGGTAACAAATTTTCAGACTGGCTTATTTCCAATAGGGGTGTGCCACAGGGCTCAGTTTTAGGACCCCTCTTATTTATTTTATTTATTAATGACCTACCAAACTGTACAAATAATAAAATACTCCTATTTGCTGATGATACAGCGTTGCTCTGTAAAGATAATGATGAAAATGAATTGAAAAATATCATAGACAATGCAATGTCTTCATTACATTTATGGTTCAAAAGAAATAGCATGAAACTTAATATTCAAAAAACCCAAGCAATAAAATTTATAAATTACAGCCATAATCTTAATCTCTCCAATCTAGAATCCATCAATAATTTACCACTTGTTGATAATACTAAATTTCTCGGTATGAAAATAGAAAAAAATCTAAAATGGTCTAAAAACATTGATGCCCTCGCATCGAAGGTAAATAAATACGTCTACATGCTGAGATATATGAAAACTTTAGTTGATACAAATACACTTCTTAATATTTACTACGGATACATTCAGGCCAATTTTATATACGGTATAATATATTGGAGAGCTTCCTCACACTCTGATATCATATTCAAAATTCAGAAAAAATTTGTACGGATAATATGCAATTTAAATCCTAGAGATCACTGCAAGAGTTGGTTCATAACATTGAATATATTAACTATTCCGTGTTTATATATCTTGGAATGTGCAATCTTCGTTAAGAAGTACCATTATATGTTTGAGAATATGGTTAATAGTCATTCATACAACGCCCGCAATAAAAATGATCTGAATACTAAACATAGTAATTTAAGTGTTGTTCAAAAGGGGGTTTTAAACTCTATGATTAAGATATTTAACAATATTCCCGAGGAAATAAAAAATTTACCATTTATTAAATTTAAAAACAATTTCAAGAATTATCTAAAGACATACTACAATACTAATGAATTCATTATTAATTAAATATCATACTACTTGTATTACATTATATATATATATATATATATATATATATATATATATATATATATATATATATATATATATATATATATATATATATATATAATTAATACCTAATCACTTTTCTTAAATGTACTCATTGATGACTTATTCTTGTACCTGTGTACTGTGTGGAATAAAAGAAATTATTATTATTATTAATAAATAGCTGAATTTGTAATATTATACATTTTATTGCTTAAAACTATAACAACAAATATTTCTTCTGTACCAAATGCAGTATTCCTTATTACTAAATTTAGTCGAATCATTTAACGCAATTGTTATTTTGTACACTACTTATATAGTTTTCTTTGTAAGCACTAGATATTATATTAAAATCAACTATAATATTAATCGCATTTAATTTGTGTATTATTTGATATATTTCATAATAATTATGGAAAAATTAGGTGCTTGTACGTATATATCAAGACTATTTGAATATAAATTAAGTTTGTTCAACAAATATATTACAAAAGGTCCTCCAATAAATAAAGGCATCTACAAATATATTTAATATAATGGAAGCAATTTGAAATGATTGTATTTTAATGTTTGACGTCGTATGATCTAATTCAAATCTTTTAGAAATAAATTTAGTATCATTATAATTTAATTGTAGAATATCCATATTGCTTAAGGTGGTTGGCTTCTAGCCGTTAAATTGGTGAAAAGTATGTTTAGTTTTCCCATTAAAATTGAAGTACGAATTGAAATTTTCGAATTAACTAAGATATTTTTGAAAAGTTTAAGGATGTTCCCTCTTTGCTCTAATGTCAGTTTTTTTAAGTTTTTTCTTCAATTTTTTTATGTGCATGGCTAAACATGTCTAATTTTGTAAATATACTGGCGGAAAAAATGAAACACTTTGAAATTCGTGAAATTTCGACTATTTTCAAACCGCTATAACTTGGCGTATTTTCAATCGATTTCGATGAATCTTTGTGGACGAAAAACTTTGAAGTGTCTACTTTAAAGTCATGTCTGCGAATTTTAGCGCAACCCCTTCCGCCCCCCTCCAGCACCCCGCTGAAAAATAATAAATTTTAATTTTAAAAATGTCCAACTTTGACGATGTGTATTTCATCTCTAAAAGTGGCATTAGAGCAAAAAGAGGGCAACTTCGAGCTTTTCGAAAACGTCTTATTTGTTTAAAATATTTTATTGTTTAAACCAATTTTATGGGGAAAACTGCATGTTGTTTTTCGCTATTTTGACGACTGGTGTTGATCCATTTTAAATTTAATTTTCTGGAATACAAAATTCAAAAAGTGTTCAATTTATTTATTCAAATATATAATTTAAATCTTTGTTTATTACAGTAATACAGAGCGTTCAGCAAAACCTATCATTTGACAGTGCAACCGCCTTAAAACAAAATAAAGCAATCAGTTAAAAAATAAAATCATATGTATAAGTGTACTTAGTTTTTTTGGAGAAGTTAAGTTGTATTTGACTGTTGCTACACAACTATGATATTCAATGTAATTTTTTCACTATATATATATATATATATATATATATATATATATATATATATATATATATATATATATATATATATATATATATATATATATATATTATATTTTATTTTAATGTAATCGTGACTGCAATTAATTAAAGAAGCAACAGTAGTGGGTGTGACAGTCAGTAAATTGGCCAAAAAATTAAAGTAGACTCTTTAAAATTTGTCAAGCTTTCGATTTTATTTTAATTCTTCATCAGGACACAATATTGATATTATATTACAAATTATATACAATTTATAGTGTAACATCAAACTTACATAGTGTTGAGGTTAGTTTATATGTATATATATATATATATATATATATATATATATATATATATATATATATATATATATATATATATATATATATATATATATATATATATATATAAATTACATAAGTATTTCATATTATAATACAGTGATATTTTTAAAAATAATTGTTTCAATTGTTTAAATACACTTACATTAGAACACTCAATATGTTGTTTTGTATTTGCTGACTGTTTCGCAACATTCAATACACCAGAACCATATAGTCCTCCATGTGATATAACAGCTACGAACAGAAATCTTCGTTCTCTCACAAGTGTTGATTTCACTTCACAGATATCTGTGGATATATCGTCTTCAATCATCTTGTACAGCTATCAACACCCAGCTCACCAGGTCCAGACAACATCAGTCCCTTGCTTTTTAGTGGGGTCGCTTAACGCCGAATTTAAGGTTAATGTGGACACACCGGACAAAAGCACCAATTTTTTCTAGGAACAGGTAGGGTACTTAGCTTTTCATTTTTGATAGGAACCACCTCCTTCGTCGGCCATCTTGGATTTTATAGCGGCCATTTTGAAATATAGGTAAATTATCAATATCTCGGCTTCTAAGTCACTTAGGACCACAAACTTTGTGTCTAAGTATACATAATTGGGGTCATGGAATACAACTACACAATTTTTGAATGTATCAGACTATTAATTTAATCAACTTTAATTCTTGAACGGATCAAGATATCGACTTCCGGTTTGCGGCATTGAATTCCTCAGGCATTTTTATGTAAGATACATTGTACTGTTTTTTTAAAGGCCTCTAATAATCCAAAATTTAGTTATTTTCTATGAGAGAAAAGATTAAAATTTTAGAACTTTAAAAGTATATATATATATATATATATATATATATATATATATATATATATATATATATATATATATATATATATATATATAGTCAGTAACCCCTTTTTATACCTTTCGGTGTAAGGGGGCCGGGCACACCGAGCCGCAGTGGGTATTAAGTATTAACCGCTGTGAAGCGTGCTTGACTATATCAATCACAACGCTGTCACGTTACCACACTGCCGTACTGCCGACATTTCTCAGAGAGAAAAAATTTAAATTTTAGAATTTTAAAAGTTTCTTGTGTTTAATCAACTTTAATTCTTGAACGGAACAAGATATCGACTTACGGTTTGCGGCATTGAATTCCCCAGGAATTTTTATGTAAGATACATTGTACTGTTTTTTTAAAGGCCTGTAATAATCCAAAATTTAATTATTAAGTCATAATTTTTACATATAATCAGTTAATGCATAAATAAATAGCCTGATACATTCAAAAATTGTGTAGTTGTATTCCTTGACCCCAATTATGTATACTTAGACACCAATTTTGTGGTCCTAAGTGACTTAGAAGCCGAGACATTGATAATATACCTATATTTTAAAATGGCCGCTATAAAATTCAAGATGGCCGACGGAGGAGGTGGTTCCTATCAAAAATGAAAAGCTAAGTACCTTACCTGTTCCTAAAAAAAAATTGGTGCTTTTGTCCGGTGTGTCCACATTATCATGCTAAGCGACCTCACTATTTAAAGAATTGCGCTTCGGAATTATGCACGCCAGTAGATCACTTCAAGGTCACTCTCCCCCAGGTGACCTAGAAGCTCGCTGGCGATGTTGTCCACTTGTTGACCTATATTTCAAGGTCATTGTGACTTCCATTTCAAGATTATTGTGACTTTCATCCCCCAGGTGACCTAGAAGCTCGCTGGCGATGTTGTCCACTTGTTGACTAATATTTCAAGGACATATAAACTTCCTCATTAACGCCGTGACGTAGCTGCTCACTCAAGGTCATTCGGACTACCACGTAGAAAAAAAACATTTAGACTTTGAGGTTATGTAGACTGTTATTGCAAGAACATTTAAACTTCCTCTTAACGTAGCTGCTCACTCAAGGTCATTCAGACTTCCACGTAGAAAAAAACATTTAGACTTTGAGGTTCTGTAGACTTTTATTGCAAGGATATTTCTCATAAACACCTTAACGTCATGACTCAACGTCATTCAGACATCCACGTTTAAAAAAACATTTAGACTTCCATATATGTTATTTGAAATAACATGTTAGTTAATAAGCTAAAAACCACAATGTGATATGAAACAGTAAGTATGCTAATGAGTGAGTAATTTTTAAAACCACAATGTGATATGAAACCGGACGTCCTCTAATGAGAAGAAAAATAAGAAGAAATATGGAAATTTTTGTAGTGATAAGAATACATATATAAGAGCTGAATCATTATTTTTATTTAATGTTATTCGAAATTAGTGCTGCTGCTTTGGAAAAGAAAACTGTATCTGATTTAAGTGATAAAGTAATTGAAAATTTAAGAAATGCATTTGATTTAATAAAAACTGACGATCAAGCAGAAAAGTGGCTTAAACAAGTAAATAAAATTATTTTGTTGTTATATAAACGTATACGACAATATAAACATGTAACGTTTAAAGAAGAAAATTTGCTGAAACTAGAAGCCAATTTAACAATACTTAAAGTATATCGTGAGGAGTTGAAAAATTTGAAAAGTAATAAAAGGAAATATGGTGCGGGTGTTAGTGTTAATAAAAAGAAAAATACTTTATTATGGCAAGATGTAAATTCCGTATTTAAAAATAGAATTAAAACTGGTGATATTATTAATAAACCAGGTATTAAAGATCCAAAAATATTTTTAAATAAGGCGAAACAAATATTTAAGAATAAAATAAGATCGGCATTTGCATCATCTATTTTAAAAGTAAATGTTATATTTAGTGCTGATTTTATATTACCACATACTGGTGCTACGGAAATAAAAACTTTCTCTATTACAAATAAAGTAATTGATAATTCAAAGAACATTGATGTATGGTATATGGAGAATGTAGTAGATAAGATTTTGCAAGAGTTTGAAGAATTTCAGGAAAGAGATTCAGGATGGGCATTGAATGAAATACTTCATTTAAAAGTAAGTATGAATAACTATAGTACCATTACGATATCTAAATACATAGATTTACCAAAACAGATAAAAGATAAAAAAGCTATTATAAATGTTAAAAACAACGACGAGTATTGTTTTTTGTGGGCTATTGTATCTGCTTTATTTCCGGTGGATAAAAGTTCTGATAGAACTAGGTCATATCCACATTTTTCCAATGTACTCAACTATACAGGACTAACGTTTCCAATGAAACTTAAAAATATACCTAAATTTGAAGATATCAATAGATTAAATATTAACGTTTATACGTTGAAATTTTTTTTAAAAAATATGAAGTTGTTCCGGTCAAATTATCAGAGAAGAATTTTGAAAAATCTATACATCTCTTAATGATGTACTCAAGTAATGAAGAAGAAGAGGAAGAATCCGTTGATAATAATGTTGATAATATAAATATTGTAGAGCAAACAAGATCACAGGTAAATTATCATTTTATGTGGATTAAAAATGTAAGTAGATTATTACATTCTCAGTTATCTAAATCTAATTGTAAACATTGGTTATGTGATAGGTGTTTATTGTATATTTGGATCATTCATGGCTATGAAAAAAAGAAGGTTAATAAAAAATAGAATGTATAATAAATAATTTAATATGAAATGTCAAATATTGATTGAATAAAGATTATTTAAGAACCCTACGACTCAACATCATATTATTATCGAATATAAACTAAAACATGGTGGCAGCGATTAATATGAGTGTGGTGTACTAAGTATGTGAATCGTATGAAACTAAAATAAAACGAAAAGTTTTGTTAAAATGTCTATCGTGGAAAATAGTAGTCCTGTTATTAAGCCATCCCAACAAATCAATTTATCATTGCCGCCCCCTGAATCATTTAGTTTTAAACTAACTGAATGGGCTCAATGGAAGAATCGTTTTCAACGATTTAGGAGAGGATGTGGTTTAAATGAGACATCTCAAGCCAGGCAAATAGATGTTCTAATCTACAATATGGGCGATCGGGCTGAGGAAGTTTTCGCTTCTTTTACGCCAGCGCCTACAACGTATGAGCAAGCGCTAGAAAAATTCGATAGTTATTTTGTCCCTCGTCGAAATATAATATATGAAAGAGCTAAATTTCTAAGACATATACAAGGAAGCGATTCAGCTGAAAAATTTATTACAGATTTACATAGTTTATCAAAAACTTGTAACTGGGGTAAATTAAATGACGATATGGTTCTGTTAGTGCTGATAATAGGAATGCGTGACATTCATATAAGTGACAAATTGCAACTTGACCCAGACCTAACTCTGGAAAAAGCAATTACAAAATTTCTGATTGTCCAGCGAAAAATGCAAAATGTGGAATATGCCATAAAGTAGGTCA
The DNA here is from genome assembly GCA_947534325.1 of Agonum fuliginosum. Taxonomy (NCBI): domain Eukaryota; kingdom Metazoa; phylum Arthropoda; class Insecta; order Coleoptera; family Carabidae; genus Agonum; species Agonum fuliginosum. The sequence goes on from OX384046.1 coordinate 4,237,744, forward strand.
TTACAGTAAACAATGTTTCCTTAAAAAGAAAAATGTCCACGAAGTTCACTGTTCCGATGCGGAGAGTGACGATAATTCTTTTGTTCATGAAATTCGACAGAAAAACAACGATGAAAATTTGTTTATTGGTTGCGTAGACAAGAATGACATTTCCAATGATGCCTGGACTGAAGAATTACAAGTCAGGTGCGGAAAGATAATTCTGAATCCAATTAATTTTAAATTAGATACTGCAGCCGATGTTACAATATTACCTGCAACTGCTATTAAAAACGTTTTAGATAAATTACCCATAAAACCTTGTAATAGTAACGTTTTTAGTGCCAAAAAGCAAGAACGGTTAAATATACTAGGCATAATCAAACTACACCTGAAATATAAGAATATAGAAATCTGTGAAGATGTGTATATTTCTGAAGAAATTAATGTTGCTTTACTGAGCCGTAGTTCATGCCAAAATCTGTGCTTGGTTAAGCGAATTTTTACTGTACAAAAGGAAATTAATTGGGTAAAGGAATTTTCTAAACTCTTTCAAGGATTAGGTAGCTTTAAAGGAGAATATAAAATAGAAATGGAAGAAAATGCAAAACCGTATGCAATTGCATCACCAAGAGCAGTTCCACTTCCGTTAAAAGAACAAGTTAAGAAAGCACTCGATGATATGGCCGAGAAAGGAGTCATAGTTCCTGTTGAGCATGCAACTGAATGGTGTGCGCCAATGGTAGTGGCAGCAAAAAAAGGTGGAAGCGTTCGTATTTGTGTCGACCTGTCGAAACTCAATAAAAGTGTGAAACGTCAGTTTCATCCTATTCCAAGGATAGAACTATCTCTTGCTGAGTTCTGTGGTGTAAAATATTTTAGTAAACTGGATGCAAATCACGGATTCTGGCAACTGAAGCTGGCGAAAGAATCTCAAGACTATACCACTTTTATTACACCATACGGTCGATTTAAATTTGTCAGGCTTCCCTTTGGAATAACATCTGCGCCTGAAGAATTTCAAAGAAGAATGCAAAGAATTCTTACAGGAATAAAAAACTGTATAGTCCATATGGATGATGTTCTAATCTGGGGAAAGAACATAGAAGAACATAATGAATGTCTTCGAAACGTTCTGAAGAAAATACAAGATGCTGGTATGACATTGAATAAAGAAAAATCTGAATTCTGCAAAGAAACGGTCACTTACTTGGGTTTTGTTTTATCAAGTGAAGGAATAAAACCGGATCCAAGTAAAGTGAAAGCAATAGAATCTATGGATGCTCCTACAAATGTTACAGAAGTCCAGAGATTTATGGGAATGGTTAATTTTCTTTCTAAATTTATCCTTAATAAATCAGAAATCATGGAACCTATCTCAAGTCTTATAAGTACCAAAAACAGCTTTATTTGGGGACCAGCCCAAGAAACGGCCTTTACGAAAATTAAGGAAAAACTAACATCGTCACCATTTATGGGAATGGTTAATTTTCTTTCTAAATTTATCCTTAATAAATCAGAAATCATGGAACCTATCTCAAGTCTTATAAGTACCAAAAACAGCTTTATTTGGGGACCAGCCCAAGAAACGGCCTTTACGAAAATTAAGGAAAAACTAACATCGTCACCATGTCTAGCCATATATAACCCTTCAAAACCGACGACTGTCTCCTGTGATGTTAAAGGTTAAAGGTTAAAGGTTAAAAAACTTTTTGATTGGAAAACACTATATTATCGAAACAGATCACAAGCCACTTTTACAAATTTTTAAAACGAAGAATTTAGACGATTTATCTCCGAGACTGCAACGCTTTAGAATGCGTATGATGCGCTTTGATTACGAAATTGTCTACACTCCGGGAAAAAATTTGTATATAAGTAGCTGATACTTTATCAAGAAAACCTATTTCGCATGATGGTCTTGAATGCGAATTAGAAGAAGAAGTTGATTCTTTCATTCATGAAATTAGTCTTGCTAGTATTAATACAACAGATGAAAATATAACAAAAGTAATTAGTTCTCAGATAAAAGATCCTATATTTACCGAACTTAAAAAGCTAATCACTGATGTATGGACAAATAAATCAACACTGTCTATTGAACTTCAGAAATACTACCCTATTCGAGACGAACTGAGTGAGGTTGAAGGAATTTTATTAAGAGGAAATCGTATTATAATTCCAAGCGAACTTCGTAATATCATGCTCGATAAATTACACTCTGGTCATTTAGGAATCACCAAGACAAGAAAACGAGCACAAAGTACAATGTGGTGGCCTGGTATATCTCAAGATATTAATTCGAAGATTAAATCATGTCCTACATGTGTCCAACACTCGAAAAACAATCATGAACCTCTTATACCGTCAAAGTTTCCAGACTATCCTTGGCAGAGAGTTTCTATTGATCTTTTTAAACTTGATGGAAAATGGTATCAAGTTACGACTGATCAATTCTCACGATTTTTTGAAATCAACCAGTTAAACCGTATGAGAGCTTCTGATATTATACAGATTTGTAAGCTTCATTTTTCGAGATATGGTATCCCACAACAAATATACTCTGATAGTGGTACACAATTTCATCCCCTCGAGAACTCTGAGTTCCAGAAATTTGCTAAGGAATGGGGAATTACTACCGCTACAAGTAGCCCTCAGTACCATCAAGCGAATGGCGCTGCTGAAGCTGCTGTAAAGACAGCTAAAAATCTGATGAAGAAAAACAAATGTGACTGGGAACTTGCCCTCCTGATCTACCAGAATACACCATTGGAGAATGGTTTCAGCCCAGCTGAGATGCTTTATGGTAGAAAGCTGAGAGATAACTTACCGTCAACTAATCAAGCTTTAATTTCGAAGTGCAATATGCTTCATTTGCCTGAAAAGGAGGAAGAGTATCGGAAACGATATAAACAATATTATGATCGTCGTCATAAAGTCAAAGATCTCAGCCATTTGACGTGTGGTGATTACGTATGGATAATTGATCTAAAACGTCATGGTAAAATTGTTACAGTTTTAGATGAACCAAGGTCTTACATAGTAAAAACAAATAAAAGTACGGTAAGACGAAACCGTTTTCATCTCATTCCAGCTCCGTACCTTCACCAACTCCCTGATTTTGTTGAAGATTTTATTTCTCTTCAAATTAAAAATTCAAACATAATGAATAGCAATAAACCATTAAAATAAAATGCAATACCAGAGTCAAATATTGACACCTCTTTAAGTAAAGAGTCTATTGAGTCAAATATTAATACTTCTTTAAGTAAAGAGTCTGTTAAAGATATTACACCAACTATCAGTCCACCCTTATCCTCGCAACCTCAGCGATCTAAACAAACCAGTGATTCAACCCAGGTAATAACAACTCGCTCTGGAAGAACTGTCATCAAACCTCAGAGATATCAATGTCCGGATTTAAAAAGATAAATTCATCTTAGGGAAGGATGTTGTATATTTGGATCATTCATGGCTATGAAAATAAGAAGGTTAATAAAAAATAGAATGTATAATAAATAATTTAATATGAAATGTCAAATATTGATTGAATAAAGATTATTTAAGAACCCTACGACTCAACACCATATTATTATCGAATATAAACTAAAACAGTTTAAATAGTTTAAAAAGTGAAAAGTCACTTAAAAACCATATAATGAATTGTAAAAATCAGTCACGAATAGTTTTACCAACAGAATCAAATAGCATACTGAAATTTCAAAATTTCCTTCACCAAGAAAAAGTTCCGTTTGTTATTTACGCAGATATAGAATCAATTTTAGAGAAAGTAGATGATAAATAATTCGAAAACATGTACCTTTTAGCATTGCATATTATATGAAATGTTCTTATGACAGTACACTTTCAAGATTTCAAATTTACAGGGGTAAAAATTGTATTGAATGGTTTTCGAATCAATTAAATAAAATATCAAATGAAGTAATTAATACAATGAGAGATAAAAACCCTATGAGTTTAACAACTGTTGAACAAGAGTAATTTTCTAATACAACGACATGTCATATATGTCGTAAAAAATTTACATTACATGATATTAAAGTACTTGCCCATTGTCATTTAACTGGTAAATATAGAGGTGCGGCTCATCAATTATGTAATTTAAAATATCGAAATTCTAACACAATTCCCGTTGTATTTCATAATTTAAGTTCATATGACGCACATTTCATAATAAAATCCATAGTTAAACAAATTCCAGGCACAACAAGTTTGTTGCCTATTAATAAAGAATGATATATTTCGTTTACAAAATTTGTTAAAAAAAACAAAAATAAAATTAAGATTTATTGATTCATATCGTTTTATGGCGAGTAGTTTTGATAAATTATCTTCTTATCGGAATCTGAGAAATAATTAACAAAATCATTATGTGATTCTGAATCAAAATTTCATTTATTAACAAAAAAAGGTATATTTCCGTATGATTATATAGATTCATGGGAAAAACTGGAGGAACAAAAATTACCAAAAATGGAAGATTTTTATAGTTTATTGAAAGGGAAAAATATTACTGAGGAAAATTATAATTTTGCAAAAAGAAGATTGGAATACTTTTGATATAAAAACAATTGGAGATTATGCAGACTTATATTTAAAAACTGATGTTACACTTTTAAGTGATGTATTTGAAAATTTTAGAGATAGTTGTATGGAAACTTATAAATTAGATGCATTACATTATTTTACAGCCCTCGGACTAGCATTCGATGCAATGTTAAAAATCTGACGTGGCCATCACACAACCTTCCGCCATATCTAGACTTTGAACAGAAATGTATACGTACAATCCGGTGCCCATTTAAAATATACAAATAAAAATCTAAAATATTCAAACACAGAAATTAGTATCACCTGAATCAAAAAATTCATTCACACGAAAACTCTTCTGTGTTGAAGCAATCCTCCGTTCAGTTACTACATTTACTAGCTTACTTGATTTATATAGCGCTAGTATGCCAACTTGTCACCCGTCTCATCTGTCAATATTTTTTCCTCTTATTCTTAATACAAATAAATACTATATTTATCTAAATTTATAGAAATTTTTGACACTTAATCTTATCAATCTTCAAAAAATATCACTTCCGGTGAAGATATTTGTACCAAAATCTAATGAGCTCTTCCTATTCGTATACAATTGTAAAATACCAAATATCTAAATTTTTGGGTAATTCGTATTTGAGTTATGCGACAGACGGCATCGGCCCGGACCACACACATACACACACACGCACACACACACACACACACACACACACACACACACACACACACACACACACACATACATACATACAGACATCATCGAGAAACTATCAAAAATTAGTTGTAAGGACCCTAATTCGTGCTCATCCACTAAAAACTCACTACCCGATTTTTTGCATGATTACAATACCTTCCTTTACAGGTAAGCGGAAGGTAAAAAGTACTGAAATTGAGCTTGAGTTATTAACAGACATCGATAAAATAATGTTTATTGAAAAAGGTATTCGCGGTGGATTATCTCAGTGTTCTTATAGATACGGAAAAGCAAATAATAAATATATGGGTAATCTATATGTGCCAAATATACCTGAATCACATTTAATGTATTTCGATGTAAATAATTTGTATGGTGTTGCCATGAGAATGTATTTACCGTTTTCAAATTTTGAATGGGTAGATAAATAATTAGCTATTAACAGTATTAATATAATGAATATTAGTCAAACATCTAGTGTAGGATATATCTATGAGGTTGATATGGAATATATATATATATATATATATATATATATATATATATATATATATATATATATATATATATTTTATAAGAATTACATGATTACCATAAAGACTTACGCTTATGTCCTGAACATTTTATACCACCGACATCGTATTCAAAAACAACGAAATTAATTGCAAATTTACATAATAAAAAAAATTCTATAATACATTATCAAAATATACAACAATGTATACAACTTGGTATGAAAGTTACAAATATTCACAAAGTTCTACAATTTAATCAAAAACCGTGGTTAAAACAATATATTGACATGAACACAGATTTAAGAAGTAAATCGAATAATGAGTTTTAAAAAAAATACAAATTAATGAACAACGCTGTTTTTGGAAAAACTATGGAAAATGTTCGTAACTATAAAGAAGTTAGAATAGTTACACACTGGAGTGGAAGATATGGAGCTAGAAAATATATTTCCCTACCAAATTTTCATAGTTGTACCATATTAGATAAAGATATAATTATAATTGAAATGAAAAAGAAATTAATTCAGTTGTTCTATTTATACAGAATTTTCAATTTTAGATTTATCTAAAACTGTTATATATGATTTTCATTATAATTATATTAAAGAAAAATTGGGTGATAAAGCTCAATTATTATATATTGATACAGATAGTTAAATATATAAATTTACAGATTTTGATATATATGAAATGATGAAATGTGACATTAATAAATTTGATACTTCTGATTATAAAAAAGATAATTTTTATAATATGCCTCAGGTTAATAAAAAAGTAATTGGGCTTATGAAAGATGAAAATAATGGAGATATTATGTCAGAATTTATTGGACTCCGGTCAAAAATGTATAGTTATAAGGTATTAAAAGATAACTCTGAGAAAATCAATAAAAATTAAAAGGAATTAATTATGGCACATTAAAAACCATAAATTTTGAAGATTACTATAATTGTTTGTTTCAGAACACTATACTTGTTAAGAAACAAGTTACAATAAGATCTAATAAACATAATGTAAATACTATTAGACAGAAAAAAGTAGCACTTAGTCCGTATGATTATAAACGTATTGTAAATTATTTGTACCCTGAAACTTATCCATGGGGATATGATTTTAATTCAAAATAAAATAATTTCCAAGATTGAGCATGTTTTTTTATTTTGATCCTTCACAATAGGTATGATAAGTGAAACCACAAACTGATATGAAACTGTGTGTGTGAACTAATTAGAGAAGAATTCTAAGAAGAAGTAGATAAGTTTTTAATATATAAGTTAGTTGCTTTAAAATTTTACAGTCATAACTTATTTGTGTGCGCGGGACATATAAAATAATAATGAGTTTAATAATGAATAATTTTAATACCGAGTTAGAACCATTATTACGAAATAATTCACAACGATTTGTAATGTTACCTATTCAATATGATGTTATATGGTTTATGTATAAGAAAGCGTTAGCATCTTTTTGGGTAACTGAAGAAGTAGATCTCTCAAACGATTTAAATGATTGGAATAATAAACTAAGTGACAATAAAAACATTTCATTACACATGTACTAGCATTTTTCGCTGCTTCAGATGGGATAGTAAATGAAAATCTTGTTGAAAGATTTTGTCAAGAAGTACAAATACCTGAGGCTCGATGTTTCTATGGCATTCAAATAGCGATGGAAAATGTATATTCAGAAATGTATAGTTTACTTATTGATACTTATATTCAGGACAAGAAAGAGAAACAATTTTTATTTAATGCGATAGAAACACTTTCATGTGTTAAAAAAAGCTGATTGGGCATTAACATGGATATCTAGTACATCTACATTTGGTGAAAGAATTATAGCGTTTGAAGCAGTTGAAGGTATATTTTTTTCAGGTAGTTTTGCAGCTATTTTTTGGTTGAAAAAGCGTGAACTTATGCCAGAACTAACCTTTAGTAATGAGCTGATTGCCCGTGATGAAGGATTACATTGTGATTTTGCATGTTTAATGTATAAACACTTAGTACAAAAACCACCTAAAGACAGAATTTATAGTATAATAATGGATGCTGTGAAAATAGAAAAAGAATTTCTTACCGATGCTTTGCCTGTTCGTCAATTAGGAATTAATTGTGATTTAATGTGTCAATATATTGAATTTGTTGCTGATAGACTATTTTCAGAATTAAAATTAGAAAAAATTTATAAAATAAAGAATCCATTTAATTTTATGGAATCAATTTCGTTAGAGGGCAAAACTAATTTTTTTGAAAAGAAAGTTAGTGAATATCAAAAATATGGTGTAATGAAAAGTAGTAAAAACGATGATGTTTTTACAACAAATGCTGATTTTTAATACGGAGTGTAAGTGGATTGTTTAAAAAAACATATATATAAATATATACAATTTTATTGTATTATAAAAATAAAAAATAAAATGTTTTTTACAAATTTATTAATGTCTTCTTTTTCTTTGAATTTCAATTACTGCGTGGTGGTGGTTGTGACCGGGCTTGTCGGGTTTTTCGCCGATTTTAGCGTTGGGCTTTAAGGTCGGCCCATCGCTTACGCTCGGATGCGTAGAACTTTTGCTTTTCCTTCTTTGACATTTTGTAGCCCGACACTGGTATGAGAACTAGGTGCTTCTCCGGGGTCGGTATATGTAGCCCACTTCTTCTACGTCGTCTCAGTTCTCCGAACTGGCTATTTCGTAAGGCTGAACGGTTGGTCCTGTCGTTGTGGATGGTTCTCGTAGTTGTTGGACTGGTCACTCCACTGTTTTGGTCGGAAAAGACGTTTTCTGGGCCACCTCTTCAGTGGAGATGCAGACGTTCTTCTTTGGTGGTGCCATGGTCGGAAACAAAATGTGGAGATTCCGACGTTCTTCTTTGGTGGTGCCATGGTCGGAAACAAAATTGTCGGAAACAAAACATTTACTTATTAGTTTCATCGGAAACTTGACTTTTGGGCCGAGGTTGTCCTGCCGACAAAAGGAAGAGAGTCAGGGGTGAAAGGGTTTGTAAATATCAAAAATATGGTGTAATGAAAAGTAGTTTGTTGTAATTATAAAAATAAAAAATAAAATGTTTTTTTACAAATTTATTATGTCTTCTTTCAATTTCAATTACCCCATTTCTATATACGTAGGTAAATTCTTGGACGTCATCATCGTCCACCTCGATGATTTCGTCTGTGGCAACTTCTTGGTCGTCTTCGATGATTTCATCTGTGGCAACTTCTTGGTCGTCTTCGATGATTTCGTCTGTGGCAACATCAGTACTGTAATAAATTAAAAACAAAAAACATGAGTACAAAAATAAATTTTATTACTTATATTTACTTACGAAGTATCTTCTGCTTCTAATAGTTGTTCAACTTCAACGCTGCCTTCTTGGCCGAATATATATTTATCAATTAGGGTAATATCCTCCATTGGAGGATCTAATGTGTTCACATCCTCCAAACATATTGGACGATACAATGCATTTACATCCTCCAAAGATATTGGAGGATATAATGCATTTTAAATCGCATTAATTTTTGTTTCCATGTTCTCCAATTTTTAAATAAATGTATCCATTTTGAAACTATTAAACAATATTACTAAAAACAAATTTTATTTTAAAAATAATTTACAATATAACACATACACACATTAAACTATTTGTAGAAATTGATTATTTTACATAAATATTTGAAATATATTATTGAATTTTGAAACTATTTATGAAAATTTATATTATTTTTACATAAATATTGTAAACATAAATGTTTTAAAGAATTTGGATTAAAAGCTTTTTGGAGTATAAACCGTGAAAGTTCGATATATTCCGCCATTTTTACTTGACTTGCATCAGTACTTATTCGGTCATATGTGTAATCAATTTGGAAACATGAGCCTAATCTATTATAATAAATAGCTGACTTTGTAATATTATATATTTTACTGCTTAAAATTTTAACAACAAATATTTCTTCTGTAGCAAATGCAGTATCCGTTATTGTTATATTTAGTCGCATTTCTAAGTTATTATCTAAACCAAGTGTTATTCTTTGCACTGTATACTTTTCTTTGTAAACAGTAGATATTATATTAAAATCACTTATAATATTAATCGCAGTTAATTTGTTTACTATTTGTTTTATATATTTCATAGTATTTATGTAAAGACTAGGTGCTTGTACATATATATCAAGACTATTCACATTAATGGTAAGTTTGTTCAAAACAAATATATTACAAAAGGTCCCGCAATAAAAGCATAATAATCATTATCTACAAATATGTTTAATATAATAGAAACAATTCGAAATAAATTTATTTTAATGTTTGATGTAGTATGATCTAACTCAAATTTTTTAGAAATAAATTTAGTATCATAATAATTTAATTGTAGGATATCCATATTGCTTAAAACAAAATAAAGCAATCAGTTAAAAAAATAAAATAATATTGTATATGTGTACTTACAGGTTTTTGTTTGGAGAAGTTGTATTTGACTGTGGTACTGGACTGTTGCTACACACAACTATGATATTCAATGTAATTTTTTCACTATATATAATATCATATCATTTCGCGGTTCTGCTAAAAACCGCTAATTAAAATTTTGTTTCACTGTTTTGATAATAATTTGATATCAAATCATTTGCGGTTCTGATAAAAACCACTAATTAAAATTTGTTTTCACTGTTTTGATAATAATTTTATTATCAGCTAAACGTACTGCAAAAATATTAGGTTTACATAAACAGGAAATGGAAAGGAAAAATAATACAGAGTTTAAATTTTTATTTTTTATTTTCATACGTAATATAACAAGTGATATGATTATTGTCGGTGATATTCTCGAGTGGAACCGAGTTGCAGATTTCACGAGTCCGTAGGACGAGTGAAATGTGCTGCTTCGGTTTCACGAGGAATATTTTCGATTATTAATCATATCACGAGATTATATTTAATGAGAGAATATAATAAATTTGTAGTGATGCTCAAGGCGCGCGCAATAAGAACGGGAACGCAAAGTTGGGAGTTTACTGAACGCAACACATCACATCGGGTGTTCGGGTGTGTTTTAACCTACCCTAAGTAATTTTAGATGTTGTATTAAAAGATAAAAACGAACATTTCATTTGTAATTATAATGACGCACACAATAATTACAATTTGAAGTATAAAACCTATAAAACAAAAGTCTATTTATTTGCAGTATGGGTTTGTATATAGGTATATTAATACGAGTAAACTGTTGAATTAGATACTGTAATATGATTTTCAGGTGTATCTGGATTATTTCCTCTTAAGGAATTTATAATATTTTGATGATGATTTGATTGGATATTTAAATAAGACTGAATTGAATTAGTACCTATTGGAATAACCGGTGATCTTTATTAGTTGCTGTTCAAGTATATTTGCATTTTTGCAAGCGTTACCTCATTTTTTTAATTGTTTGATTAATTATTTATTAGCATCACTCCAACGATTATCACACATTTTAATAGTCAAGAATTACGAAATTAACTGTCACTACAGAAAACATGCTCTTAGCAACGGACCAAAACAAGGTGATAATTTCTTTGTTTTTTATCATCGCTGTGATAGACATGTAACTAAGCAGATCTCGATGTGATCTCGATGATGATTGGCGGAAAACAGGTCACGTGACATATGAATTATATTCTCATATAAATAAATTACATAAGTATTACATATTATAATAATGTGATATTTTTAACAATAATTGTTTCAATTGTTTAAATACACTTACATTAGAACACTCGATATTAAATAAAGATAAATCAAATTTTCCTGCTTTAACAAGTTTATTTGTAAATTCATTATATGCATAATACGTACCATTTTTAAAGAAATAAATTAAACCATCTATATAACGAAATGCACTATCAATATTTGTTGGTATTTCAGGAAACTTTTTGTAAACATATGAATTTTCTTTAACAGATAATGTACATTCATCAATTTCTGAACAATAAGCTTAATTATAAAAATATATATATATATATATATGAACGTCCTTGATATGTATTTACAATGCTTGTAATATTGTTAATATGTTGTAAATTTACAATAATGTTTTCTAGTTGAAACGATGGAAATTTAATGTTGTATATTTTCTTATTTGCAATGACAATAATATTACCATTCGGCCTTTGATATTTCACTGAAACTGTTTAAAAATGGAATCCAGTTTGTTAGAGGAGATTCTTTGTAATTAAAATTTTTATCATTGATTAAATTTTTTTGCCACGTCCATTTTTTATGAATTATATATGTTATCATTTCGTATGATAAATGTTTTAAATTTATTATTTATATCACATATATTTTTTGGAGGTCCGTTTTTCTTATATTGCTGAGTTGTTATAATTTTCGGTGTTATAATAATACCATATAAGTTTTGAATTGCATTTATGTCATCATTGTGTAAATAAGGTTCGGAATATTGATATATTTTTGAAAAATAATACGGATACATAATTGATTGTGAATGAAATGAGTGATGTATACCAAGAGCATGTCCAATTTCATGTACAGCAACTTCAAAAAAGTTTGTATGATCATCGGATAAAGGTGTTTTAAGATCATAATCCTAATTTTCATCAGAATCAAAATGGATTTCTACAGGTCTTTGATCAGCATGTGGTAAATAAGTATGTGCTAAAATACCTTTATAACCATCAAAATAATCAGTACAATATGTAAACGATTTTGATAAAAAGTGTTTTTTACCAACAAACGATAAAAGTATATTTGGATTAGAGCTGTTTTGAATAAATTCTATATTTGCTTCTTTTGCCCATAAGTTAAATGCCTTTTCAATTAAACTGATAATATTATTAGTGTATATTCTATATGTATACCATTTAATAGTTTTATTCATCCACTTATAATTTCCCAGCACATAATTTAAATTATCTGAGACACCGCATCTTCGTGATTTCATTAAGTTTTGTGTTTGCTAATTAATAGTTCCATCCACAGTTAAATTATGTTTTTGTTGAAATAATATTAGGGCTTCTAATTCGTATCTGTCTCATTTACTGTTTCTAAATTTAATTTGGTTGTATAGTTCAAATAAGGTATGTAAATGAGTTAAAGCATCTATTAATTCAGAAGCTTTAGATATGTATTCTAAAAATAGTATGAAATATAATATTACTTGTGCATACATCTTTCATCAATTGATGTACAATAGTAACTGAATAATTTTAAAGAATTCTCAAACATTTTATAATATATTAACGAGTCCGTTAACAGGTGTGTACTCAACGATTCGATCGTGTAAAATTAGACAATATGCTGTAGTCTTGGCGGGAAAATTTTCAGCTGCTTCAAAATGTAATTCAGTATCTATTGAATCAGATATAAGTTTTTCTTCTTGTTTCGAACAATCAATTACAATAAGTGGTGCTGTGCTTTTAAATTGAGCCCAACTCAATAATGGACTGTTAGAAGTACCGTAATAAGATTTTTGAAATTGTGCATACATTTCATAGAGTACAGCATATATTGATTCTTTCCAAAATCAATACTTAATCGTTCTTAGCAAAACACAGAATTTAGTGTAACTTTAACATTTTTTATATTACAATGTGAAAATTTAGTAGAGTCAGTACTGGTTTTATTTTTAATATTTGTTTGAAATCCTATAATATTATATCTTGTTGTGTTGTTTTTAATTGCCAAATATTATTCGTTGTAACCGGTAATTCAGGATACTCATACCAATCCCAACATCTAAACGGAAATGATAATCTTTGATCATTATTGATTATTTGTAATAATTTTAATTTTTCCTTTAAATTTGGCATAATATGTTTGATACGCCATCGAATTTTATATATTTGAATTTTTAATTCATTGTCACTCATATAATCATTTGTATCATTTCTAGCACGTATGAGAATAAGTTCTTGTTTAACACCTGCAATAATTTGTTTAAAATCTTCTGTAAATCCAAGTAGTAAATTTAATGCTATTGACACTACAAATTCCCCAGTACTATTTATTATATTGTCATTATTGCAACCTGCAGTTTCATAAATTGATTTTTCTGTAGATCCTATAGAAACATAACCTTTCATTATACTTGAAATACTTACATTTTTAACTCTATCTATTTCTTCATTTGACAGTTTATAACGAATTTCATCAAACAAAAATGCGAAACCATTATTTGATAATTTAAATTTTTTGTTGCATCAAAGTCTTTACCAGCAGAATCAAAAAATTTACCCTCAATAACAATATAACTGTCATATGGTGTTGTGAAAATATATTTATTTTAAATTGGTATACTTATTTCATCGTTATTTTCATACTTTGTAGAGGCATAGGGATTATATGTGTGCCACTATTCTCGACTTGTATCAGTATTCATTGACACATTATGTATAATATTTAAAACACTCATTTTTTTATACTTATAGGTTTTAAACCTAGAGATAAAAGAAACTCAATATTTTGAGGTGTTATCACTCTTGCAGTTGAACGTTGATTAATTTTATTTATGTTTTGATTTTTGTTTATATGCGCAACTGATGGTGTATGAAAATCAATACCCATTTTATATTTTCTTTTTTATGTGAAGTCTGACTTTAATTATTTCGTCTCTAAAATTTACTAAATCACCGTCTTGATCAACAATACGTAATGTTATATTGTTTATCGTTTGAACGTTCATTGGTAAGTAAATAACATTTTGTGGTGTTTCTATTATTTTATACCAAGGTGGTACTGATGGATAAAATTCATGAAGAGTATGAATTAGATTATTATTTTTGTACGCACCCGTTGTAATATTACACTCAACTAATATTGAATTTACTATTATAATGTTTACTGGAAAATCAGATTCATGAATTTTGTGGGTGTCTTATATACGACTAGAAAATCCTAATAATTTACCAATACTATCACTGAGTAAAATCTATTTTACATGTACTAGCAATTTCACATTTTAATGTATTAGTATTAGCGTTCAAAGTTATAAAGTTTTTTACAGTATCATCATCACTATTCTTATCAGTATTAATAATTTCATGGAAATGATATGTTTTGCCTTAAGATCATTTAGTTTAAAACGTAAATAATTATTAATATCTTCTATTTCATATGATCCTACTGGTAAACTTATAACATTGTTATCATAATAAATTTTATTATTGTATTCATCTATATTTGATATTGAATTATATGTATGAAAATTAATTAATCCAATTACTTATTCACCAACATTTAGTTCTATTGGTGGGAAGAAGTCACTACTTAGTTCATTAGATTTTCTCGTAATTGTTACTGTTAGTGACATTTTAATAACACTAATATGAAATAACTTATTGCACAACTATAAAAAAATTTAAACATAAATGTCCACATTTAACAGAATTAAAATTTTGATCCTGTTTATAATTATATTTAATGTTAACATTTTTACCAAAATAATTTACTAGGTCAAGTGGAGGTGGAAATTTACCAAAACTATTATAATGAACGATTGAATTATCATATTTTTTATAAGCAATCTAATGTGTTCCAGGACCCTCACTATTATCCAGGTTAACTATAGCACATTCATTATAAAAAGGTTTTTTCGGTAAATCGTTTCGCATAAAAACACCTCTAAAACATGGAATATCTTTTGTATTTTTTATTAAATCAAAAAAATTTAATGCCCGATTTGGTAAATTTTCTAGTGATTTTTTCTCTCTTTCCTGTACCTCTTTTACATGGATGTATACATAATCCTTTTCCATTGTTTAACACTTTTTTAACAGCATAAGATGCAGCTCCACTAGCAGCTCCAGCTAACAAAGCTTTACCTATAAGCGGAAATAATAATGGTAAAAATGGTAAAATTCCTCCAGTTTTACGTGGCTTAAGTTTTTTTATTTATCTACGTTTACCCATTCCAAATTTTATTTTTACTTTCAAAGCACTCACAACAACTATTCCAGCTGAAATTTTTTCACTTTTTGATGCGTCTTTTGCTAAAACTCTTGATCAAGCTTTTTCTTGTAATATTTTATCAGTTATATGTCTATCACTTAAATGAATACTTTTTGAGTAGGTATGATATGTCGTGTTCCTTACAAGCAGCATCTAAAAGATTTATGAGAGGATCTCCGCAAGCTAAACGTTTTTTAAATTTTGTACCTGTACCACAATATTGATAACCTGGAATATGAAGTTCAAATGGAAGAGGATTTATAGCTGAATTTAGAAAACCTGTCCCCGTTTGATATTGAATCATTGATGGTTAACACCTGTTTGAAATATATAATAGGTAACATGGTCTATTTATATCATTTCTAGAAAATTTGTGATAGAATACGTATCCTTCCCCATAATCAAAATTTAGTAATGGAAATTTTTTATATTGATAAAGAAAAAACAGAAAGAAAACATAGTAATTTATTACCAAACACAATTAGATGTATTATTTGTGTCCCCTCAAACTGTGGTAAAACTAATGTTGTATTAAGTTTACTAACACACTCAAACGGATTAAAATTTGAAAATATTTATTTATATTCAAAGTCTTTAAATCAGCCCAAGTAAACATTTCAAGAGTCTATTGCATGGCAATAATACGCATTGAAAAACGAGTAATTTTTGTGATGATCTCAATCTAATACTGTTATACGTATGATGTTGAATTTTTGTATATAGCTTAAGGAAGATACGAACAGTGCGGAATCTTCAAAATCTCTAATTAATGTAATTAATTAATGTTCTACTCATTTTGTCTTTAAATTCCATGATAACTTTTATAGTTTATTCATGAGATCCTCACGAAATTCTAGTGTTTAATTACTTTTTATTTTTAATTATTGTCGAAACAATATATAGTTTGAATTTTTTAATTCAACAATGCTTTGTCATTACTAATGTAAAATTTCAGATTTTTATTTTGAGCAATATAGCCAGAATCGTGAATTCTTGAATTCTGATTCCATTGCAGCAATATTGCACTCAAGAAGTATAGCGCCTTAAAGAATGTATATCTCGTGTAAAAGGTATGGGTTTTTTCTCTTACACTGATTACACTAATATTATGAAACAGCAAAATGCAACAAAAATTCCATGATTATCACAAGCAACATCGCTTGTGATAAACAGGATTGCATTAGGGAATATTATGGGACGTCATAATTGTGTTGATTGTTTCTATTTGTGTCAAACGTATGCTCGTATTCCTAAACATTTAATTAGAGATAATGTTTATTTAATTGTAATTTTTAAACAAGATGAAATAAATTTGCGACATATTTACAGTGATCATGTAAATACAGATATGGATTTTATAAAATTTAAAGAATTTTGTTCAAATTGCTGGAAACAAAAATACGGGTTTGCTGTAATTGATAAAGATAGCGACATACATGATGGAAGATATAGAGAAGAAATTCACAATATTTTAAAATAATATTTACACAAGTATAAATACAATTTTGTTTATATTGAAACGAATAGTTAAAGTGTACACGTACACACTATAGGAAAGAATAGTTACTCTTGTATTAATATGAATAAGATCACAAAGTTAAATGTTGATATGTATGTGTAAATAATAAAATAAATAAGGCGACATTAACAAACATTTAAACAATATAGCAAACATTAAAGGGAAAATTATGTTATATGAAAATTTACGTAATATTACTACTAGTATTAATTCTTTGGAAATTAAAAATCACTCTGATGCATGCGAACCGGCAGATGGCAGCATGTGAACGAGGAATGATCAAATAAATGTGTATTTAATCTCATGATGTATAAATTTCTTCTAATTAAGTTTTAGTTCAAATAAAATATTGTTAATCGAAATTTTGATTTATTACTTTTAGTCCACATTTTTAGTGTATATGTATATGTACTATATGTAATAAGATAGTACATAGACAGACAGACAGACAGATAGATAAAAAATAGATAAGAAAACAAGAATGTAAAAAACGAAGAAACATTTCAACGAATAATAACTGTAAGTAAATCTATTTGTGATAAATATAAAAATCTTAAACGTGGCCAAGCTGAAACAAAATATCAACTTGAAGAAACATTTAAACCGATTACACAACCTTTAAAAGAATTAGATCAGAATTTGTAGATGATGAAAATATCAAGCAGGAAAATGAAACAAATCAACAATTTTCAACATCACCATTTACTCGTAAGTCTAAATGAAGAAAACGTAAAAAGCTAAAATTAGTCTTGAACCAAAAACACTATTTTCTACACCAAAAACAAGATTTCTAAATGATGGTGAAACTGTATTTGAATTACAAGAAAACGATGAAACTTCATCACTAACTTCAATTGTACGTCAATCTTTGGAATCAACAAGCGATGAAAAACATAAATTAATTAATATATTTGGTGATATTGTTGTTAAGTATTTTACATTTTATGTTAGTGCTGACGATAGAGTAAAAGATTACATTTATGGAATTCATAAAAATAATGATGGAAACAGGGTAATTGGATTTACAACAGTTAATATTAATAAAAATTATATACTTGTTAAAGATAAATGGTATGCAGGTACAACGGGTTTATATGAACTTTTTTTTTTTAATCCTGATTCAAGAATATATACTGAAAAAATCTGCTGTGGCCAGTACACAACCTCTCGCCTAATTCTGCTTATTCTACTAATCTAATAAATAGTTTTACTTACATTTTAATAGTTTCATGTTCATGTAATATGTAAACGATAATGTAAACCAAGATGCAAGCAAAAGATGTCTACTGTACTGTCACTGTCATAATAATTCAAATTTTGAGTAAAAACAAATTTCATATCATGGACAACAAGATACTGGTACTTAGTTGCACTTTATTTTATTGCTAAACACTACCAGATTCAGCAAATTGATTTAAAATTAACTGTACTAATAGATAATTATATTATCTTTTATTTTTAATTGCAAAAATTGTCAATAAATAATGTACCAATTTATTTAAGAAAAACTATATCAAGTTCCAAAAAGTACTACTTCCGGTTTTCGGATTTCTACCAAAATCTTATCCGGTGTTAAGATCCTTATTAAAACCTTAAATATGAAATTTGGTTATTAAAAGTTTGATACTTTTTAAGTTATCGTGGACGAAAAATCGTCACATAATTCATACGTCCATACATCCATACGCACACACACACACACACAGACATCATCGGAAAAATATTAAATTCGTATTCTAGAGACCCTGAAACGTGCTTATCCACCAAAAACTCATAATCGAAAATTTTGACCCATTACAATACCTCTCTTTATAGAATATGAGGCGAGAGGTAAAAAAATATATATAATATAATATAATGTTCTTAGAACAAACGCACATAAACGAGGATACAGTGCAAATGGACAAATAAATGGATCTTTAAATATGAAATATCAAAATATTATAAAACCAGCAATAACAAAAGCTAGTGAATATAGGAAAAAACTAGAAGCCATTCCACTAAAGGATTTGGTATTATTCCAAAATATATGAGTCTTACAAACAAAAACACTGATTTAGTTTACTGGCACGATCCCGATGAACTTGTTGACAGATCATAATTATTAATCGTTTCCAAAGACGCTGGTCATACTGGTCATGATAATGAAATTTTATCAATAGGTAATAGAATAATTACGTTAAGCTAATATAATTGAATAAATCCACCGTCGTCGTTAAGTGCAAAACAAAATTTGTTGGAAATTATTAAAAATAATCATGAGTAAATTACAAGTTGTAAACGAGTTAGATAAACCTGAACGTAAAAACTATCCACGCAGAAGAATTATAAGTTATAACTAAAGGAATTAATGATTTATGGCAATGTGATCTTGTTGAAATGATTCCTTACACATAACAAAATAAGGGTTATAAATATTTATTAACAGTGATAGATGTGTTCTCTAAATATGCGTGGGTATAATCTGTTAATACAAAATCTGCTGAAGATGTTTCAATTACATTTAAAAACATACTTAACAAAGGCCGTGTTCCAAAAAAATTACAATCTGATAACGGAAAAGGTTTTTATAATGCTAAATTCAAACAATTAACTAAAAAATATAATATAAATCATTATTCAACATATAGAAATCTTAAAGCTTCAGTTTGTGAGCGATTTAATAGAACATTAAAAACCAATATGTGGCGTGAATTTAATTATCAAGGATCACATAACTGGTTGAACATTTTAAGAAAACTTGTTAAAGACTATAATTACAGAAAACATATAATTATTCGTATGAAACCTGTTAATGTTAGGGAAAAAATGAAAAAAAATTACTAAAAAATAATTATAATAATATTAAAGTAAGTGGCAAATCATAATTTAATGTTGGAGATCATGTTAGAATCAGTAAACATAAACATATTTTTGAAAAGGATTTGAACCCAATTGGTCAACTGAAATTTTTATAATTCATAAAATAAAACATACAAATCCAGTAACATTTGAAATTAAAGATTTACAAGATAATATTATTAAAGGCGGTTTTTATGAACAATAATTGCAAAAAAACAAATATCCCGATGTATACTTAGTTGAAAAAGTATTACGTACAAAGGGTTCAAAAGTTTTTGTAAAATGGTTGGGGATTTGATGATACATACAATTCATGGGTAAATCAATCAAATTTGATTACTAAATAAATTAATTCCACAAACCCACAACGAACACCGTTTAAAACCACAATGCGATATTGCACCGGATATATGTTAATGAGCTAAAAATTTATAAAACCACAATGTGATAAGAAACAGGATGCATGCTAATGAGCTAACAATTTATAAAACCACAATGTGATAAGAAACAGGATGCATGCTAATGAGCTAACAATTTATAAAACCACAATGTGATAAGAAACAGGATGCATGCTAATGAGCTAACAATTTTTAAAACCACAATTTGATATGAAACCGGACGTGCTCTAATGAGAAGAAAAATAAAAAGAAGTATGGAAATTTTTAAAGATAAGACTTTTATATAAATACAGTTTCAGAAATAAGATTTCTATTATTCAGTAATCATAATCAACAACAAGAACAATATAAATATTTTCTTAAAAAATACTAGTACAGTACTAGGTACTACTCCAACACACACTGCAAGTATTGTAAGTATTATTATTTAAGAAATTGTTGTTGTATTATTTAAAAAGAATGGAAAAATTAAACGAACATTGACAAGCAAAATCAAACTACAAACCAAGATAAAAATTGTTGATTTAGAAGTGAATAAAAAATATTTAATACAAAATGCCAAGGTTATTCTTTCTAAATTTGAAAAAAAAATTTATACTACTTGATATGATTGATTTTATCACGATTCTAACTTCACTATTTGATGTTTCAGAAAAAGAAGACGTTAAATCCTTCCTGTCAAATTCTTACTTAACTATTGAGAAGAAAGAAGATTCCAGTGAAGTTAATCTAATATTCACTAAAAATGCAGATAATTAAAGTTAAAATAAATTATGAACTCGAAGTTGTTGTTACTTCAAATTATATTGATAATGTTTTAATTAATGGGGGTGTTTCATCACGTTATTGTTGTGTTTGGCAACCAAAACTGTCATTTAATATAAGTAAATATAGTGAAGTGTTTAAGTTTGTCAAAGATATAGATTTCAGAAAACCTTATCGCTGTCATAGTTTTATGAGTATGGTTTTTGAAAATTATGATAATAATTTTAAATATGGGATTCTTGTTTACAAAGTTAACAAAAATAATCCAGTTAAGAAGCTATTTAGCCTCCTGAAAACATATTATTTGTGAAATCCTAAAAAAATTATATTTATTTTAAAAAGTCAGATTTAAAATTGTTGAATGATTTTGGTGTTAATAAGACAGTACAGATATAAGAAATTGATGTTAATGGTATATGATATAATGTTAATGATATAATGGTTATAATAACGAAAAAATTGAAGAATAATTACTTGTTGGAAAATGGCTTTTAATTGTTCTTTATCTACATCTGCTTCTACTAATACTGTAGACACGTCAGTAGATAACGCTAATGATGATAATATCGATAAAATGTTAAAATTAAGTTATAAAGTAATTAGTGAGAATATAAGATATGCGTTATTAATAAATTATGAAAACTAATATTGAATTATTAATTGAAAATAAAAAAAAGTAGTAATAAGAATGGTATAACATAACATAACATTATGACCTAAACATGTAAATAAAATCTTACATATAAATATGGATGTTTTATGTTAAATGCAATTATCTTTATAGTTAATTGTTTTTGAATTTCTGAAAATAAATAATTAACTTGGAGGGGATTAAGATAAGAGCTTTTTCATACATTATTTTTATAGAAGAAAAAATGATTAAACAAGTAAAAATATTGAATTAACACAAACAAATTTAATACTTAAACGAGAAATAAATAACCAGAATATTTTTACTTAGGTATGGTGTTACATCAGACACAATTTCAAAACAAAAACATCGTTTTGGAGTAAAAAAATATTTTATTCTACATAAATTTAAAGATTTTATAACAGACTTAAATTTAACTATTTATAAATATTATAAATTATTTGATTTAAATAAATCAAATTGTTTTAATGATAAAATAGTTATAAGAATAAATGATTATTATAATAAATTATTATATTACGAGATGATGAAATCAAATATTGTAATGATTTGTGTAGATTAGGTTTACTCTATATAAGAATATGTATATTTTTTGGTAAATTTCAATTACAACCGCTTGAAAAAAATATTTTATAGCATAATGTGAAAAATGTAATTAAAAAATGTAATAAATTAAAATGAGTTATTATTTATGTGTCGTTTCATGTTTGTATTGAACCTTATGATGTTTGTTTACATACATCATCACAGTGTTTTAATTATTCATAAGTCAGCTGATGAAATATTTGATAATTTAGAAGTGAATGTGGTTGATAGAAATATTAAAATTATAACTCAAAATAAAGAGATATTATGAAATATATTACAGCAGAGAAAATAATTATGATTATTATGTGATAAAAATCAAAGACAAAGATGAGAATGAAGTGACTAGTTTTGTTGTACAAAATAATCAAGTGTATTATGAAGATTGGAAAACACTTTATATGAACATAAAGATGGAGCACGAAATGTAGATTATTAATTTTGTATATAAATAAATGGTACAATACAGAAAAAAATAATTATAAAAATGAGTGTTAATAAGTTTGGACATTATGAAACCCATAGTAGATCTGTTGCTACGACTACTACTGCTGCTGCCATAAATAAAACTCATTTATTATTTAGTATAGGGATTAAACGTACTAAAAGTAACGATTTAGATTTTGAATATAAACAATTGAAGAATATTAAAGAACCTTTCTTCAATTTGTTTTCATGGTTCTTTGCGTTTCATTTAGTGTTAGTGTAGCAGTAGGAAAGAACAACTTTTTGTCGATATTTTGTATTATTTAATTCAACTTAGGGTTGGTGGAATAACAAGAAAATTTCGTATTAAAAAATGAAGGCTAGATAAAAAATGTAATTTGCGATTTATGATTTCAATGCAATATTTTTAGAGATGCAACGAATAGAAAATGTATCGAATAGCGAGTAACGAATATTATGCAGTACCTACTGTTACGAGGCTATTTTGAATGGAGAGAAACTTATTTTTTGCTCCATAATTTGCCGCTTTTAAATTTTTATAACGAACAGCTTATCAATTTAATTTTTTATCAAAATTTCAAAATAAAGTTTTTGACATTATTTTTCTTTTTTTAGTAATAATAATTGATAAAAACTCATGAATATACATATATTTTTTGTCTGGCAATGAAATATGTAAATAAAAGCACTTACATGAGGTCCGTTAAAGACAATCGCAGTTCAAGTATTGTATGCTACATGTTACGTCAAACTATTCGGTATTCGGCCGAATAGTAAAGTAATATTCGGTGTTCAGCCAAATAATGAAAAACCTGCCGAATAGGCAGAATACCGAATAGTTGCCTAATATTCGTTGCAACTCTAAATATTTTCCATTCATTCAACTAATAAATTTATTCTGTGATCTATAGGAGGTTTCAAAAACCGGTCCTTAACCGAATAAATATTTGTTAATATTAAAAATAAATTCTGAAATTATTTTCTTATTTAAAATAAATAATTAAGGGAGAAACTGGTGACCAAAAGCGTTCAGATTCATTGTTGAAAAATCCTAACAAGAATTAAAATTTGATATTTTTACAGTTCGGCATTAAATTCCATTCCATTTCATGATTTTATCGTTTAAATGCACCTTACTTTATTAGTTAACTATTTGAATTGAAGCAGAAAAATACAATCTTATTAGATTTTACAAAATTCCTTTTTATCGTCGCACACGTCAAGTATCAAAACTCATGTTTTTTTTAAATAGTAGAGTAAATATCCCTCTATTGAAATCCTGTCTTATTTTTTCAAATTTAATTCAATTATACTGCTAAAAATTGCATTTAATTACAAAAAAAATTTGTTCAAATTGATTGTTGCCCCTTACCAAATTTTTTAAAATACACGACAGTTGCTCAGAGTACGTTTTATCTCTCATTTAAAATAAACTGGGTAAATAACTTCAAGTATACGTCAAAAATAGGGAAGTTTGTAAAATATATTAAGATTGTGATTTTTCAATTAATATTAAATAGCTTTGATAATCTAATATGCATTAAAAAGATCAGTTATTAACTACTATTACTTATACAACATTTCTTTGTTGAAGTTATTACCAAAATATTATTTAAAATATCAAATAAACTACGGAATAATTTTTCCAATTGAATAAATTTAAAATTTCGCATAAGTATATATATATACATATATATATATATATATATATATATATATATATATATATATATATATATATATATATATATATATATATATATATATATATATCTTATATACTAAAAGGCTTAATTAATATTTGCGTCGGGCCAACGTTATGAACGGATTATCCGATTTTAATGATTTTTTCACTAGACTATAGCGGTCATCGAGACGCACATTTTTATGTATCATTCAATTGTTTTTGATTTTCTTTTGTTTGAGAAAAATGCGAAAAACTGACTTTTTGTTTTTCGTTAATAACAAATGTATGGTTTAATATATCGATTTAAAAATTGGTATATATAGTAAGCAACTAATAAGGAGTTCATGCGACCAGGTTTCAATGTTCTACATAGTACAGTTTTTGACTTATTAATTAAAAACTATACTTCAACAGTGGATCAGAGACTGTATAAACAAAAGTTCAATAAATGACTATTGACGTTTGAATAACGCTACATCTGTCAAACTGACGTCTACAATTCGACATTTAAAATGCATTTATCTAAAGTAATATAATTAATAGAAGCAATTTGTTAATTAAATTGAGTTATAATAGTGGGAGCGTAAATATTTTTAATATTTTCATAAATTTTAATAATAGTTTAAAGACAAATTATTTTACTTTGACTGTCATTACAAAGTACAGTCGCAGAAAAAGACGTCAGAAGTTTTAGTACATTCAGGGTAAAAATAATTGTTAACACATTTGAAAAAAAACAATGCTATGTTCTGTCAAATTGACGTTTACAGTTTTCAATTCGATATTTCTGATGCAAGTTATATATATTAAGTAATAATCGAAAGAACCATTTTTTGTGTTTTTATCAATATCAGTATTTTTTAAATTTTATTTTATTTTGACAAGTTAGTATAGTCCCAACAAAAGATGTCAGAAGTTTAGGTACATTCAAAGAAAAAATTATTTGAAAATAAAAAAGCAAAAAAGGAACTTTTTCACCGGAAAGTATCACAAATTCATGGAGTTTGATGCTAAAGTAAAGGGTTAGGAACACTAGGTACTGTATAAAACTGTTAAAATTGAAGGTCGACGTCCTGCATTTAAAAAATATTATATAGAACAATATCGAGTCTGATATTAAATTAAACTACCAAGTGAGCACTAACTTTATAAAATTGTTGAAAATGGCGACCAACAATAATTGTCATTTGTTTTTATCAAAAAATCATATCGAGTTTGATATCAAATTCAAGGGCTGGATAAGGACTACCTAATTAATAAAATTATTTAAAATGGTGGCCGACGTTTGTCATTTTTTTTTTTAACAATATAGAATTATATCAAGTTTGATATCAAATTAAATGGTTGAAAATGGGCTACCTAATTATTAAAATAATATACATGATCAGGTGAGTACCACTTTATAAAATTGTTGAAAATGGCGACCAACAATTGTCATTTGTTTCTATCAAAATATCATATCGAGTTTGATATCAAATTCAAGGGCTGGATATGGGCTACCTAATTAATAAAATTATTTTAAATGGTGGCCGACGATTGTCATTTATTTTTATTAAAAACAATATAGAATTATATAAGTTTTATATCAAATTAAAGGGCTGGACATGGGCTACCTAATTAATAAAATAATTTAAAACGGTCAAGTGAGCACTACTTTATAAAATTGTTGAAAATGGCGACCAATTGTCATTTGTTTTAAACAAAAAATTATTAAATCAAATCGAGACAGACGATTGACATTTGTTTTTATTTAAAAAAAAAACAATATCAAGTTTGATGTCAAATTAAAGAGCTAGATGAGGGCTAATTAATCGTCATTTGTTTATATCTTAAAATTGTTAAAATCATATTGATTTTAATATCAAAGTAAAGGTCTTGATCTTGATGATGAGGAGTGATATACAGGTTGGTGGAGGTGAAATGCGAACATAGGGAAATATATGACAATGGAGTTATCATGCTAGGCATCTTGATTTACGTGGAATAAGTTCTGTCAATGTTAAAGTACCTGTCATATTATTGAAATTTTTATTTTCATTAAAATATTTTCTTTGCATAATAATGTATATGTACGAGCAGAACGATAAAGTTTACATGCACTTTTATATTTTATTATTATTTCTGTTATTGATTACTCTTTTTGCCACATAAATTCACATTACTTCGTTTTGTGACAATAATACAAAATATATCAAGATACCTGGCATGAAAGTTCGATTGTCATGTGTGTTCCCTATGTTCGCATTTAACCTCCACCAACCTGTATACAATAAGTGAAAAATATGATAGTGGGTGATTAGCTTCGGGTTTTTTCCTTTCAAAATAATAAAATCATTTCAAGTTTGATATATCAAATTAAAGGTTTTGATCTTGATGATGAGGAGTGATATACAGGTTGGTGGAGGTGAAATGCGAACATAGGGAAATATATGACAATGGAGTTATCATGCTAGGCATCTTGATTTACGTGGAATAAGTACTGTCAATGTAAAAGTACCTGTCATATTATTGAAATTTTTATTTTCATTAAAATATTTTCTTTGCATAATAATGTATATGTACGAGCAGAACGATAAAGTTTACATGCACTTTTATATTTTATTATTATTTCTGTTATTGATTACTCTTTTTGCCACATAAATTCACATTACTTCGTTTTGTGACACTAATACAAAATATATCAAGATACCTGGCATGAAATTTCGATTGTCATGTGTGTTCCCTATGTTCGCATTTAACCTCCACCAACCTGTATACAATAAGTGAAAAATATGATAGTGGGTGATTAGCTTCGGGTTTTTTCCTTTCAAAATACTAAAATCATTTCAAGTTTGATATATCAAATTAAAGGTTTTGATAAGGTACCTACAATATTGTTCAAGATGACGTTAGATACAATTTTTTTCGGTAGAGTCTAAATATTAAAATCGTTGTAATTGAGGCACCGAGGCACGAAGTGCCGAATCCTTCCATATTCAGAGTTCGCGCAGCTTGAGCCCGCGAAGCGGGCGAATTCCCCTTGTTGCGCGGCAGCACGACCTAGCTGACGGCCCGCGTAGTACTATACTAAAATTTTTATGGCTTAACTAAAATTTATATTGAAGAAGGAAGAAGAATAATTTAAAATAATTATAATTTCATCATACAATTTATTTCGGTAGAGTCTAAATGTCAAAATTGTTATAATTGAGGCACGAAGTGCCGAATCGTCCCACATTCAGCGTCCGCGGAGCTTAAGCCGCGGGCGAATCTCCCTTGTCAGCAGGAATATTTGATTTATCTTTATTTAATATTGAGTGTTCTAATGTAAGTGTCTTTAAACAATTGAAACAATTATTGTTAAAAATATCACATTATTCTAATATGTAATACTTATGTAATTTATTTATATGAAAATAAACAATAAAAATTTAAACTCTGTGTATTATTTTTCCTTTCAATTTCCTGTTTATGTAAACCTAATATTTTTGCAGTACGTTTAGCTGATAATAAAATTATTATCAAAACAGTGAAAACTAATTTTAATTAGTGGTTTTTATCAGAACCGCAAATGATTTGATATCAAATTATTATCAAAACAGTGAAACGAAATTTTAATTAGCGGTTTTTAGCAGAACCGCAAAATGATATGATATTATATATAAAGTGAAAAAATTACATTGAATATCATAGTTGTGTGTAGCAACAGTCCAGTACCACAGTCAAATACAACTTCTCCAAACAAAAACCTGTAAGTACACTTATAAAATATTATTTAATTTTTTTAACTGATTGCTTCATTTTGTTTTAAGCAATATGGATATTCTACAATTAAATGATTATGATACTAAATTTACCACATCAAACATTAAAATAAAATTATTTCGAATTGTTTCCATTATATTAAACATATTTGTAGATAATGATTTTTATGCTTTTATTGCGGGACCATTTGTAATATATTTGTTGAACAAACTTACCATTAATGTGAATAGTCTTGATATATATGTACAAGCACCTAGTCTTTACATAAATACTATGAAATATATAAAACAAATAGTAAACAAATTAACTGCGATTAATATTATAAGTGATTTTAATATAATATCTACTGTTTACAAAGAAAAGTATACAGTGCACAGAATAACACTTGGTTTAGATAATAACTTAGAAATGCGACTAAATATAACAATAACGGATACTGCATTTGCTACAGAAGAAATATTTGTTGTTAAAATTTTAAGCAGTAAAATATATAATATTATAATAGGCATTTTTTATTCACTCCGGTTACATCTATGGTTACTTATAGTTACATGATAACCATATTTTATTCACAATTTAATAACGTCACGACGTAACCTGGTTAGTTGTAGTTACAGCAAATATCTGACCGTGGTGTGTAGCACGGTTTGCTGTATAGTTACTATGTTCATCTTTTTCTAATTTGTAAGTATCAGTTGTGTCAGTGTCATGATTGTTTTGAACACTTATTATTAATCAAGGAGATATTAATGTTCTAAATATTGATAAGTGTTGGTATTTATTGAATGTGAAACAAATTTATGTACTCAGTAAAAATCATTATAATTTTTTTAGTATTTTGATCCTTTAACTATGATGTCGAGAAAACATTCATTCAGCGATCCTATTAGGCTTATGGATGAATTTAATTTAATTTTTTTTAAATTTTATCTCTTCCATTTTCAAAACAAGTAAAGTTAATCACGAACTATTAACAAATATCTTCACTGATTTAAATTTGACAATCAAGAGGTAACCAACGATGTAACCTTAGCGATTTCATTCGAAAATGTTACTGCATACGTCACTATGACGTGTCACACTAACCACTGTGTTAACCACAAGTAACCTAGTTAGCTGAATAAAAAATGCCTTATGTCAGCTATTTATTATAATAGATTAGGCTCATGTTTCCAAATTGATTACACATATGACCGAATAAGTACTGATACAAGTCAAGTAAAAATGGCGGAATTTATCGAACTTTCACGGTTTATACCCCAAAAAACTTTTAATCCAAATTCTTTAAAACATTTATGTTTACAATATTTATGTAAAAATAATATAAATTTTTATAAATAGTTTCAAAATTCAATAATATATTTCAAATATTTATGTAAAATAATCAATTTCTACAAATAGTTTAATGTGTGTGTGTTATATTGTAAATTATTTTTATAATAAAATTTGTTTTTTGTAATATTGTTTAATAGTTTCAAAATGGATACTTTTATTAAAAAATTGGAGAACATGGAAACAAAAATTAATGCGATTTACCATGCATTATATCCTCCAATATCTTTGGAGGATGTAAATGCATTGTATCCTCCAATATATTTGCAGGATGTGAACGCATTAGATCCTCCAATGGAGGATATTACCCTAATTGATAAATATATATTCGGCCAAGAAGGCAGCGTTGAAGTTGAACAACTATTAGAAGCAGAAGATACTTCGTAAATATAAGTAATAAGATTTATTTTTGTACTCAAGTTTTAATTTATTACAGTACTGATGTTGCCAGACGAAATCATCGAAGACGACTAAGAAGTTGCCACAGACGAAATCATCGAGGTGGACGATGATGACGTCCAAGAATTTACCTACGTATATAGAAATGGGGTAATTGAAATTGAAAGAAGACATTAATAAATTTGTAAAAAAACATTTTATTTTTTATTTTTATAATTACAATAAACTACTTTTCATTACACCATATTTTTGATATTAACAAACTCTTTCACCCCTGATTCTGTTCCTTTTGTCGGCAGGGCAACCTCGGCCCAAAAGTCAAGTTTCCGATGAAACTAATAAGTAAATGTTTTGTTTCCGACAATTTTGTTTCCGACCATGGCACCACCAAAGAAGAACGTCGGAATCTCCACATTTTGTTTCCGACCATGGCACCACCAAAGAAGAACGTCGGCATCTCCACTAAAGAGGTGGCCCAGAAAACGTCTTTTCCGACCAAAACAGTGGAGCGACCAGTCCAACAACTACGAGAACCACCCATAACGACAGGACCAACCGTTCAGCCTTACGAAGTAGCCAGTTCGGAGAACTGGGACGACGTAGAAGAAGTGGGCTACATACCGACCCCGGAGAAGCACCTAGTTCTCATACCGGTGTCGGGCTACAAAATGTCAAAAAAGGAAAAGCAAAAGTTCTACGCATCCGAGCGTAAGCGGTGGGCCGACCTTAAGGCCCAACGCTAAAATCGGAAAATCGGCGGAAAACCCGACAAGCCCGGTCACAACCACAACCACGGAGTAATTGAAATTCAAAGAAAAAGAAGACATTAATAAATTTGTAAAAATCATTTTATTTTTTATTATATATATATATATATATATATATATATATATATATATATATATATATATATATATATATATATATATATATATATATATATATATATATATATATATGTTTTTTTAAACAATCCACTTACACTCCGTATTAAAAAATCAGCATTTGTTGTAACAACATCATCGTTTTTACTACTTTTCATTACACCATATTTTTGATATTCACTAACTCTCTTTTCAAAAAAATTAGTTTTGCCCTCTAACGAAATTGATTCCATAAAATTAAATGGATTCTTTATTTTATAAATTTTTTACAATTCTAATTCTGAAAATAGTATATCAGCAACAAATTCAATAATATTGACACATTAAATCACAATTCATTCCTAATTGACGAACAGGCAAAGCATCGGTAAGAAATTCTTTTTCTATTTTCACAGCATCCATTATTATACTATAAATTCTGTCTTTAGGTGGTTTTTGTACTAAGTGTTTATACATTAAACATGCAAAATCACAATGTAATCCTTCATCACGGGCAATCAGCTCATTACTAAAGGTAAGTCCTGGCATAAGTCCACGCTTTTTCAACCAAAAAATAGCTGCAAAACTACCTGAAAAAAATATACCTTCAACTGCTGCAAACGCTATAATTCTTTCACCAAATGTAGATGTACTAGATATCCATGTTAATGCCCAATCAGCTTTTTTTAACACATGAAAGTGTTTCTATCGCATTAAATAAAAATTGTTTCTCTTTCTTGTCCTGAATATAAGTATCAATAAGTAAACTATACATTTCTGAATATACATTTTCCATCGCTATTTGGATGCCATAGAAACATCGAGCCTCAGGTATTTGTTCTTCTTGACAAAATCTTTCAACAAGATTTTCATTTACTATCCCATCTGAAGCAGCGAAAAATGCTAGTACATATGTAATGAAATGTTTTTATTGTCACTTAGTTTATTATTCCAATCATTTAAATCGTTTGAGAGATCTACTTCTTCAGTTACCCAAAAAGATGTTAACGCTTTCTTATACATAAACCATATAACATCATATTGAATAGGTAACATTACAAATCGTTGTGAATTATTTCGTAATAATGGTTCTAACCCGGTATTAAAATTATTCTTTATTAAACTCATTATTATTTTATATGTCCCGCGCACACAAATAAGTTATGACTGTAAAATTTTAAAGCAACTAACTTATATATTAAAAACTTATCTACTTCTTCTTAGAATTCTTCTCTAATTAGTTCACACACACAGTTTCATATAAGTTTGTGGTTTCACTTATCATACCTATTGTGAAGGATTAAAATAAAAAAAAATGCTCAATCTTGGAAATTATTTTATTTTGAATTAAAATCATATCCCCATGGATAAGTTTCAGGGTACAAATAATTTACAATACGTTTATAATCATACGGACTAAGTGCTACTTTTTTCTGTCTAATAGTATTTACATTATGTATATTAGATCTTATTGTAACTTGTTTCTTAACAAGTATAGTGTTCTGAAACAAACAATTATAGTAATCTTCAAAATTTATGGTTTTTAATGTGCCATAATTAATTCCTTTTAATTTTTTATTGATTTTCTCAGAGTTATCTTTTAATACCTTATAACTATACATTTTTGACCGGAGTCCAATAAATTCTGACATAATATCTCCATTATTTTCATCTTTCATAAGCCCAATAACTTTTTTATTAACCTGAGGCATATTATAAAAATTATCTTTTTTATAATCAGAAGTATCAAATTTATTAATGTCACATTTCATATATATCAAAATCTGTAAATTTATATATTAAACTATCTGTACCAATATATAATAATTGAGCTTTATCACCCACTTTTTCTTTAATATAATTATAATGAAAATCATATATAACAGTTTTAGATAAATCTAAAATTGAAAATCCTGTATAAATAGGTTTACACAACTGAATTAATTTCTTTTTCATTTCAATTATAATTATATCTTTATCTAATATGGTACAACTATGAAAATTTGGTAGGGATATATATTTTCTAGCTCCATATCTTCTACTCCAGTGTGTAACTATTCTAACTTCATTATAGTTACGAACATTTTCCATAGTTTTTCCAAAAACAGCGTTGTTCATTAATTTGTAATTTTTTTTTAAACTCATTATTCGATTTACTTCTTAAATCTGTGTTCATGTCAATATATTGTTTTAACCACGGTTTTTGATTAAATTGTAGAACTTTGTGAATATTTGTAACTTTCATACCAAGTTGTATACATTGTTGTATATTTTGATAATGTATTATAGAATTTTTTTTATTATGTAAATTTGCAATTAATTTCGTTTTTGAATACGATGTCGGTGGTATAAAATGTACAGGACATAAGCGTAAGTCTTTATGGTAATCATGTAATTCTTCAGGATATTCCATATCAACCTTATAGATATATCCTACACTAGATGTTTGACTAATATTCATTATATTAATACTGTTAATAGCTAATTTATCTACCCATTCAAAATTTGAAAACGGTAAATACATTCTCATGGCAACACCATACAAATTATTTACATCGAAATACATTAAATGTGATTCAGGTATATTTGGCTCATATAGATTACCCATATATTTATTATTTGCTTTTCCATATCTATTAGAACACTGAGATAATCCACCGCGAATACCTTTTTCAATAAACATTATTTTATCGATGTCTGTTAATAACTCAAGCTCAATTTCAGTACTTTTTAACATTGCATCGAATGCTAGTCCGGGGGCTGTAAAATAATGTAATGCATCTAATTTATAAGTTTCCATACAACTACCTCTAAAATTTTCAAATACATCACTTAAAAGTGTAACATCAGTTTTTAAATATAAGTCTGCATAATCTCCAATTGTTTTTATATCAAAAGTATTCCAAACTTCTTTTTGCAAAATTATAATTTTCCTCAGTAATATTTTCCCCTTTCAATAAACTATAAAAATCTTCCATTTTTGGTAATTTTTGTTCCTCCAGTTTTTCCCATGAATCTATATAATCATACGGAAATATACATTTTTTTGTTAATAAATGAAATTTTGATTCAGAATCACATAATGATTTTGTTATTTATTTTTCAGATTCCGTTCAATAAGAAGATAATTTATCAAAACTACTCGCCATAAAACGATATGAATCAATAAATCTTAATTTTATTTTTTTAACAAATTTTGTAAACGAAATATATCTTTCTTTAATAATATGTAACAAACTTGTTGTGCCTGGAATTTGTTTAACTATGGATTTTATTATGAAATGTGCGTCATATGAACTTAAATTATGAAATACAACGGGAATTGTGTTAGAATTTCGATATTTTAAATTACATAATTGATGAGCCGCACCTCTATATTTACCAGTTAAATAACAATGGTCAAGTAGTTTAATATCATGTAATGTAATTTTTTTACGACATATATGACATGTTGTTGTATTAGAAAATTACTCTTGTTCAACAGTTGTTAAACTCATAGGGTTTTTATCTTATTATATTAATTACTTCATTTGATATTTTATTTAATTGATTCGAAAACCATTCAATACAATTTTTACCCCTGTAAATTTGAAATCTTGAAAGTGTACTGTCATAAGAACATTTCATATAATATGCAATGCTAAAAGGTACATGTTTTCGAATTATTTATCATCTACTTTCTCTAAAATTGATTCTATATCTGCGTAAATAACAAACGGAACTTTTTCTTGGTGAAGGAAATTTTGAAATTTCAGTATGCTATTTGATTCTGTTGGTAAAACTATTCGTGACTGATTTTTACAATTCATTATATGGTTTTTAAGAGACTTTTCACTTTTTAAACTGTTTTAGTTTATATTTGATAATAATATGGTGTTGAGTCGTAGGGTTCTTAAATAATCTTTATTCAATCAATATTTGACATTTCATATTAAATTATTTATTATACATTCTATTTTTTATTAACCTTCTTTTTTTCATAGCCATGAATGATCCAAATATACAACATCCTTCCCTAAGATGAATTTATCTTTTTAAATCCGGACATTGATATCTCTGAGGTTTGATGACAGTTCTTCCAGAGCGAGTTGTTATTACCTGGGTTGAATCACTGGTTTGTTTAGATCGCTGAGGTTGCGAGGATAAGGGTGGACTGATAGTTGGTGTAATATCTTTAACAGACTCTTTACTTAAAGAAGTATTAATATTTGACTCAATAGACTCTTTACTTAAAGAGGTGTCAATATTTGACTCTGGTATTGCATTTTATTTTAATGGTTTATTGCTATTCATTATGTTTGAATTTTTAATTTGAAGAGAAATAAAATCTTCAACAAAATCAGGGAGTTGGTGAAGGTACGGAGCTGGAATGAGATGAAAACGGTTTCGTCTTACCGTACTTTTATTTGTTTTTACTATGTAAGACCTTGGTTCATCTAAAACTGTAACAATTTTACCATGACGTTTTAGATCAATTATCCATACGTAATCACCACACGTCAAATGGCCGAGATCTTTGACTTTATGACGACGATCATAATATTGTTTATATCGTTTCCGATACTCTTCCTCCTTTTCAGGCAAATGAAGCATATTGGACTTCGAAATTAAAGCTTGATTAGTTGACGGTAAGTTATCTCTCAGCTTTCTACCATAAAGCATCTCAGCTGGGCTGAAACCATTCTCAAATGGTGTATTCTGGTAGATCAGGAGGGCAAGTTCCCAGTCACATTTGTTTTTCTTCATCAGATTTTTAGCTGTCTTTACAGCAGCTTCAGCAGCGCCATTCGCTTGATGGTACTGAGGGCTACTTGTAGCGGTAGTAATTCCCCATTCCTTAGCAAATTTCTGGAACTCAGAGTTCTCGAGGGGATGAAATTGTGTACCACTATCAGAGTATATTTGTTGTGGGATACCATATCTCGAAAAATGAAGCTTACAAATCTGTATAATATCAGAAGCTCTCATACGGTTTAACTGGTTGATTTCAAAAAATCGTGAGAATTGATCAGTCGTAACTATGAACTTAAATTATGAAATACAACGGGAATTGTGTTAGAATTTCGATATTTTAAATTACATAATTGATGAGCCGCAGCTCTATATTTACCAGTTAAATAACAATGGTCAAGTACTTTAATATCATGTAATGTAATTTTTTTACGACATATATGACATGTTGTTGTATTAGAAAATTGTTCTTGTTCAACAGTTGTTAAACTCATAGGTTTTTTATCTCTCATTATATTATTTACTTCATTTGATATTTCATTTAATTGATTCGAAAACCATTCAATACAATTTTTACCCTTGTAAATTTAAAATCTTGAAAGTGTACTGTCATAAGAACATTTCATATAATATGCAATGCTAAAAGGTACATGTTTTCGAATTATTTCTGTATTCAAATTACGTTTATCATCTACTTTATCTAAAATTGATTCTATATCTGCGTAAATAACAAACGGAACTTTTTCTTGGTGAAGGAAATTTTGAAATTTCAGTGAGCTATTTGATTCTGTTGGTAAAATTATTCGTGACTGATTTTTACAATTCATTATATGGTTTTTACGAGACTTTTCACTTTTGAAACTATTTAAACACCTATCACATAACCAATGTTTACAATGAGTTTTAGATAACTGAGAATTTAATAATATACCTACATTTTTAATCCACATAAAATGATAATTTACCAGTGATCTTGTTTGATCTACAATATTGATATTATCAACATTATTATCAACGGATTCTTCCTCTTCTTCTTCTTCTTCTTCTTCTTCATTACTTGAGTACATCATTAAGAGATGTATAGATTTTTCAAAATTCTTCTCTGATAATTTTACCGGAACAACTTCATATATTTTTTAAAAAATTTTCAATGTATAGACGTTAATATTAAATCTATTCATATCTTCAAATTTAGGTATATCTTTAAGTTTCATTGGAAACGTCAGTCCTGTATAGTTGAGTACATTGGAAAAATGTGGATATGACCAAGTTCTATCAGAATGTATATCCACCGGAAATAAAGCAGATACAATAGCCCACAAAAAACAATACTCGTCGTCGTTTTTAACATTAATAATAGCTTTTTTATCTTTTATCTGTTTTGGCAAATCTATGTATTTAGATATAGTAATGGGACTATAGCTATTCATATTTACTTTTAAATGAAGTATTTCATACAATGCCCATCCTGAATCTCTTTCCTGAAATTCTTCAAGCTCTTGCAAAATCTTATCTACTACATTCTCCATATACCATTCTTCAATGTTCATTGAATTATCAATTACTTTATTTGTAGTAGAGAAAGTTTTTATTTCCGTAGCACCAGTATGTGGTAAAATAAAATCAGCACTAAATATAACATTTACTTTTAAAATAGATGATGCCAATGGCGATCTTATTTTATTCTTAAATATTTGTTTCGCCTTATTAAAAAATATTTTTGGATCTTTAATACCTGGTTTATTAATAATAGCACCAGTTTTAATTCTATTTTAAAATACGGAATTTACATCTTGCCATAATAAAGTATTTTTCTTTTTATTAACACTAATGCCCGCACCATATTTCCTTTTATTACTTTTCAAATTTTTCAACTTCTCAAGATATACTTTAAGTATTGTTAAATTGGCTTCTAGTTTCAGCAAATTTTAATCTTTAAACGTTACATGTTTATATTGTCGTATACGTATATATAATAATTTTATTTACACATTTAAGCCACTTTTCTGCTTGATCGTCAGTTTTCATTAAATCAAATGCATTTCTTAAATTTTCAATTACTTTATCACTTAAATCAGATACAGTTTTCTTTTCCAAAGCAGCAGCACTCATTTCGAATAACATTAAATAAAAATAATCATTCCGCATATATATATATATATATATATATATATATATATATATATATATATATATATATATATATATATATATATATATATATATATTCTTATCACTACAAAAATTTCCATACTTCTTCTTATTTTTCTTCTCGTTAGTGCACGTCCGGTTTCATATCACATTGTGGTTTTAAAAATTGTTAGCTCATTAGCATACTTCCTGTTTCTTATCACATTGTGGTTTTAAAAATTACTCACTCATTATCATACTTCCTGTTTCATATCAAATTGTGGTTTTTAGATTATTAACTAACATTTTGTTTAAATAACATATATGGAAGTCTAAATGACCTTGAAATAAACGTCTACATAACCTCAAAGTCTAAATGTTTTTTTAAACGTGGATGTCTGAATGACCTTGAGTCATGACGTCAAGGTGTTTATGAGAAATATCCTTGCAATAAACTTCTACATAACCTCAAAGTCTAAATGTTTTTTCTACGTGGAAGTCTAAATGACCTTAAGTGAGCAGCTACGTCACGGCGTTATTGAGGATGTTTAAATATCCTTGAAATATTAGTCAACAAATGGACAACATCGCCAGCGAGCTTCTAGGTCACCTGGAGGATAAAAGTCACAATGACCTTGAAATGAAAGTCACAATAACCTTGAAATATAGGTCAACAAGTGGACAACATTGCCAGCGAGCTTCTAGGTCACCTGGAGGAGAGTGACCTTGAAGTGGTCCAGTATCCGCCCTGCATACCTACTAAGGTCAGGGCAGGCACAATGCAGCTAGAGCACCGCTCCCTGCGGCGAACACAAACATCAGCGGCGGGCGCGGCGGTTATAACGTCAATCCTGGGGGTTGCCAACCCCGTTCGTCACGAACAGATGACGGGCGAGTAATATACTACCAGTGTGGTAGGCCGGGATATTATAGACGGGAGTGCCCTGATAAGCGTAGGGCCGCAACAAATCCTGGCAGGCAGAGAAACGAACAGCAGCGACGCTAGAAGATTCCCATAGCGCCGTATATCACTTAGACTCGGGGGCACAAAACATTTTTTATTTCCGTACATTTACAGTTGTAGGTAGATTGCACGAGAAATCCGTAAAAATTATTGTAGACACGGGTTCAGTGTACAACGTGGTAGGCACTAGACACGCCCTTGACCACAGACAGTCAGAGGTAAAGATGCTTCGTACTGCAGGCGGACATTTGATCCCAGTGCTGGGGAGTACAGCCCTGTCCCTTACAATTGATACGTGGACCACAGAAGTAGCCGCTCTAGTCGTTTCAGATCTACCCTGGGGCTCGATTCTCGAAACCATACGAAAGTTTTCGTGTACGCAGATATTCGAGCGGTGACTTTCGTATACGACTAGTCGAATGCGCATGAGAGGTATTCTTGACTGGTGATAGAAACATGCCTCACAGTTTCGTATGCGAATTTACGAAAACGACAGAAGCAAACGAACGCACCTTCTTGCAACCAATGAAATCGTTTCATTTAATCACATGATTTTTGGTTTGACATTGAATTTGAACTTTGAAGTTAGGTTAATTATAATTTTCATTTTCTTGTAAGTTTCGTGTTCGTATCTTTTGTATTTAATTATGTTAATTTTTAATAAATTATAATAGATTTACTTTTGTGTAAGTACATATTTTTATTTATTTATTTCATGTTTTATTTGGTCTCTATTAGTGCAGTCTGCAATAAAATATAATTCATTTTGTTAAATAGAAATTACTTATATTTATAATTTAGGTAAACTAATTTTTAATTAATTGTTGTCATATTACTAGTTTGACCCTTTGACAAATCTAGATTAACTCGTCCTATTTGTTCTTGATTACGAACTTGATCATGTATGATTCTTAAATCTACATTCTTTATTATCCTCTTTCTCTTCAGTTGTTCATTTTTTATATTAACACAATATGAAATAGCAAAATAATAATTTATAAAGCAACTGACATTTGCAGTTTCGCATACGAATGTTTACTTTCGAGTGGTTACTACCCATGCGATGTAGTTGCGCATGAGATTTGCGTACACGACCACTACTTTTAACTTCAAGAATACCATTGTGCAGTTCGTATACGCATCTCGCTCACTTTCGCATACGAAAAATTTCAAGAATCGGGCCCCTGGACATCATCCTAGGCATGCAGTTTCTCATTCAAAATCAAACCATAATAGATTTTAACAAAAATATAATCACGTTTTGGCCAGATATCCAAATTAATTTTAGTCCGTGTAGTGAATGGAAGCATGATACGCCACTGGATCGACTCAGCGCGCACCTTTATCCATCAGATGACTCGACAACATGTGTAGTATTGAATTAATTCCCTTACGCACAGGCCAACATTGTACCAAACATAACCGTAAAATTTATACTTAGTGACGATATTATCGTACCAGGAAATGCCGAGATTATTTGTCGCTTGAACGGAAGGAACAGAAGCCATGCAACAAATAACATTATAATTCGTTCAGACCTCAAAAAAACATTCGGTGTAGAAATTTTAAATTTATGCCCTCATGAGTCTGATGAAATTAAAATTAAGTCAAACGGTGCCGCGAAAACTATTTAAACGCACGGCGTGATAAATTTGCTTGGTGTTCGAAGCAAATCGGGCTTACAGACTTCGTTGAACATGAGATTCCAACAGAGGATGCCACTCCTATACATCAACGGCCATAAGGAAAAAGAATCTATTCAGCAACAAATACAGGAAATGCTAGATGACAATATAATCCGACCCTCGTTCGGGGCATGGTCTTCACCAGTGGTATTAGTTAAGAAAAAGGATAATACCTGCCGTTTTTGTGTAGATTATCGGAAATTAAATTCAGTAACGTGTATCCATTACCCGTTATTGTGGATATACTTAGCTATCTGGGAGATTCTAAATATTTCAGAAGTTTAGATTTGTTTAGTGGATAGAAATTAATCAGACAAGGCAAAGACAGCATTCATATCACCGAATGGTCATTATTAATTCAATGTACTCAGTTTCGGTCTATGTTCCGCCCCGCCACCTTTCAGCATTTGGCTGATACGGTGTTTAAAGATTTAAAATGGAGGGAAGTACTAATCTACTTAGATGACGTTATCGTTTTTAGCAAAACTTTTGAAGAACACTTAATTAGGCTACGTCACGTATTTGAGCGAATAAGAACTGCAAATCTAACGTTGAAACTGAGTAAATGTTTCTATGGTCAAACCGCGATTGACTTATTAGGATATCGAAAAACCGTTGAGTGCATAGTGCCGGACGAAAGGAAAGGCGATACGCGACTTTCCGTTTCCGCGCAAAGTAAAGGATATTCAAAGTTTCCTGAGATTGTGTAATTATTACAGGAAATTCATTCAAGATTTCGCTAAAATCGCGAAACCACTATATCAATGAACAAAGAAAGATATAAAATTCCGATTTACAGAAACAAAATCGTATCCAATATTCGTAACGTAACTGTTGTATATGTATATGTATTAACATAATTAAATTGTAACTTAGTTTATAACAATAAAAGTGTTGTTTTTAAAAACTCAAGTATTAGGTTTGGGTGGAGTGCTACTATAGCTCATAAACGAGAAATTGCTCCCAATTGCGTACATATCTCGAAAACTAACAGCCGCAGAAGTAAATTATTCTATAACCGAAAAAGAATGTTTAGCATTCGTTTATGCCATCAGTCAGTAGCGTTCGTATATTTGGGGTCGTAAATTCAGAGTAGCAACTGATCACCATGCGCTCTGCTGGCTACGCTCAGTGAAGGATCCTACGGGCCGATTAGTACGTAGGAGCATTAAGTTGCAGGATTATCATTATGAGATTTTTCATAAAAATGGAAAAGCTAATACTGACGCAGATTGCCTGTCACGATATCCATGTACGTCAGCAACTCAACAAGACGAGGATGACTCCGTGGATATTTCAACTTATGCCCTCGACGGGTGTTGATTTGGGAGAAATGCAGAGAACCGACGCTGGCGCATTGGAAATAATTCAAGCTATTTAGGACGCTGTTGCAAAGACGTGCTAAGAATTTTCTAATGCAAAATGACATTTTGTATAAGAGAACTCCACGTCCCGATGGGCAATTAAATTTAATCTATATTCCAAAAAAATTAGTTGGTGAAATTCTATTCTCAACCCATAATGAATCTTTAGCAGGACATTTAGGCCTAGCTAAAACAACTCACTTAATTATGTCGCGATATTTCTGGAATAATATGCACAAAGATATAGAAAGATATGTACGTGGTGGTGAGGATTGTCAAACTCGTAAAGGCACAGCGAACACTAAGCCCGCTGGATTATTGCACTCGCTTTCAATCGGATTACTTTTTGTTCGAGTGGGAATTGACCTTTTAGGCCCATTCCTCCGAAGCAAAAAGGGAAAGAAATTTATAATAGTCGCCACAGACTATGCTACTCGATGGACAAAAAATAAGGCTATACCTTCGGGCAAAATTGAACCGGTCGCTTCATTTATTTGTCGACATGGAGCATCGCGAGTATTATTAAGTGATCGAGGATACGTATTCCGTTCGCAAGTACTGGCTGAACTATTACGTTTAATGGGGTCTGAAATTCATTTTACTACCGCTTATAGGCCACAGACCAACGGATTAACAGAAAGATTGAACAAAATCTTAGCTGATATGTTGAGCATGTACGTGAATACTCCTCAAACTGATTGGGACGAGAACTTACTTTGCTTATAATACAGCGAGGCAGGAAAATACCAAAATGACTACATTTGAACTGCTTTACGGTAGGTTACCAATATTAACAACAGAGGTCCAGGTAGCTGAACCTGTAGAAACTGACTTTGTAATAAAAACTAAGGAACAAATTGCTGAAATTCGCGAGCAGGCTAAAGCCAAAATTATATCCAAACAGGATAAAGATAAACACAGGTATGATGGGAAACATAGGCATATAGAATATCAGGTAGGCCAAAAAGTCAAAGTATACAACCCCAAAGTATATGTATTTTAAAGGGAATAATTTAAATTTTTAGATTACTAGTTGTGAATCTCCTTTTGTCTCTGGGAGAGGCAGCCAACGACATTCCCGTACGAGTAGTAGCAGGCGCATATTGGAAAGAACTACCTGATGCAGTGTTATATGAGGCGACGATACCCCTAACGTATGGAGCCGAATGAGTAGACCAATTTAACTCAACCGTGAATGACTCAACCATCCTACCACTTACAGACGCCCCGGACGTCCTACCGCTTAGTAGGGACGAGGACGACCATCGTAGCATATTAGAACAGGTCAGAGCCATGGGCGCTTTACACGGCAAACTATTTGACAGGCTCGAGTCATTACTAGATCCGAGGTACTTCCTGGAGCTAGGAAAACTAAAACCGGCGGAATTAGAAGAGTACTACGGCGCAGAAGCCAATGCCAAAGGGTTCGATTGGCATGCCAAGGGCTTCGACGGACATAAACCCACAAAGAAACCGGTCTATTCAGGCCGTACAAAGCGATCTCCACTAGACATAATCGGAGATGCTTTTAGTTAGTGTTGTGGCGTGG
This sequence comes from Agonum fuliginosum, assembly GCA_947534325.1. Taxonomy (NCBI): domain Eukaryota; kingdom Metazoa; phylum Arthropoda; class Insecta; order Coleoptera; family Carabidae; genus Agonum; species Agonum fuliginosum. The sequence goes on from OX384046.1 coordinate 4,281,108, forward strand.
CAACTGATTCAAAAATAGACAGCTTTGCTCTGAATGAGAAGAAAATGGAACAAAAAATTGAGAATTTACAGAAGGGCCTGCATGAAGATTATAAACATCTTATAGTCATTTCAAGTAAGTTCTAGACATATGATGAGATAATCCAAATCTCTCAAGGAAAAAATTAAAGTATTGGTAGAGCACAGTAACGACGGAAAACATTTCAAAGACGCCTATTCTCTCACGTCAAAACGAGATTTTGAGATCGTGTAAAAACCGTAACATACCAACTATTTTATTAACGCCAGGAATTTTAGCAGCTGATTTGGATAGATTAGAACAGAAATTGGGAACCTACGGCATGCAATTAGCCATTCCACGACAAGATTTGTCCTAATATTTCAAACTACCAATGGTTGATTGTGGATTCGGCAGGTCAAAGGATGTTATTCATGTAAAAGTACCAGTCAATCAAATTAAGAAAGATTGGAAATTAGTCGAATTACTAACTACGCCGTTCGTTTGGAAAAACGACACGTGCATGATAATGCATACATCATGTATCTAGCGGTGAGCAGAAGAATAATAAGACCTTTTTCCGGAGCCGGTCTACATCAATGTAAGCCATATCATGACCGATTATGTTTCCTGCCAAGTTTTTCATCGGATGCGGTTTATGGACCTCAGTGTGTGTTTAAAATGTATCAAGGAGCGACAGTCAAGGAAATTACTGAGCACTGTTATTTCCGGTACTATCCCGCAACACAAACAATAATCTCGAAGATAAAACTCGATACATTATGTTATCACGCATCCGCAGTCCGACACAAAAATCCGCTGTCCACGGGAAGAGCATCCGGTCCATGATCTACATATACGTCAACCTGGAGCACTACAGGTTCAGTTGCCTGGCAACTGTGCGTTGTATGCCAACAGTACTCGACTCGACCCAGCCAGAGTTCCGTGCGCAGAAGACAGCCGTACTTTACAAATTCTGCACGTGCTACCAGCGACTTGGTCTATCATCCGGCTCATCCGACATACAACAACTTGTACGAGTGTCTAAACCCCAATTGGACACACATCGTGTCGCATCTGAATCTATCCGTTATATCAGGAACCTCAAGTGTCTGGTCCAGGGTCTTCAATAAACTCAACTTAGAATCTCACGATTTGTCAAACAACTATTCACATCACACAGATCTCGTAATTTATCTGTGGCACATTATACTGACAGTCATTGTGGTACAATTGTGGCGAACCTAAGGAGATCCAACGTTATTTGCCGCCTTACCATCCTTTCGAACTGCCACTGTCACCGGTCCAGACTCGCCATCATCAGTTCACACATTATTCTCCAATACTCTGCCATTATTGACGTTCCTATTGATGTTTTACGCCGGCTACCGTCTGTATCGCCTGCTACGTGCCAAGGTGTGCCCATTGTTGGAGTCCTAGGGAGAGAACACCGAGCCATTTAACATCGAATGTCACCGAGAAGAAACCCTAACCCTGCCCAGCGGAAGAAGTGTCCGTGTCCAGTTTGAAGGAGAAGTGGCGCAAGGGAGGAGTAGTTACCCGTTGCCGTCAAACCGCTGTCTCCGATGCGCAACCCCGGGTCGTAGTCGAGGAGTAATTGTTTGTCTAATGAAGTTCGACTGATTCTCCCGTACTCGACTACCAAAGGACCCCAGGTTAGAATTTATTTAAGTAATTAAGGTTAAGTGCTCTGTAGGTGTACTGTATATGCGGACGGTTTTCTGGCCATTAATCGGGTCGCGTATACCGCATAGTTCCTGCATGTTTTTACGCGCGGTGGTGTAGGACGCTACACCTGATTTAATTGAATATTGGTTTAAAGTTCATGTGTGATTGAACTCGTGGTTTAAAGTTAATGTGTAATTGACCTCGTAGTTAAAAGTTCATGTATGATTGAACTCGTTTTTGATACCATCATTTGGACCCAGTCGAAATTTGCTTATGGTATTTGTTAATTGGTAAAGTAAACGGAATTACTTGTGTTGTATATTTTGGTAAAAGTTAAGGAGTGTGAGCACCACTATTAATTTGGAAGTGGGAATCAGTCAAATTTTGTAGAATTGTTGTATAATGTAACGACTTTTATAACGACCAGTTAATGGTAACTCTATTGAGAACACCAACAGAGATTACAGAAGCAAATGATAAAAACGGGCCTTGTAGAAAAAGGGTTAATTGGGCATTTCACATTAAATGTAATCAAAATGAGGGTTCCGGGGCATGCTATGCTATTCAATAGATCTTGGAGAAATTCCGCTAGTATAGATTGTTTATTAATTATTTTTATATTAATCGTTTATTTAGTCTTTCTTGTAGTTATTATTGTATTAATCATTTGCATATTAGTCGTTTTATTAATCATTTTGTTAACTGATAATTAATGGTAAAAATGGTACCAGGAATTTAACACATATCAACCATGTATTCTTATGTTATTGTTCTGGTTCTGGTTATGGTATACTTTCAATCTTTACCAGAAGTTATATTTTATGAGACTTCACTACCGCTGATTTATGACGTGACTTTCCTCTCAGACGAAGTCAAGGCCTTGGTTAACGAATATTGCAAGAGTAAATAGTATCTTCCGGTATGTAGTGGTTTTATTAATGGGGTAGATACTCTCAGTTCATTTGAGCCTATTTTGGCTAATAACGGTAACACGGCAGGGTGGGACTTTCAAATAGATTCACGTAGTCATGAGCGTAGATTATTTTCGACACATAATGAGTCAATGATTTTTAAGGAAAGAATTAAAACATTTCCTATCAAATTCGAAACTACAACAAAAACTTTAAAAGGTTCAATGCAAGCTGAACTCGATACTATTCAGGCTCATTCTTTGAAAAAAGGGTATAGAGTAGCAATTGTAGAAGCAGGTCAGTATTATGGCTTATCCTTAACAGACTGTTTAATCACCAGTGAGAACGTAAACATTGGAATTCATATACCAATGGTTAAAGCAAAAGTGAAGGAGATTCAGTTACGCAGATTAATTTCAGCTCCATTCGCCTGGTACAATCAAACTTGTACTCTTGAGGCGGAGCACATAGACCGCGCAATACTTAAGTATAAAGTCAGTGGGTTGATTGACATCGTCACACCTCGTTGCGAACCACATCGAGACAGGTTGTGTGCGGTGGCGGACAGCCACGACGTGTTAGTAACTGCATCTTGTGCCAAGTTGCTTCACGCTGGGGCTAGCATTAGCGAATTCACCCAACACTGTCCTATTGTATGTCGGCCCTCTAACGGGTACCAAAATCTATACTATTTGATATGATTGATTTTATCACGCTTCTACCTTCACGATTTGATGTTTTAGAAGAAGAAGACGTTAAATCCTTCCTATCAAATTCTTACTTAATTATTGAGAAGAAAGAAGATTCCAGTGAAGTTAATCTAGTATTCACTAAAAATGCAGTAAGTAAAGAAAGTGAAGTGTTTAAGTTTGTCAAAGATACAGATTTCGAAAAACCTTATCGCTCTCATAGTTTTATGACTAGGGTTTTTGAAAATTATGATAATAATTTTAAATATGAATGGATTCTTGTTTACAAAGTTATCACAAATATCCCAGTTGAGAAGCTATTTAGCCTCCTAAAAACATATTATTTGTGAAATCCTAATAAAATGAAATTCACCTATTTTAAAAAGTCAGATTTAAAATTGTTTAATAATAGATTCGAATTTGGTGATAATGAGACAGTACAGATATAATGTTATAATAACGAAGAAATTGAAGAATAATTATATGTTGGAAAATGGCTTTTCATTGTTCTTTATCTACATCTGCTTCTACTGATACTGTTGACACGTCAGTAGATAACGCTAATATGATAATATCGATAAAATGTCAAAATTAAGTTATAAAAGAATTAGTGAGAACATAAGAAATGCATTATTAATTACGAAAACTAATATTGAATTATTAAATGAAAAAAAAGTAGTAATAAGAATGGTATAAAATAATATTATGGCCTAAACATGTAAATAAAATCTTGATAATTCCATATAAATATTGTCACAAACCAGCCAAATACACCCCTGTTATCTCAAAAGAACAGGTTTCTCATTAGTGCACCTCTGTTTATTTCGAAAGTGCAGTTATATCTATAAACATCTAAAACGACTTAACACCTTTTTGGTGATTGGCCCTTTACGACAAATCTTCCTCGCCCAAGGCTACGTAGATGTGAACTTTGGTTACACGTGGAGACAATTTCTAATCTTTAGGATGCGTGTGGTTCCTAAAACCATTAACATCCGTCTTAATTGAAATAGACCGCGATGTGTGTGTGTCATGTCCGAGATGTGTCACGCTTATAATTATTAGAAGTTGACTTATGCGGCTGATTACGAAACCCCAAACCAAAAGCCTGTTGGAATTTTGACCACTTATCGCTCTTATAGTTTTATGAGTAGGGTTTTTGAAAATTATGATAATAATTTTAAATATGATTGGATTCTTGTTTACAAAGTTAACACAAATATCCCAGTTAAGAAGCTATTTAGCCTCTTAAAAGGATATTATTTGAGAAATCCCAATAAAATGAAATTTACCTATTTTAAAAAGTCAGATTTAAAATTGTTTAATGATAGATTCGATTTTGGTGATAATGAGACAGTACAGATATAATGTTATAATAACGAAGAAATTAAAGAATAATTATATGTTGGAAAATGGCTTTTAATTGTTCTTTATCTACATCTGCTTTTACTGATACTGTTGACACGTCAGTAGATAACGCTAATGATGATAATATCGATAAAATGTCAAAATTAAGTTATAAAAGAATTAGTGAGAACATAAGATATGCATTATTAATTACGAAAACTAATATTGAATTATTAAATGAAAAAAAAGTAGTAATAAGAATGGTATAAAATAACATTATGGCATAAACATGTAAATAAAATCTTGATAATTCCATATAAATATTGTCACAAACCAGCCAAATACACCCCTGTTATCTCAAAAGAACAGTTATCTCATTAGTGCACCTCTGTTTATTTCGAAAGTGCAGTTATCTCTATAAACATCTAAAACGACTTAACATATTTTTGGTGATTGGCCCTTTACGACAAATCTTCCTCGCCCAAGGCTACGTAGATGTGGACTTTGGTTACACGTGGAAACAATTTCTAATCTTTAGGATGCGTGTGGTTCCTAAAACCATTAACATCCGTCTTAATTGAAATACACCGCAATGTGTGTGTCATGTCCGAGATGTGTCACGCTTATAATTATTAGAAATTGACTTATGCGTTTGATTACGAAACCCCAAACCAAAAGACTGTTGCAATTTTGACCACTCCCGGAAGAATCTCAGTATAAAAGCCTAAGATTTTTACATTGAAGGGATCAGTTGCATTAGTCTTCTGAATCAGTCGATCAGTTGGTCTTCTGAGTTGATAACAGTCGATCCAAGATCTTCCGTTGTGTGTCGAATTCTGAACCAGTGCTTTGTGGGTGCATCATGCCGAATCTATATAGAAAATAAGTTTTAATCAACATGTTTTATCATATTTGTAGAAATTGCTTAGAATGTTCAAGTGTAGTAAGAATAGTAACAACAGCTTAAATAATAAAGCCAATTACATTGCTAACATTATGTTTTATTTTGAAACTACTTATATGTTAAACTCCCGCCTCAACAGTCGCAGCCTTGAGTCATGAGCGAGTATCTCTACAAACCTTCCAAAGAACGTAGATTAATATCTTATCTCCATCAGAGATCAGATACTATAGCAGATTATGTGACCCGTTATCCATCTTATAAGGGTGAATATCAGTGCAAATCTATGCCTAAGCTAATATAAACGTGACAATTGGTGGAGGTGCCGGGTATTAACAAAGTTGAAAAATAAAACATAAGAATTTTTAATGGGTAGCATGCGGGCTAAATGTTTCGAACACCGCCAAAATCGAAACCTGCTGCAACAATACGGGTTTTAAGATCAGGAAGAATAATTAACGGGGCTGGTGGTAGTGCGCAAGTACGCAAAGAACATCCTATTATCAATAATCAAGCCGCCGAGAACGAAAATATTATTAACGCCGCGATTGAAAATAACGTACCGTTACACGGAGACAACCCAGGTAACAACCGTGGAGAAGTAAACGCTAGTTCGATACCGGGAGTAGTCACAGAAGAAGCCGACCCAGCCGTAGTTCCGGACGAAGAACCGCTAGATCAGCTTTTAGCAAATCCGCTAGTACCACCTAGATCTCCAACACTAAGCGACAGTGATACTGAAACAATTAATTCCGATTTCGCGATGGGAGAACCGACAATTAACGACGTAAACGCGCTCCAAGAGGAGCCGAAATAATACCACCAAGAGATAGAGAGCCTGAAATTTTTAATCCACAAAGTACAAAATTATCAGCAGTAGAGTTTGTGCGATTATTAAAATATTTTAAACATTATTTAGAGGGTCGCGCTAGTATTTGGTATCGGGGTTACGCGACGCGTAATGGTGGCGCTACTTGGACTGAACTGATGCGCGAATTCAAAAATGAATTTTTTCCACCAGGCCACGATCGCATAATGCAAGACATGTGACGTAATCGTATTCAAGATGAGAGTGAAGACCCGCATGCGTATTATTATGCCATGTTAGATAAACATGACGCTTTAGCTGTACCGTTAGATAACGAACAAATTAAAAACCCAATTGAGGCAGGCCTCCTGCCTGACATCCAAGAGAGACTGGCATTCTCGAATCCCGATACATTAATCGCGCTAAAACGAGAAATTGATAGAATTTGTGAAACCGAAAAAAAAATTAAAAAAGACAAGACCAGCGTAGATCAAGATGAGTTGGAAAAGCGATTGGCAACCATGCAGAATACTCTAACTCAAACAATGAGAGAGGACATTGCGTCGTAATGCACGGCCAACATATCCACCGCTGTACCAGCAAAATGTATACCCACGATTCTAAAATACGCGTCCGGGGAATTCCAACGACCCTCAAGGTCGCGGCAGATACAATGTAGTCAGAGAACCCGTTCCCGCGGGGAACACAAACATCGGCGGCGGGCGTGGCGGTTATAACGGTAATCGTGGGGGTTACCAACCCCGTCCGTCACGGACAAATGACGGGCGAGTGATCTGCTACCAGTGTGGTAGGACGGGACACTATAGACGGGAATGCCCTGACACGCGTCGGGCCGCAACAAATCCTGGTAGACAGGGAAACGAACAGCAGCGACGCTAGGCGACTCCCATAGCGCCGTATTCCACCTAGACTCGGGGGCACAAAACATTTTTTTATTTCCGTACACTTACAGTAGTAAGTAGATTGCACGAGCTATCCGTAAAAATTATTGTAGACCACAAACAGTCAGAGGTAAAGATGCTTCGCACTGCAGGCGGACATTTGATCCCAGTGCTGGGGAGTACAACCGTGTCCCTTACAATTGATACGTGGACCACAGAAGTAGCCGCTCTGGTGGTTTCAGACCTACCCTGTAACATCATCCTAGGCATGCAGTTTCTCATTCAAAATCAAGTCATAATAGATTTTAACAAAAATATAATCACGTTTCGGTCAGATATCCAAATTAATTTTAGTCCGTGTAGTGAATGAAAGAATGACACGCCACTGGATCGACTCAGCCCGCACCTTTATCCAACAGATGACTCGACAACATGTGTAGTATTGAATGAATTCCCCTACGCACAGGCCAACATTGTACCAAACATAACCGTAAAATTTATAATTAGTGACGATATTATCGTACCAGGATATGCCGAGATTATTTGTCGCTTGAACGGAAGGAACAGAAGCCATGCAACAAATAACATTATAATTCGTTCAGACCTCAAAAAAACATTCGGTGTAGAAATTTTAAATTTATGCCCTCATGAGTCTGATGAAATTAAAAATTTAAGTCAAACGGTGCCGCGAAACCTATTTAAACGCATGACACTGGCATATAATACTAGTGTATATACTAACATAGTTAATAGGGAAATAGTAGATTTAAACTTATTGGTAATGGAAACTAACGAAGATACCACGGCTCACGAAATTAACAATGAACTAACCAGTGAACAACAAGAGGCCGTAATAAAAATTATAGAAGAATTTAGTGATATATTGCTTGATGTTCGAAGCAAATCGGGCTTACAGACTTAGTGGAACATGAGATTCCAACATGGGATGCCGCTCCTATACATCAACGGCTGTATAGGATGTCGTATAAGGAAAAATTCCGACCCTCGTTCGGGGCATGGTCTTCACCAGTGGTATTAGTTAAGAAAAAGAATAATACCTGACGTTTTTGTTTAGAAATTAAATTTAGTAACGTGTAACCATTACCCGTTATTGAGGATATACTTAGCTATCTGGGAGACTCGCAAGTTTAGATTTGTTTAGTGGATAGAAAAGAATCAGACAAGGCAAAGACAGCATTCATAACACCGGATAGTCATTATGAATTCAATGTACTCAGTTCTATGTTCCGCCCCCGCCACCTTTCAGCATTTGGCTGATACGGTGTTTAAAGATTAAAAATGGAGGGAAGTACTAATCTACTTAGATGATGTTATCGTTTTTAGCAAAACTTTTGAAGAACACTTAATTAGGCTACATCACGTATTTGAGCGATTAAGCACTGCAATCTAACGTTGAAACCGAGTAAATGTTTCTATGGTCAAACCGCGATTGACTTATTAGACTATCGAGTAACCGCTAAGGGTGTAGCGCCGGACGAAAGGAAAGGCGATACGCGACTTTCCGTTGCCGCGCAAAATAAAGGATATTCAAAGTTTCCAGGGATTGTGTAATTATTAAAGGAAACTCATTCAAGATTTTGCTAAAATCGCGAAACCACTATATCAATTAACAAAGAAAGATATAAAATTCCGATTTACAGAAACAGAATTAAATGCAATTCAGAAGCTTAAAGATGAATTAACTTTAGCACCACTCCTAGCACATTTTGACCCTAAGGCAGACACGGAAATTCGTGTAGACGCCTGCGATTTAGGTTTGGGTGGAGTGCTACTATAGCTCATAAACGAGAAATGGCACCCAATTGCGTACATATCGCGAAAACTAACAGCCGCGGAAGTAAATTATTCTATAACTGAAAAAGAAGCATACGTATATGCCATCAGTCAGTGGCGTTCATATATTTGGGGTCGTAAATTCAGAGTAGCAACTGATCACCATGCGCTCTGCTGGCTACGCTCAGTGAAGGATCCTGCGGGCCGATTAGCACGTTGGAGCATTAAGTTGCAGGATTATCATTATGAGATTTTTCATAAAAGTGGAAAAAGCTAATACTGACGCCGATTGCCTGTCACGATATCCATGTACGTCAGCAACTCAACAAGACGAGGATATTTCAACTTATGCCCTCGACGGTGTTGTTTTAGCAGAAATGCAAAGAACCGACGCTGACGCATTGGAGATAATTCAAGCTATTTACGACCCTGAATATGGGACTGCTCTGTTGCAAAGACGTGCTAAGAATTTTCTAATGCAAAATGACATTTTGTATAAGAGAACTCCACGTCCCGATGGGAAATTAAATTTAATCTATATTCCAAAAGAATTAGTTGGTGAAATTCTATTCTCAACCCATATTGAACCTTTAGCAGGACATTTAGGCCTAGCTAAAACAACTCACAAAATTATGTCGCGATATTTCTGGAATAATATGTGCAAGGATGAAAAAAGATATGTACGTGGTTGTGAGGATTGTCAAACTCGTAAAGGCACAGCGAACACTAAGCCCGCTGGATTATTGCACTCGCTTTCAATCGGATTACCTTTTGATCGAGTAGGAATCGACCTTTTAGGCCCATTCCGCCGAAGTAAAAAGGGAAAGAAATTTATAACAGTCGCCACAGACTATGCTCCTCGATGGGCAGAAACTAAGGCTATACCTTAGGGAAAAATTGAACCGGTCGCTTCATTTATCTTAGAAAATATTATTTGTCGCCATGGAGAACTGCGAGTGATCGAGGAAACGTATTCCGTTCGTAAGTAGTGACTGAACTATTACATTTAATGGGGTCTAAAAATCATTTTACTACCGCTTATAGACCACAGACCAACGGATTAACAGAAATATTGAACAAAACCTTAGCTGATATGTTGAGCATGTACGTGAATACTCCTCAAACTGATTGGGACGAGAACTTACTTTGCTTATAATACAGCGAGGCAGGAAAGTACCAAAATGACTACATTTGAACTGCTTTACGGTAGGTTACCAATATTACCAACAGAGGTCCAGTTAGCTGAACCTGTAGAAACTGACTGTAATAAAAACTAAGGAACAAATTGCTGAAATTCTCGAGCAGGCTAAAGCCAAAATTATATCCAAACAGGATAAAGATAAACACAGGTATGATGGGAAACATAGGCATATAGAATATCAGGTAGGCCAAAAAGTCAAAGTATACAACCCCAAAGTATATGTATTTTAAAGGGAATAATTTAAATTTTTAGATTACTAGCTGTGACTCTCCTTTTGTCTCTGGGAGAGGCAGCCGACGACATTCCCATACGAGTAGTAACAGGCGCATATTGTAAAGAACTACCTGATGCAGTGGTATATGAGGCGACGATACCCCTAACGTATGGAGCCGAATGGGTAGACCAATTAACTCAACCGTGAATGACTCAACCATCCTACCACTTACAGACGCCTCGGACGTTCTACCGCTTAATAGAGACGAGGACGACCATCGTAGCATATTAGAACAAATCAGAGCAATGGGCGCTTTACACGTCAAAATATTTGACAGGCTCGAGTTATCACTAGATACGAGGTACTTCCTGAAGCTAGAAAAACTAACACCGGCGGAATTAGAAGAGTACTACAGCGAAGAAGCCCATGCCAAAGGGTTCGATTGGCATGCCAAGGGCTTCAACGGACATAAAAGGACGGAACCCACAAAGAAACCTGTTTATTGAGGCCGTACAAAGCGATCTCCACTAGACATAATCGGAGATGCTTTTAGTTGGTGTTGTGACGTGGTAACTGATTCAAAAATGTGTAGCAGTTATGTATTTTGAATCTAGAATACTGCTACATGGCTCCTCGACCAGAAATAATTTTGATATATCACCATGGTATACAACTTGTTTTTGTAATTATTTTATTATTATATTATTTATTTTCAATGACATTAAAAGTTGTTGCTGTTACTAATTTTATATAACAGACCAAATCTGTTATATTGGTGACCCCGACGTGATGGCACTGCGTGATGTTGATCTTGAAACAGCCGGCGATTTGGAAAATCCTACAGTGGCTTCTGCTACAGTACAATACAAGCTTCCAGAATTCTGGCCGGATGATCCGGAGTTGTGGTTCGCTCAAGTAGAAGCAGCATTTGATAATCGACGAATAACTTCTGAAGTCAGTAAATACAACAAAGTCATTACCTCATTACGTTCAGATCAAGCATTTATTATCAGAGACTTGCTACTAAATCGTCCGATTACAAACCCTTACTCCACCTTAAAATCAGAGTTAATTAAGCGTAGTACTATTACTGATACCGAAAAATTTCAAAAATTATTATCAATTCGTGAACTTGGTGACAAAAAACCAAGCCAGTTACTTCGAGAAATGAAACAGCTTTTGGGAAATCGAGTTTTGGATCCTCAAATACTGGAAGAACTTTTCTTACAAAAACTACCATTCAATGTACAGATCGCCTTAATTTCCTCTAACACCAACAGTCTTGAGAATAAGGCAGTCCTAGCAGACAAGATTATGGATGTTTCCAGTTCATCGCTACAAACAATTTTACCCAGCCGTTTATCTGACAGCACAGAATTGGATGAACTTCGTACCGAGGTTCGTAAACTACATGGAAAGCTGATGCAGCAGGAATCAACTTTGCGATACCACAGAAGTCCTCCAACGGATTCCATCTACTGTTGGTATCATGACACCTTCGGCCCTCGAGCGAAGAAATGTGTAGCTCCTTGTTCGTGGAGATCCTCTTCAAGAAAAGTATCAGAATCCTTAAGTAAAAATGTCAGTTACAATACTATAACAGATGCATCGCAAACTTATACTCCTTTATTAATTTCTAGTAATAAGCTTGGCTCTTCTATTCGATTGTTCTTCATTACTGACAGAGCTTCTGGTCATCGTTTCTTAGTGGATTCAGGTGCGGAGGTGAGTGTTATTGTTCCAAATATGTTGCAAAGGCAAAATAAACAAAAACTTAAATTACAAGCTGTTAACAACACTACTATTACTACTTATGGAAAAATTAAATTGCACCTAGATTTTGCACTAGAAAATTCGTTTACCTGGACATTTTTCATTGCTGATGTAGAACATTCAATTTTATGAGCAGATTGCCTTATCTCAAACTAATGATGAAGAACTAAAATTATTAAAAGAATCTAATTCTCATTCACTCTTATTTAAGGAAGTAACTATTCCTAATACTAATTACAAAATCATTTGTGACATCTCTACTGGTACACCAAGACCATATATACCTCTTAAATTCAGATTGCAAATTTTCAATCATTTTCATAATATATCTCATCCTGGAATACTAGCTACCAAGAAATTAATTTCTTCAAAATTTATTTGGAAACATTTAAAAACAGATATAAGAGATTGGACTAAAGCATGTAGCAAATGTCAATGTTGCAAAGTATATAAACACAATTATTCACCTTCTGGAAAATTTCCTTTACCTTTCAAACGTTTTGAAATGATACATCTAGATATAGTAGGCCCCTTACCAATATCAAATTGTCATTCGTATTTACTAACTTGTATAGATCGTTTTACGCGTTGGGCTGAGGTCATTCCTCTTAAAGATACTAAAGTAGAAACAATCATGCATTCTTTTTTAAGTGGTTGGATTTCTAAATTTGGGGTACCAATACTAGTTACAACTGACAGAGGAGCGCAGTTTGAATCAAATCAGTTTGGCCATTTCTTATCACAACTTAACACTAAAAGAATTAGAACTACCTCATACCATCCAGAAGCAAACGGTTTGGTAGAAAGATTTCACAGACAACTTAAATCATCGTTAAAAACGTGTAGCAAACCAAGTAACTGGTATGAAAATTTACCCTTAGTGCTTCTTGGTATCCGCACTTCCTTCAAAGAATCTCTTGGTTGTAGTTCAGCCGAACTAGTCTATGGTACAAATTTAAGATTGCCAGGTGAACCTTTATTTCACTTAAATGAACATAGTTCTAAATACTTCGATCCAACACATATTTTTCAAGACCTTAAAAATCAAATGGAGACTTTAAAACCAGTACCTCCTAAAACATCAAATAAAAAATGCTACTTTCACCCGGACCTATTCAAAACTTCTCATGTATACATTCGTTTCGATGGAATTAAAAAACCCTTACAACCCTCTTACAATGGTCCTTATAAAGTTATCAGTAGAAATCAAAAAATTTTCACCTTAAATGTCTACGGTAACATTGACACTGTTGCTATCGACAGGTTAAAGCCAGCTTACTTGTAATTTTAGTTTTACAAGAACAATAACACTATCTCAAATAACCTGCGCTTTGATTAGAAGAGCAACTCTTATTATTTAGTTTTTTTTTCTGGGGGAGGGGTAATGTAGCAGTTATGTATTTTGAATCTAGAATACTGCTACATGGCTCCTCGACCAGAAATAATTTTGATATGTCACCATGGTATACAACTTGTTTTTGTAATTATTTTATTATTATATTATTTATTTTCAATGACATTAAAAGTTGTTGCTGTTACTAATTTTATATAACAGACCAAATCTGTTATAAATGGACAGCTTTGCTCTGAAAGAGAAGAAAATGGAACAAAAAATCCTCAGATTTACAAAAGGGCCTGCATGAAGATTATAAACATCTTTCAGTCATTTCAACTAAATTCAAGGAATATGATAAGACAATCCAAAATACTATCTCAGATCTCAAAGAAAAATTAAAGTATTGGTAGAGCACAGTAACAACGGAAAATATTTCAAAGACGCCACTCAAGCATTACTTCGCCAGCTTTTAATAAATGACTTCTTGATGCTTAAACGGAATTTTCACATGCTTATTCTCTCACGTCAAAACGAGCTTTTGAGTTCGTGTAACAACCGTAACATACCAACTATTTTATTAACGCCAGGAATCTTAGCAGCTAATTTGGATAGATTAGAACAGTAATTGGGAACCTACGGCATGCATTTAGCCATTCCACGACGAGATTTGTCCCAATATTTCAAACTACCAATAGTAGATTGTGGATTCGGAAGGTCAAAGGTAGTTATTCATGTAAAAGTACCAGTCAATCAAATTAAGAAAGATTAGAAATTAGTCGAGTTACTAACTACGTCCTTCAAATAATTAGATCTATTTCCGGAACCGGTCTACATCAATGTAAGCCATATCATGAATGATTATGCTTCCTGCCATGATTTTCATCGGATGCGGTTTATGGACCTCAGTGTGCGTTTACAATGTATCAAGGAGCGAAATTCGAGGAGATTACTGAGCACTGTTCCTTCCGGTGCTATCCCGCAACACAAACCATAATCTCGGGGGTAAAACCCCATACATATGTTATCACGCATCCGCAGTCCGACACCAAAATCCGCTATCCACGGGTAGAGCACCCGGTCCATGATCTACATATACATCAACCTGGAGCACTACAGGTTCAGTTGCCTTGCAACTGTGCGTTATATGCCAACAGTACTCGACTCAATCCAGCCAGAGTTCGGTGCGGAGAAGACAGCCGTACTTTACAAATTCTGCACGTGCTAGCAGCGACTTGGTCTACACTACAGTCGTTCCGAATCAATCCATTGGTACCAGAGGCTCATCCGACATACAACTTGTCCGAGTATCTAAACCCCAATTGGACACGCATCAGAATCTATCCGTTATATCGGGGACCTCAAGTTTTTGGTTCAGGGTCTTCAATAGAGTCAACTTAGAATCTCACGATTTGTCAAACAACTATTCACATCACACAGATCTCGTAATTTATCTGTGGAACATTGTACTGACAGTTATTGTGGTACACTTGTGGCGAACCCAAGGAGGCCCAACGTTATTTGCCGCCTTACCATCCTTTCCAAATGCCACTGCCGCCGGTCCAGACTCGCCATCATCAGTAAACACATTATTCTCCAGTACTCTGGCATTATTGACGTTCCTGTTGATGTTTTACGCCAGCTACCGTCTGTATCGCCTAATACGTGCCAAGGTGTGCCCATTGCTGGTGTCCCAAGAAGAGGACACCGAGCCATTCGACATCGAAGGTCAGCGAGAAGGAACCCTAACCCTGCCCAGCGGAAGAAGAAGGAGAAGCGGCGCAAGGGAAGAGTAGTCACGCGTTGCCGTCAAGTCGCTCTGTCTCCGGTCCACAACCCCGGGTCGTAGTCGAGGAGTAATTGTTTGTGTAATAAAGTAATGTGAAGTTCGACTGATTCTCCCGTACTCGACTACCAAAGGACACCAGGTTAGAATGTATTTAAGTAATTAAGGTTAAGTGCTCTGTAGGTGTACTGTATATGTGGACGGTTTTCTGGCCATTAATCGGGTCGCGTATACCGGATAGTCCCTGCATGTTTTTACACGAGGTGGTGTAGGACGCTACACCTGATTTAATTGAATATTGATTTAAAGTTCATGTGTGATTGAACTCGTGGTTTAAAGTTCATGTGTGATTGAATTCGTAGTTAAAAGTTCATGTATGATTGAACTCGTTGTTGATATCATCATTTGGACCCAATCGAAATTTGCTTATTGTATTTGTTAATTGATAAGGTACTTGTTAATTAGTAAACGGAATTACTTGTGTTGTATATTTTGATAAAAGTTAAGGAGTGTGAGCACCACTATTAACTTGGCAGTGGGAATCAGTCAAAATTTGTAAAATTGTTGTATAACGTAACGACTTTTATAACGAACAGTTAATGGTATCTCTGTTGAGGACACCAACAGAGATTACAGAAGCAAATGGTTAATACGGACCTTGTATAAAAAGGGTTAATTGGGCATTTCACATTAAATGTAATCAAAAAGGAGGGTTCCGGGGCATGCTATGCTATTCAATAGAGCTTGGAGAAATGCCGCGAGTATAGATTGTTTATTAATTATTTTTATATTAATCGTTTATTTAGTCCTTCTTGTAGTAATTATTGTATTAATCATTTGCATATTAGTCGTTTTATTAATTATTTTGATAATTAATGGTAAAAATGGTACCAAGAATTTACCACATATCAACCATGTATTCTTATGTTATTGTTCTGGTTGTGGTATTTAGTAGAATAAGTGAATGTAAAGTAGAAGAAAAACGCGAGCATACTTTCAATATTTACCAGAAGTTATATCTTATGAGACTTCAATACCGCTGATTTATGATATGACGTTCCTCTCAGACGAAGTCAAGGTCTTGGTTGACGAATGTTGCAAAAGTAAATCGTATCTACCGGTATGTAGTGGTTTAATTAATGAGGATACTCTCAGTTCATTTGAGTCTATTTTGGCTAATGACGGTAACACGGCAGGGTGGGATTTTCAAATAGCTTCACGTAGTCAGGTACGTAGATTATTTTCGATACATAATGAGTCAATGATTTTTAAGAAAAGAATTAAAACATTTCCTATCAAATTCGAAACTACAACAAAAACTTTAAAAGGTTCAATGACTAAATCATGTGAATCAGAGAAATTCAAGGTATCAATTAGCTAACTTAGTCAGTGCATGTCACGTCTCCAGGAATAATCAGTATACGGGTTCTGCAAGCTGAACTCGATACTATTCAGGCTCATTCTTTGAAAAAGGGATATAGAGTAGCAATTGTAGAAGCAGGTCAGTATTATGGCTTATCCTTAACAGACTGTTTAATCACCAGTGAGAACGTAAACATTGGAATTCATATACCAATGGTTAGAGCAAAAGTGAAGGAGATTCAGTTACGCAGATTAATTTCAGCTCCATTCGCCTGGTACAATCAAACTTGTACTCTTGAGGCGGAGCACATAGACCGCGCAATACTTAAGTATAAAGTCAGTGGGTTGATTGACATCGTCACACCTCGTTGCGAACCACATCGAGACAGGTTGTGTGCGGTGGCGGACAGCCACGACGTGTTAGTAACTGCATCTTGTGCCAAGTTGCTTCACGCTGGGGCTAGCATTAGCGAATTCACCCAACACTGTCCTATTGTATGTCGGCCCTCTAAAACGGGTACCAAAATCTATACTATTTGATATGATTGATTTTATCACGCTTCTACCTTCACGATTTGATGTTTTAGAAGAAGAAGACGTTAAATCCTTCCTATCAAATTCTTACTTAATTATTGAGAAGAAAGAAGATTCCAGTGAAGTTAATCTAGTATTCACTAAAAATGCAGTAAGTAAAGAAAGTGAAGTGTTTAAGTTTGTCAAAGATACAGATTTCGAAAAACCTTATCGCTCTCATAGTTTTATGAGTAGGGTTTTTGAAAATTATGATAATAATTTTAAATATGAATGGATTCTTGTTTACAAAGTTATCACAAATATCCCAGTTAAGAAGCTATTTAGCCTCTTAAAAACATATTATTTGAGAAATCCCAATAAAATGAAATTTACCTATTTTAAAAAGTCAGATTTAAAATTGTTTAATGATAGATTCGATTTTGGTGATAATGAGACAGTACAGATATAATGTTATAATAACGAAGAAATTAAAGAATAATTATATGTTGGAAAATGGCTTTTAATTGTTCTTTATCTACATCTGCTTCTACTGATACTGTTGACACGTCAGTAGATAACGCTAATGATGATAATATCGATAAAATGTCAAAATTAAGTTATAAAAGAATTAGTGAGAACATAAGATATGCATTATTAATTACGAAAACTAATATTGAATTATTAAATGAAAAAAAAGTAGTAATAAGAATGGTATAAAATAACATTATGGCATAAACATGTAAATAAAATCTTGATAATTCCATATAAATATTGTCACAAACCTGCCAAATACACCCCTGTTATCTCAAAAGAACAGTTATCTCATTAGTGCACCTCTGTTTATTTCGAAAGTGCAGTTATCTCTATAAACATCTAAAACGACTTAACATATTTTTGGTGATTGGCCCTTTACGACAAATCTTCCTCGCCCAAGGCTACGTAGATGTGGACTTTGGTTACACGTGGAAACAATTTCTAATCTTTAGGATGCGTGTGGTTCCTAAAACCATTAACATCCGTCTTAATTGAAATACACCGCAATGTGTGTGTCATGTCCGAGATGTGTCACGCTTATAATTATTAGAAATTGACTTATGCGTTTGATTACGAAACCCCAAACCAAAAGACTGTTGCAATTTTGACCACTCCCGGAAGAATCTCAGTATAAAAGCCTAAGATTTTTACATTGAAGGGATCAGTTGCATTAGTCTTCTGAATCAGTTGATCAGTTGGTCTTCTGAGTTGATAACAGTCGATCCAAGATCTTCCGTTGTGTGTCGAATTCTGAACCAGTGCTTTGTGGGTGCATCATGCCGAATCTATATAGAAAATAAGTTTTAATCAACATGTTTTATCATATTTGTAGAAATTGCTTAGAATGTTCAAGTGTAGTAAGAATAGTAACAACAGCTTAAATAATAAAGCCAATTACATTGCTAACATTATGTTTTATTTTGAAACTACTTATATGTTAAACTCCCGCCTCAACAGTCGCAGCCTTGAGTCATGAGCGAGTATCTCTACAAACCTTCCAAAGAACGTAGATTAATATCTTATCTCCATCAGAGATCAGATACTATAGCAGATTATGTGACCCGTTATCCATCTTATAAGGGTGAATATCAGTGCAAATCTATGCCTAAGCTAATATAAACGTGACAATTGGTGGAGGTGCCGGGTATTAACAAAGTTGAAAAATAAAACATAAGAATTTTTAATGGGTAGCATGCGGGCTAAATGTTTCGAACACCGCCAAAATCGAAACCTGCTGCAACAATACGGGTTTTAAGATCAGGAAGAATAATTAACGGGGCTGGTGGTAGTGCGCAAGTACGCAAAGAACATCCTATTATCAATAATCAAGCCGCCGAGAACGAAAATATTATTAACGCCGCGATTGAAAATAACGTACCGTTACACGGAGAAAACCCAGGTAACAACCGTGGAGAAGTAAACGCTAGTTCGATACCGGGAGTAGTCACAGAAGAAGCCGACCCAGCCGTAGTTCCGGACGAAGAACCGCTAGATCAGCTTTTAGCAAATCCGCTAGTACCACCTAGATCTCCAACACTAAGCGACAGTGATACTGAAACAATTAATTCCGATTTCGCGATGGGAGAACCGACAATTAACGACGTAAACGCGCTCCAAGAGGAGCCGAAATAATACCACCAAGAGATAGAGAGCCTGAAATTTTTAATCCACAAAGTACAAAATTATCAGCAGTAGAGTTTGTGCGATTATTAAAATATTTTAAACATTATTTAGAGGGTCGCGCTAGTATTTGGTATCGGGGTTACGCGACGCGTAATGGTGGCGCTACTTGGACTGAACTGATGCGCGAATTCAAAAATGAATTTTTTCCACCAGGCCACGATCGCATAATGCAAGACATGTGACGTAATCGTATTCAAGATGAGAGTGAAGACCCGCATGCGTATTATTATGCCATGTTAGATAAACATGACGCTTTAGCTGTACCGTTAGATAACGAACAAATTAAAAACCCAATTGAGGCAGGCCTCCTGCCTGACATCCAAGAGAGACTGGCATTCTCGAATCCCGATACATTAATCGCGCTAAAACGAGAAATTGATAGAATTTGTGAAACCGAAAAAAAAATTAAAAAAGACAAGACCAGCGTAGATCAAGATGAGTTGGAAAAGCGATTGGCAACCATGCAGAATACTCTAACTCAAACAATGAGAGAGGACATTGCGTCGTAATGCACGGCCAACATATCCACCGCGGTACCAGCAAAATGTATACCCACGATTCTAAAATACGCGTCCGGGGAATTCCAACGACCCTCAAGGTCGCGGCAGATACAATGTAGTCAGAGAACCCGTTCCCGCGGGGAACACAAACATCGGCGGCGGGCGTGGCGGTTATAACGGTAATCGTGGGGGTTACCAACCCCGTCCGTCACGGACAAATGACGGGCGAGTGATCTGCTACCAGTGTGGTAGGACGGGACACTATAGACGGGAATGCCCTGACACGCGTCGGGCCGCAACAAATCCTGGTAGACAGGGAAACGAACAGCAGCGACGCTAGGCGACTCCCATAGCGCCGTATTCCACCTAGACTCGGGGGCACAAAACATTTTTTTATTTCCGTACACTTACAGTAGTAAGTAGATTGCACGAGCTATCCGTAAAAATTATTGTAGACCACAAACAGTCAGAGGTAAATATGCTTCGCACTGCAGGCGGACATTTGATCCCAGTGCTGGGGAGTACAACCGTGTCCCTTACAATTGATACGTGGACCACAGAAGTAGCCGCTCTGGTGGTTTCAGACCTACCCTGTAACATCATCCTAGGCATGCAGTTTCTCATTCAAAATCAAGTCATAATAGATTTTAACAAAAATATAATCACGTTTCGGTCAGATATCCAAATTAATTTTAGTCCGTGTAGTGAATGAAAGAATGACACGCCACTGGATCGACTCAGCCCGCACCTTTATCCAACAGATGACTCGACAACATGTGTAGTATTGAATGAATTCCCCTACGCACAGGCCAACATTGTACCAAACATAACCGTAAAATTTATACTTAGTGACGATATTATCGTACCAGGATATGCCGAGATTATTTGTCGCTTGAACGGAAGGAACAGAAGCCATGCAACAAATAACATTATAATTCGTTCAGACCTCAAAAAAACATTCGGTGTAGAAATTTTAAATTTATGCCCTCATGAGTCTGATGAAATTAAAAATTTAAGTCAAACGGTGCCGCGAAAACTATTTAAACGCATGACACTGGCATATAATACTAGTGTATATACTAACATAGTTAATAGGGAAATAGTAGATTTAAACGTATTGGTAATGGAAACTAACGAAGATACCACGGCTCACGAAATTAACAATGAACTAACCAGTGAACAACAAGAGGCCGTAATAAAAATTATAGAAGAATTTAGTGATATATTGCTTAATGTTCGAAGCAAATCGGGCTTACAGACTTAGTGGAACATGAGATTCCAACATGGGATGCCGCTCCTATACATCAACGGCCGTATAGGATGTCGTATAAGGAAAAATTCCGACCCTCGTTCGGGGCATGGTCTTCACCAGTGGTATTAGTTAAGAAAAAGAATAATACCTGACGTTTTTGTTTAGAAATTAAGTTTAGTAACGTGTAACCATTACCCGTTATTGAGGATATACTTAGCTATCTGGGAGACTCGCAAGTTTAGATTTATTTAGTGGATAGAAAAGAATCAGACAAGGCAAAGACAGCATTCATAACACCGGATAGTCATTATGAATTCAACGTACTCAGTTCTATGTTCCGCCCCCGCCACCTTTCAGCATTTGGCTGATACGGTGTTTAAAGATTAAAAATGGAGGGAAGTACTAATCTACTAAGATGACGTTATCGTTTTTAGCAAAACTTTTGAAGAACACTTAATTAGGCTACATCACGTATTTGAGCGATTAAGCACTGCAATCTAACGTTGAAACCGAGTAAATGTTTCTATGGTCAAACCGCGATTGACTTATTAGACTATCGAGTAACCGCTAAGGGTGTAGCGCCGGCCGAAAGGAAAGGCGATACGCGACTTTCCGTTGCCGCGCAAAATAAAGGATATTCAAAGTTTCCAGGGATTGTGTAATTATTAAAGGAAACTCATTCAAGATTTCGCTAAAATCGCGAAACCACTATATCAATTAACAAAGAAAGATATAAAATTCCGATTAACAGAAACAGAATTAAATGCAATTCAGAAGCTTAAAGATGAATTAACTTTAGCACCACTCCTAGCACATTTTGACCCTAAGGCAGACACGGAAATTCGTGTAGACGCCTGCGATTTAGGTTTGGGTGGAGTGCTACTATAGCTCATAAACGAGAAATGGCACCCAATTGCGTACATATCGCGAAAACTAACAGCCGCGGAAGTAAATTATTCTATAACTGAAAAAGAAGCATACGTATATGCCATCAGTCAGTGGCGTTCGTATATTTGGGGTCGTAAATTCAGAGTAGCAACTGATCACCATGCGCTCTGCTGGCTACGCTCAGTGAAGGATCCTGCGGGCCGATTAGCACGTTGGAGCATTAAGTTGCAGGATTATAATTATGAGATTTTTCATAAAAGTGGAAAAAGCTAATACTGACGCCGATTGCCTGTCACGATATCCATGTACGTCAGCAACTCAACAAGACGAGGATATTTCAACTTATGCCCTCGACGGTGTTGTTTTAGCAGAAATGCAAAGAACCGACGCTGACGCATTGGAGATAATTCAAGCTATTTACGACCCTGAATATGGGACTGCTCTGTTGCAAAGACGTGCTAAGAATTTTCTAATGCAAAATGACATTTTGTATAAGAGAACTCCACGTCCCGATGGGAAATTAAATTTAATCTATATTCCAAAAGAATTAGTTGGTGAAATTCTATTCTCAACCCATATTGAACCTTTAGCAGGACATTTAGGCCTAGCTAAAACAACTCACAAAATTATGTCGCGATATTTCTGGAATAATATGTGCAAGGATGAAAAAAGATATGTACGTGGTTGTGAGGATTGTCAAACTCGTAAAGGCACAGCGAACACTAAGCCCGCTGGATTATTGCACTCGCTTTCAATCGGATTACCTTTTGATCGAGTAGGAATCGACCTTTTAGGCCCATTCCGCCGAAGTAAAAAGGGAAAGAAATTTATAACAGTCGCCACAGACTATGCTCCTCGATGGGCAGAAACTAAGGCTATACCTTAGGGAAAAATTGAACCGGTCGCTTCATTTATCTTAGAAAATATTATTTGTCGCCATGGAGAACTGCGAGTGATCGAGGAAACGTATTCCGTTCGTAAGTAGTGACTGAACTATTACATTTAATGGGGTCTAAAAATCATTTTACTACCGCTTATAGACCACAGACCAACGGATTAACAGAAATATTGAACAAAACCTTAGCTGATATGTTGAGCATGTACGTGAATACTCCTCAAACTGATTGGGACGAGAACTTACTTTGCTTATAATACAGCGAGGCAGGAAAGTACCAAAATGACTACATTTGAACTGCTTTACGGTAGGTTACCAATATTACCAACAGAGGTCCAGTTAGCTGAACCTGTAGAAACTGACTGTAATAAAAACTAAGGAACAAATTGCTGAAATTCTCGAGCAGGCTAAAGCCAAAATTATATCCAAACAGGATAAAGATAAACACAGGTATGATGGGAAACATAGGCATATAGAATATCAGGTAGGCCAAAAAGTCAAAGTATACAACCCCAAAGTATATGTATTTTAAAGGGAATAATTTAAATTTTTAGATTACTAGCTGTGACTCTCCTTTTGTCTCTGGGAGAGGCAGCCGACGACATTCCCATACGAGTAGTAACAGGCGCATATTGTAAAGAACTACCTGATGCAGTGGTATATGAGGCGACGATACCCCTAACGTATGGAGCCGAATGGGTAGACCAATTAACTCAACCGTGAATGACTCAACCATCCTACCACTTACAGACGCCTCGGACGTTCTACCGCTTAATAGAGACGAGGACGACCATCGTAGCATATTAGAACAAATCAGAGCAATGGGCGCTTTACACGTCAAAATATTTGACAGGCTCGAGTTATCACTAGATACGAGGTACTTCCTGAAGCTAGAAAAACTAACACCGGCGGAATTAGAAGAGTACTACAGCGAAGAAGCCCATGCCAAAGGGTTCGATTGGCATGCCAAGGGCTTCAACGGACATAAAAGGACGAAACCCACAAAGAAACCTGTTTATTGAGGCCGTACAAAGCGATCTCCACTAGACATAATCGGAGATGCTTTTAGTTGGTGTTGTGACGTGGTAACTGATTCAAAAATGTGTAGCAGTTATGTATTTTGAATCTAGAATACTGCTACATGGCTCCTCGACCAGAAATAATTTTGATATATCACCATGGTATACAACTTGTTTTTGTAATTATTTTATTATTATATTATTTATTTTCAATGACATTAAAAGTTGTTGCTGTTACTAATTTTATATAACAGACCAAATCTGTTATATTGGTGACCCCGACGTGATGGCACTGCGTGATGTTGATCTTGAAACAGCCGGCGATTTGGAAAATCCTACAGTGGCTTCTGCTACAGTACAATACAAGCTTCCAGAATTCTGGCCGGATGATCCGGAGTTGTAGTTCGCTCAAGTAGAAGCAGCATTTGATAATCGACGAATAACTTCTGAAGTCAGTAAATACAACAAAGTCATTACCTCATTACGTTCAGATCAAGCATTTATTATCAGAGACTTGCTACTAAATCGTCCGATTACAAACCCTTACTCCACCTTAAAATCAGAGTTAATTAAGCGTAGTACTATTACTGATACCGAAAAATTTCAAAAATTATTATCAATTCGTGAACTTGGTGACAAAAAACCAAGCCAGTTACTTCGAGAAATGAAACAGCTTTTGGGAAATCGAGTTTTGGATCCTCAAATACTGGAAGAACTTTTCTTACAAAAACTACCATCCAATGTACAGATCGCCTTAATTTCCTCTAACACCAACAGTCTTGAGAATAAGGCAGTCCTAGCAGACAAGATTATGGATGTTTCCAGTTCATCGCTACAAACAATTTTACCCAGCCGTTTATCTGACAGCACAGAATTGGATGAACTTCGTACCGAGGTTCGTAAACTACATGGAAAGCTGATGCAGCAGGAATCAACTTTGCGATACCACAGAAGTCCTCCAACGGATTCCATCTACTGTTGGTATCATGACACCTTCGGCCCTCGAGCGAAGAAATGTGTAGCTCCTTGTTCGTGGAGATCCTCTTCAAGAAAAGTATCAGAATCCTTAAGTAAAAATGTCAGTTACAATACTATAACAGATGCATCGCAAACTTATACTCCTTTATTAATTTCTAGTAATAAGCTTGGCTCTTCTATTCGATTGTTCTTCATTACTGACAGAGCTTCTGGTCATCGTTTCTTAGTGGATTCAGGTGCGGAGGTGAGTGTTATTGTTCCAAATATGTTGCAAAGGCAAAATAAACAAAAACTTAAATTACAAGCTGTTAACAACACTACTATTACTACTTATGGAAAAATTAAATTGCACCTAGATTTTGCACTAGAAAATTCGTTTACCTGGACATTTTTCATTGCTGATGTAGAACATTCAATTTTATGAGCAGATTGCCTTATCTCAAACTAATGATGAAGAACTAAAATTATTAAAAGAATCTAATTCTCATTCACTCTTATTTAAGGAAGTAACTATTCCTAATACTAATTACAAAATCATTTGTGACATCTCTACTGGTACACCAAGACCATATATACCTCTTAAATTCAGATTGCAAATTTTCAATCATTTTCATAATATATCTCATCCTGGAATACTAGCTACCAAGAAATTAATTTCTTCAAAATTTATTTGGAAACATTTAAAAACAGATATAAGAGATTGGACTAAAGCATGTAGCAAATGTCAATGTTGCAAAGTATATAAACACAATTATTCACCTTCTGGAAAATTTCCTTTACCTTTCAAACGTTTTGAAATGATACATCTAGATATAGTAGGCCCCTTACCAATATCAAATTGTCATTCGTATTTACTAACTTGTATAGATCGTTTTACGCGTTGGGCTGAGGTCATTCCTCTTAAAGATACTAAAGTAGAAACAATCATGCATTCTTTTTTAAGTGGTTGGATTTCTAAATTTGGGGTACCAATACTAGTTACAACTGACAGAGGAGCGCAGTTTGAATCAAATCAGTTTGGCCATTTCTTATCACAACTTAACACTAAAAGAATTAGAACTACCTCATACCATCCAGAAGCAAACGGTTTGGTAGAAAGATTTCACAGACAACTTAAATCATCGTTAAAAACGTGTAGCAAACCAAGTAACTGGTATGAAAATTTACCCTTAGTGCTTCTTGGTATCCGCACTTCCTTCAAAGAATCTCTTGGTTGTAGTTCAGCCGAACTAGTCTATGGTACAAATTTAAGATTGCCAGGTGAACCTTTATTTCACTTAAATGAACATAGTTCTAAATACTTCGATCCAACACATATTTTTCAAGACCTTAAAAATCAAATGGAGACTTTAAAACCAGTACCTCCTAAAACATCAAATAAAAAATGCTACTTTCACCCGGACCTATTCAAAACTTCTCATGTATACATTCGTTTCGATGGAATTAAAAAACCCTTACAACCCTCTTACAATGGTCCTTATAAAGTTATCAGTAGAAATCAAAAAATTTTCACCTTAAATGTCTACGGTAACATTGACACTGTTGCTATCGACAGGTTAAAGCCAGCTTACTTGTAATTTTAGTTTTACAAGAACAATAACACTATCTCAAATAACCTGCGCTTTGATTAGAAGAGCAACTCTTATTATTTAGTTTTTTTTTCTGGGGGAGGGGTAATGTAGCAGTTATGTATTTTGAATCTAGAATACTGCTACATGGCTCCTCGACCAGAAATAATTTTGATATGTCACCATGGTATACAACTTGTTTTTGTAATTATTTTATTATTATATTATTTATTTTCAATGACATTAAAAGTTGTTGCTGTTACTAATTTTATATAACAGACCAAATCTGTTATAAATGGACAGCTTTGCTCTGAAAGAGAAGAAAATGGAACAAAAAATCCTCAGATTTACAAAAGGGCCTGCATGAAGATTATAAACATCTTTCAGTCATTTCAACTAAATTCAAGGAATATGATAAGACAATCCAAAATACTATCTCAGATCTCAAAGAAAAATTAAAGTATTGGTAGAGCACAGTAACAACGGAAAATATTTCAAAGACGCCACTCAAGCATTACTTCGCCAGCTTTTAATAAATGACTTCTTGATGCTTAAACGGAATTTTCACATGCTTATTCTCTCACGTCAAAACGAGCTTTTGAGTTCGTGTAACAACCGTAACATACCAACTATTTTATTAACGCCAGGAATCTTAGCAGCTAATTTGGATAGATTAGAACAGTAATTGGGAACCTACAGCATGCATTTAGCCATTCCACGACGAGATTTGTCCCAATATTTCAAACTACCAATAGTAGATTGTGGATTCGGAAGGTCAAAGGTAGTTATTCATGTAAAAGTACCAGTCAATCAAATTAAGAAAGATTAGAAATTAGTCGAGTTACTAACTACGTCCTTCAAATAATTAGATCTATTTCCGGAACCGGTCTACATCAATGTAAGCCATATCATGAATGATTATGCTTCCTGCCATGATTTTCATCGGATGCGGTTTATGGACCTCAGTGTGCGTTTACAATGTATCAAGGAGCGAAATTCGAGGAGATTACTGAGCACTGTTCCTTCCGGTGCTATCCCGCAACACAAACCATAATCTCGGGGGTAAAACCCCATACATATGTTATCACGCATCCGCAGTCCGACACCAAAATCCGCTATCCACGGGTAGAGCACCCGGTCCATGATCTACATATACATCAACCTGGAGCACTACAGGTTCAGTTGCCTTGCAACTGTGCGTTATATGCCAACAGTACTCGACTCAATCCAGCCAGAGTTCGGTGCGGAGAAGACAGCCGTACTTTACAAATTCTGCACGTGCTAGCAGCGACTTGGTCTACACTACAGTCGTTCCGAATCAATCCATTGGTACCAGAGGCTCATCCGACATACAACTTGTCCGAGTATCTAAACCCCAATTGGACACGCATCAGAATCTATCCGTTATATCGGGGACCTCAAGTTTTTGGTTCAGGGTCTTCAATAGAGTCAACTTAGAATCTCACGATTTGTCAAACAACTATTCACATCACACAGATCTCGTAATTTATCTGTGGAACATTGTACTGACAGTTATTGTGGTACACTTGTGGCGAACCCAAGGAGGCCCAACGTTATTTGCCGCCTTACCATCCTTTCCAAATGCCACTGCCGCCGGTCCAGACTCGCCATCATCAGTAAACACATTATTCTCCAGTACTCTGGCATTATTGACGTTCCTGTTGATGTTTTACGCCAGCTACCGTCTGTATCGCCTAATACGTGCCAAGGTGTGCCCATTGCTGGTGTCCCAAGAAGAGGACACCGAGCCATTCGACATCGAAGGTCAGCGAGAAGGAACCCTAACCCTGCCCAGCGGAAGAAGAAGGAGAAGCGGCGCAAGGGAAGAGTAGTCACGCGTTGCCGTCAAGTCGCTCTGTCTCCGGTCCACAACCCCGGGTCGTAGTCGAGGAGTAATTGTTTGTGTAATAAAGTAATGTGAAGTTCGACTGATTCTCCCGTACTCGACTACCAAAGGACACCAGGTTAGAATGTATTTAAGTAATTAAGGTTAAGTGCTCTGTAGGTGTACTGTATATGTGGACGGTTTTCTGGCCATTAATCGGGTCGCGTATACCTGATAGTCCCTGCATGTTTTTACACGAGGTGGTGTAGGACGCTACACCTGATTTAATTGAATATTGATTTAAAGTTCATGTGTGATTGAACTCGTGGTTTAAAGTTCATGTGTGATTGAATTCGTAGTTAAAAGTTCATGTATGATTGAACTCGTTGTTGATATCATCATTTGGACCCAATCGAAATTTGCTTATTGTATTTGTTAATTGATAAGGTACTTGTTAATTAGTAAACGGAATTACTTGTGTTGTATATTTTGATAAAAGTTAAGGAGTGTGAGCACCACTATTAACTTGGCAGTGGGAATCAGTCAAAATTTGTAAAATTGTTGTATAACGTAACGACTTTTATAACGAACAGTTAATGGTATCTCTGTTGAGGACACCAACAGAGATTACAGAAGCAAATGGTTAATACGGACCTTGTATAAAAAGGGTTAATTGGGCATTTCACATTAAATGTAATCAAAAAGGAGGGTTCCGGGGCATGCTATGCTATTCAATAGAGCTTGGAGAAATGCCGCGAGTATAGATTGTTTATTAATTATTTTTATATTAATCGTTTATTTAGTCCTTCTTGTAGTAATTATTGTATTAATCATTTGCATATTAGTCGTTTTATTAATCATTTTGATAATTAATGGTAAAAATGGTACCAAGAATTTATCACATATCAACCATGTATTCTTATGTTATTGTTCTGGTTGTGGTATTTAGTAGAATAAGTGAATGTAAAGTAGAAGAAAAACGCGAGCATACTTTCAATATTTACCAGAAGTTATATCTTATGAGACTTCAATACCGCTGATTTATGATATGACGTTCCTCTCAGACGAAGTCAAGGTCTTGGTTGACGAATGTTGCAAAAGTAAATCGTATCTACCGGTATGTAGTGGTTTAATTAATGAGGATACTCTCAGTTCATTTGAGTCTATTTTGGCTAATGACGGTAACACGGCAGGGTGGGATTTTCAAATAGCTTCACGTAGTCAGGTACGTAGATTATTTTCGATACATAATGAGTCAATGATTTTTAAGAAAAGAATTAAAACATTTCCTATCAAATTCGAAACTACAACAAAAACTTTAAAAGGTTCAATGACTAAATCATGTGAATCAGAGGAATTCAACGCACTAAGCTATCAACTAGTTAACTTAGTCAGTGCATGTCATACTAGACACTTGTCTCCAAAATAACCAGTATGTCGGTTCTTCAAGCTGAACTCGATACTATTCAGGCTCATTCTTTGAAAAACGGGTATAGACTAGCAATAGTAGAAGCTGGGCAGTATTATGGCTTACCCTTAACAGACTGTTTAATCACCAGTGAGAACGTAAACATTGGAATTCATATACCAATGGTTAGAGCAAAAGTGAAAGAGATTCAGTTACGCAGATTAATTCCAGCTCCATTCGCCTGGTACAATCAAACTTGTACTCTTGATGCGGAGCACATAGACCTCGCAATACTTAAGTATAAAGTCAGTGGGTTGATTGATATCGTCACACCTCGTTGCGAACCACATCGAGACAGGTTGTGTGCGGTGGCGGACAGCCACGACGTGTTAGTAACTGCATCTTGTGCCAAGTTGCTTCTCGCTGGGGCTAGCATTAGCGAATTCACCCAACATTGTCCTATTGCATGTCGACCCTCTAAAGCGGGTACCGAATTGGTTACTATTATAGACGCAAATACCTTCGTAATTACGCATGTTACTAGAATTTCAAATATTTCATGCATGGCTGATGACATCACATTGGATCCGAACTTCGGAGCGTTGTGGATTAGATTGCCTTGTAATTGTTCAGTACTAAATGGTAGTGAAATCTTTCTAACACCCACCTTTCCATGTTTTAGTAAATACAACTTTTTCATATAAAATTATACTTCCGGCGGCATGGGCGTTGACCAAGACATTGAATTTACCAGCCTATGATGAGGGGCAGTACCCCGTATTTAATGGCCTAGAGGAGTGTCTTGACAGAAATGCTGTGCAAACACAGCCGTAGGAGAAATAAAGTTGAAAGTATTATTGTATGCTCCGTCCACACTATCCAATGTCCACCACAACCTGCTCCTAGACAATTGCCACGACCTTTGTCAATCCATACAGACCAGTCATCAAATAACACGGAGTCCACTTATCTAACACCAAGATTTCCAATCCATCATACCGCACCATCCTCAACGAATGGTTCTTCTACTTCAACTTATATATCGGTAATATATGAGACAATAAATGAGAACGCGGTACGTCAGGTTGCTCCTCAAGCAATCAGACCAATAGCCAACAGCTCAGGGTATGTGCCAATGTTACAACTTCTCTGATGACCATGTCAGGGACGCCATGGTCTTGGGAGGGGAGTAATGTCACAAACCAGCCAAATACACCTATAAAGTACAGTTATCTAATTAGATATCTAAAACTAATGGTTTAATACCAAGTCATCTTCCAAATCCAATAATCTAATAATCGAATCATAATCAGCATCAACAATCAGGTGTCTGGTCGACATATCTGGAAGCAATTATTTCGAGAAAAGCTCGCTTTGTTGAATTTAAATATGAAACAAAAGGAAAATATGTCAAAGTCAATTCTACTTTTAATATTACATGCCCAAACTGCAATGGTACTCATTTGCTACAAAGTTGTGAATTATTTCTCAAACTCACTCCATCAGAAAGATTTAACAAAGTTAAATACTTAAAACTTTGTACTAATTGTTTAAGAAAAGGTCATTTTGTATCTGAATGCAAATCCACAATGTGTAAAATGTGTCACAAGAAACATCATGCTGCTTTACATTTAAATATTAATACAAAAAAGATGTTAATATAAATGCCAATTCTTAACCTCAAATATCTGATATAGAAAATACTGAATCAAAAAACACAACTACAAGTTTCTCTGCAGTTCAGAATAAAAATGAAACTTCATTGTCTACGGCAAAAATAAATGTTTATAATTCAATGGGACAAGCAATAACTTTAACTGGTTTGCTTGATTCTGCCTCCCAATCAAATTTCATTTCAGAACATGGTTGCACATCGTTAAATTTAAAATTATGTCCAACCAAAATGGCTATTGTAGGTGTTAACCAAAAAACTTCTAATTTAAATTATCAAACAAATGTAAAAATCTCTTCCAAATGCAATTATTTTAAAACTAAGATAAATTGTTTTGTGTTACCCAAAGTTGTGAGTGCACTGCCACATTCAAAAATTACAAGAAGTAAATTCAAGATATCTCCTAATATTAAATTGGCAGATCCGAATTTTAATTAATCAAAAACCATTGATATGCTAATAGGAGCATCTCTATTTTGTAATCTTCTATGTATAGGACAAATAAAAAATTCTAACTGTACTGTTCTTCAGAAGTCCAAGCTTGGCTGGATAATTTCTGGCCAATTAAATATTGCTGTTTATAGTACTCAAAAACAATTCCTTGCCTTACATTAAATGATTTGAATGAACAATTACAACAAAAATTGAACATTGATGAGTTCCCATAAAAAAAACATTTCTTACTCCAGATGAGGAATATTGTGAAGCAGTTTTTAAACAAATTACTACAAGAGCTCCTCATGGAGATTTGTAGTTAGAATACCTACAAAACCAAATATTTATAGTAGCAACAAATCGATTTATAATTCTTCAGAAAAAGTTTAAGAAAAATGATAATTTCAATACAAGAGATGAGGCACCTGTATATTTACTGATCCTAACATTGAATGCTGTCCAATTAGTGATTACGATCATCTCATGGAAGAAAAACTTTTTTAATTCTCCTTTTGCCGCACAAGAAATCTACGTCATAATTTACGCCTACAAGTTTAATTTATTCTCAGATTCTCAATATGGTTTTTTAAAAAAAATCCACCACATCTGCTGTCCACACTTTAACTCAAGACATTATAAGTGAACTTGACAACGGGAAACTTGTCGTCGGAATTTCCAGTGACCTATCTAAGGCATTCTACTGCGTAGATCACTATTAAATTACTGGCAAAACTATTTCAGTACGGTTTCCGTGGTATTATGCTCTCTTGGTTCACATCCTATCTTAAAGACAGAAAACAAGCTGTAAAATTTACTTCAAAGCAGACTCTAATAAACAAAGTATTCTCTCGGACTGGGGGCTGGTGAATTCCGCAAGGGTCAGTTCTGGGACCCTTGCTATTCTTACTACACATCAATGATATGCCACTTCATGTCAGTTGGGCGAAATATGTCATGTACGCGGATGACGTCTACTTTTAATATCATGTCCCAAAAGTAATAGTGACAGTGTTTCCCGTGCGGTCTAGTCTCGATCAGTGGTGTAAAGCTAATAAACTGTGTCTACATTTTAATAAAACAAACTATATACAGTTTCATTTCCACCCAGCCACGAAAAAGGCTCTAAACATAAACTATAAAGATATTGAAGAGACCCATACCATTAAATGCCTTGAACTAATTTTAAAAATTGTTTTATATTATTATTTTAATGAAGATTCAACATGAAAAAAATATAAAAATAAAAAATAAAAAGAAACAAAAACGAAAAATATATTACATATAAATAAGAATCATAGGTACTTAACTAGGTACATTAAGTAATTTATATTTCATAGAATCGCTTATTCTTTCATTTAAGAATAACCCTATATCTAATTTTTGTATAGAAGTTGCACACGTGGTATTTTCTATGCTTTGGTGTGTTACTTGAACTTCATTTGCATCTTTATTTTCTTCATTTCTCTCATTTTCATTTGATATAGAAGAAGGTTTTGGACGTTTCACAATAAAATCCAACAAAGTACGTTGCTCACTCTCACGTTTAGACATTTTTAATATTTAGTACACACACTAATCGTCTTAACACAACTAACAAAAACACGATACACGAACATTAATTATGAACCGCTTACAATTGTTAAAAATGTGAAATATTTGGGCATTATCTTTAGATTCTAAACTTATATTCTTGCTTATATTTGACCTACGCGTTGATTACTAGAGTATTTAAATCTAAATTTTTTGCTAAATAATTTGTATTGCTATTGTTGAGTACGTAAACAAGGAGTTATAAAGGACATAGCTACCGGGCTGCTGCTGCATGTAATATAACTTTGTAGTTTTTTTGAATGAAATTAATATATAACAAATTAATTAATTTTGTATTACAATGCATCTACTCGTAAAGCATTACTTAATATTTTTAAAAATTACATTTAATTTTCTCGGATGGCTTAACAATAAAAACTTTAAGCGATTTTTCGCGAAAGTAGTTAACTGTAGTTATATGTGGTTAACTATGGTTTGTCATTTTCGCGACGAAATTGATGACGTCACACACTAAAGTGGTAAAGAAAAGTTAGCCAAACCACTTAACCACCCTCAACAGGTAGGTAAAGGTGCGTTAATATTTCTATCTCTCTCTAAATTCTGAGGATAAATTTGTTTCTGCTTTCTGCACATTCGAAATGAAAATAAAAATATTTTGAAATCCATCTTTCATAAAAATCAGGTATTCTAAAGTGTTTGTCTCATAATTTGCATGCTGTTATTTTTTTCAAACCAGTTTATTGTCAAATGAATGGTTGAGTTTAAGAAAGTATTATCTTATTCATTTTATGAAAAATGAAATAAAAATTTTTAAAATTTTTACTTATATTCATGTTTCCAACAAAACTTTCTGTCAAACTTAACTACTTCAAACCAAGCAAATTTTCTTGCGAAAGTTTACTACAAGTTTATGATGTCATCGTTACAAACCTCTTTAAACGCTACGAAACCTAGTTTATTGTAGTATTTGTCGCGAAAAATCGCCTTTTATTTAATTATTTGGAATTGAGCGAGTGGGACCAGGTCCAGATCCGTCCCTGGAACTATTCTACTCTGCATCTAAATCGAATTATTCTATGAAAGAAGAAGTAACTACCTTTAAGATAGGTAAGTATTATTATATAACTTATCACGTTTGCAATAATAAATTAACACCTATATTTACCTACCCAATTGTATACTTATTCACAGATTTTTGTTTATATCGAGTGGTTATTTAAAATCGTAAAATCAAATTTTAATTGAAGCACATACGTTATACAGTATACAATATACATATTTATCATGTCTTTCACCCAATTTGGGCGTAACAACCTCACACACTGTGAATTACACCAATGCCAATGATTATAATACTTGATTATTTAATCGCAATAAGGTTTATTAAACAACGAAGCTCACTTTAAAAATTTTAATAATTGTAACTGGTATAATAATTACGTAATAATTTATGTAAAACGTATTAAAAATATCTATGTAACGGCCCTTTTAAATTGGATAAAGCAGATTTCTACATTTTTACAAAACAGTTGTGCGATTACGAACCTTCAAATCACGGGTATAGAAGTTGAATAATGTATTATAGAGTAGTTACAAATATCAGAACCGTTTCCATAAAATTTAAATTTCTTTTTAATTTGTAGATAAAATATAAATTTAATCACCACTAATATGAACGTTGTTATTATAAAAGTATAGCAAAGGAAATGCATACTTACACTACACACTATTATATTATCGAAAAAACACAATTTCACAAATCACAAAAAATAATTCACGTACTTCAATATGTTTGCTGCTTACACTTCACGTCACAAATACTTTGTTACTGAACAATATCTTGGCCAGTGCAATAAAGAGAGAAGGATATGGTTTGGAGATTATCATAATCAGTGGTGTGACATGGAAAAATCATGTGGGGCATTTATAAATTAAAAGTTAAAAAATATTTCTGTCCTACATGGCTTTTCACTTTCATACGCTGTAAAAGTAGGTGGTAAATATACCATTTTCTCAATTATGTCTGTGTGAATGTCTGGATGAATGTAAATACATAAAAAAAATGTTGCAAATAATTGTGACATTTAATAGTTCTTTATGTATTAAGGGTGTAAGGAAGCTTTTATGGCGTGATGACGTGATTTTGAGCCCGAGCACAGCCGAGGGCTAAAAACACGTCAAGATCCATAAAAGCAAGTTACGCCCGTGGTACATGCCCAACTTTATGCACGGTTCAATATTTTCTAATAAATTAATTAATATAATTTACTTGTTCAAATTACCAAAAATTTCCAAATTCTTTTACTGTTTCTAAGATAGGTACCAAAAAAATCCGGAAATAAACAAAAATCTAAATGTCAAAGTTTTCATTATTGAATTAAACATTTACAGGATAATTTATGTTAAATGTAAGTAAAAATGATGTTATTTAAATAAAAAAATCTGACGTGAACACCACATGACTTCCTTGTACGCCTATTAAACTGTTCATACTTTTCTTAATAACTAAAATGTAGAATAATATAAAAATCTGACGTGGCCACTACAAGATCTCCCGCCATACCTACTTTATTCTTTTAACTTATTATACAAATATATTAATATATAAGTACTACTACTACTGCTACTATACTCACAAATATATTTTAGTCAGTTTATTTAAACTGCAGAAGAAGATACTATAAAGCATGTTTTACTATTGTCGCTGTCATGTCATAATCATTTAAATTTTACGTAGTAATAAATGTAATATATAAAGGTAATATTTTAAATGCTAAACAGTAAAAATAATTATTGAATGCCTTAAAGTGTTAAAGTACATAACCTTCACGGAAATTTCAAAGAATTTTTTGAAAAATCTCTGACAGTCGGAATTTGAACCTGGGACATTTGGATTGCCTTTCTGAAATACTGAAAAACGAGGAGTTATTCACAGAGATTTTAAAATAATATATAAAACTTAAACAAATATTTAAAAATTACTCAGTAAAAGTTAATTGGACAGTGAAGCTACGCCAATGGG
>OX384046.1:4320278-4325278 GCA_947534325.1 Agonum fuliginosum
AATTAATCAATATTTTAGCCAAGTCAGCGAAAATCAAATGGGGTTTGAGACAACAAGCACTCCATACTATTTATAAAGGGGCAATAATACCGATCTTGTCATATGGTGCGCCAGCATGGATGGGCGCCCTGCAAAAGAAGTACAACCAACGCAAATTAAAAAGAGTGCAAAGACTAATAAACATAAAAATATTAAAAGGCTATAAAACAATATCGTATGAGGCTTCTTGCATCCTGACTGGAAACACACCAATTATAATTAAACTGCAAGAAATTGTACGACTGTACGAAAAACTGAAACCTACTTCAGATGACAAAGAAGACACTACCGAGGAAGAACTTAAATTAAGAAAATTAGTTGTTACACGCCAAGAACGGAAAAGCAGTGAAGAACTGTGGCAAAGTGAGTGGGCAAATACTAGTAAAGGTAACATAACAAAATCGTTTTTTCCGAGTGTTGATTCGCGGATAGATATCAAACTTCCATACTCACCTGTTCGAGACAATCGCCCTCTACAACTGTCAACTGTACTTTTTGTGGCAGTTGGCAGCGCTGTGCCCTGTCTGCATAGCAGGACTGAATTTGTAAAGTTCAGCCAGTTCCGTTTTAGACATCACGTTGCGTAGTTCAGCACGCTGTCCCGTCTCGCTCCATGTGCTTGAACTGTGTTTTTGATCCAAAGCCTTTGTGCTTTATATTCCGAGAATTTAAGTACATTATTATTATTGTATTGTTGCCGTATTATTATTTGGATTGTTACATCCGTATTATTTGTGTGTGTGTGAATAAAGTGTTGTACGTGGTGAATCTTGTGCTAGTGAGATTTACAACCTCGCTCTCTGTTACCATCTTCCATACACGGAATCCCGGACATCCATTCCTATTATCTCTCACATTTTTTGGTCCTTCGCAGCCGGATCATCCGGATTTTCCGTGTCTTTTTTCACCGCAACATCACGTGCTCTGCCTGTCAAATTATTCATCCAGCGTCATCCGTCCATGTTCTGTGTTCCTGTGTTCGCCACGCTTGTCAAACGTTCCGTCTAACCGCAAATCAACGCCGGTGAAGTTACGTTTCCGTGTCGGGAGTTCTCACCAGGTTCAACGATGGCCGATATCTTGCTCCACCAGGACGAGCTAATGGAGAAAATCCAGAAGCTACCGCTGGCACTCAAAGCACGGTTGTCGGAGAAGACGATTACACCGACCTGCAAGCTGATCGACACCGCGCTCGCTCACCTCCAGAGTCACTGGGAGACATTCAAGGACAACCACACCATTCTAAGGTTGGAGAAGGGCTACAAGGCCACGGCGTATTACACCGAAGATCACTACACCAACACAGAACTGGCGTGCTTGGAGAGTGTCGCCCTCCTGGAGGCCCTCCGCCCAACGCCAGCTCCACCAGCCCCGTCAGGACCAGTAACCACTCCAGTGCAGCCGCCAAGGGCTGCCGCTCCGCCTCTGCCTAAGATAACGCTGCCAGAGTTCTCAGGTTCGTATCTTGAGTGGGAAACATTCCACGACGCTTTTCAGTGCCTCGTTCTGGACCGCGACGACGTTCCCGATGTCCAGAAGCTGCTGCTCCTCAAGTCAGCCCTGAAGGGAGAGGCCGCACTCCTAGTGCGCACCATCGCCAGCACCGCAGCGAACTTCCAGGGCGCCTGGGACGCCGTCTGCACTAGGTACCGGAACGAGCGGCTCCTGGTGAGTGCACATCTGTCGGCGCTGTTCGACCTGCCCCAGGTCCCGAAGGAGTCCGCACGCGACCTGCGTGCACTGATCGATCGAGCAACAGAAGAGCTGCGATCTCTCAAGCACCTAGGGCTCCCCGTGGACAAGTGGGACGCCATCGTGGTGTTCATGCTCCTCCGTCGCCTAGACTCCACGTCCCGCAGAGCATGGGAGTTGCATCTCTCCTCCATAGATGCGACTCAAACCTTAGTCAACCCCGCCTACAAGATGGAACAGCCGACACTCAAGCAGCTGGAAGCCTTCTTCGAGATGCGTATACGCGCATTAGAAATGTCGGCGCCGCTGAGCCCACCTGTCCGATCCACGACGGCCTTCAACGCGAAGGCCGCGCCATTCCGCTCGCACCAGGTGAGCATCAAGAACACGGCCTGCGTGTTCTGTGGGGACTCCCACTCCAACTTCTCGTGCTCATCCTTCCGAGGGAAGTCTCCACAAGATCGCCTGTCCGAGGTCAAGAGGTTACGGCTCTGTTACAATTGCCTGGGCTCTCACCAGCGCAATGCGTGCAGGTCCACCAAGACGTGCTCTAAGTGCAGCCAGACTCACAACACGCTGCTGCACGACTCGTTCCTAACGAGCTCTGTTACAGCCACGACTAGCCCCTCCGAGAGCGCTGCTGTGTTCCACGCCTCCACGGTCGCCACCCATTCCGCATCACAAGGCACATCCCGTGCCATGGCCCTCCTGACCACGGCCCTGGTCACCATCTGCTCACCCGATGGACAGCGCGTACAAACACGCGCACTCCTCGACACCGGATCAGAGGCGTCCTTCATCTCCGAGGACATCGTCCAATGTCTTGGACTACCCAGGCGGCGCTCCCAGGTCAAGGTCGTCGGCGTCGGGGCCTCGCACTCGGCCACGGCCTCCACTCTAGTGGAAGTCGCCTTCCAAGCCAGAACAGCACCTGGTGCGTGGCACCAGGTATCCGCCTACGTACTTCCACGTCTGACGGCTCACGTTCCACAACGGAGAGTCCGTCCTGTCGATCCGCAGCTGCTGCTGCCACTCGAGCTGGCCGACCCCAGCTATCACCAGGACATGAAGGTCGGTCTGCTGCTCGGAGCCGATGTCTTCGGCTCCTTACTCCGTCCAGGAGTGTACCCAGTCCCCGGCTCCAAGGTGGTAGCCATGAACACGGCACTCGGCTGGGTTCTGTCCGGAACCGTCGGCGAGGATGGTTCCTCTCCAGCGTCCTCTCTGCACTGCTGTGTGAAGGATGACCTAGACCAGTCTCAATCCATTCCTCAACGCACACGGCATGCTGTGTGTGGGCGGCAGACTCGAGAATTCCGAACTTCCAACGTCAGAAAAACATCCGCCAATTCTTCCAAAGTCGTCTCTGCTAAGCCAGCTACACGTCCATCACTGGCACGCGCTGGCTCTCCACGCTGGTTTAGCACTCACACACTCACTACTCCAGAAGCACGTCTGGATCCTCAGAGGGAGGGCCCTCACGAAGAAGCTGCTCCGAGCCTGCATCCCCTGCAGGCGCCGTCATCCGCTGATGGGTCAACAGCTCATGGGCGACCTGCCAGCTGCTCGTGTGACTCCCAGCCGCCCATTCCTGCGTACAGCGGTAGATTACGCAGGACCCATCAAGTGCCGCCCTTCTCCAGGTCGGGGGCGGCAGTCCACCAAGGCCTACATCGCCCTTTTCGTCTGCCTTGCCACCAAGGCGCTTCATCTGGAGGTCGTGAGCGATCTCACGACCAAGGCCTTCCTGGCGGCCTTCCGTCGGTTCGTTGCACGACGTGGTGTGTGCAGCGAGCTTCTGTCCGACAACGGCACGACGTTTGTCGGTGCCAGCGCAGAGCTGCGCTCCATGTTCCACCAGGCATCACTATTCTACAAGGAGGCAGCCACCACACTGGCCGACTCCGGCACCCGCTGGAGCTTCATCCCACCGTCGTCACCGCACTTCGGCGGCCTCTGGGAGGCAGGGGTGAAGTCAGTCAAAGGTCTCCTCCGCACAACCATCGGCGAGACGACCCTCACCTACGAGGAGCTGTCCACACTGCTGGCTCAGGTAGAGGCCTGCCTGAATTCACGTCCGCTGACGCCGTCCTCGTCGGACACCGCAGACCTGTCCGCGCTGACCCCAGCGCACTTCTTGGTGGGTTCGCCGCTGCTCACGATTCCAGAACCAAGCCTCCACGACGAGCCCAGCAACCTTGTGACTCGCTGGCAGCTCGTTCAACGACTCACGCATCACTTCTGGAAGAAGTGGTCCACGCAGTACCTACACCAGCTGCAACAACGTCCTCGCTGGCGCGGGGAGAAGGTCAACTTCAGGGTGGGCCAGCTAGTGCTGGTTCACCATCCGCAGCTGCCTCCAGGTAGATGGGCACTGGGTCGAGTCACGGAGCTGCACCCCGGCGCTGATGGCCTCGTCAGGGTGGTCTCAGTCAAGACCGCCACTTCCGAATTCCGCCGGCCGATCTCCCGGCTGAGCCCACTGCCGATCGAGACGGACGTCGCACCGCCAGCCACCCAGAGCACCGCCGCGCCGCCGTCATCAGAGCCCAGCTGCTCCACGGTGGGCAGCCTCCAGCCGGCCTGACGCCCATCAGAAGTTCCCCCTATTGTTAATTGTTTGTTAATTTCTATGTATTTATTGTTTAATTTAGTCGCTTCTCGACTAGGTGGGCAGCATGTTCGAGACAATCGCCCTCTACAACTGTCAACTGTACTTTTTGTGGCAGTTGGCAGCGCTGTGCCCTGTCTGCATAGCAGGACTGAATTTGTAAAGTTCAGCCAGTTCCGTTTTAGACATCACGTTGCGTAGTTCAGCACGCTGTCCCGTCTCGCTCCATGTGCTTGAACTGTGTTTTTGATCCAAAGCCTTTGTGCTTTATATTCCGAGAATTTAAGTACATTATTATTATTGTATTGTTGCCGTATTATTATTTGGATTGTTACATCCGTATTATTTGTGTGTGTGTGAATAAAGTGTTGTACGTGGTGAATCTTGTGCTAGTGAGATTTACAACCTCGCTCTCTGTTACCATCTTCCATACACGGAATCCCGGACATCCATTCCTATTATCTCTCACACACCTAAAGTGACAGTAATGTTAAGTGGTCACGGACATATTAAAAGTTACCTATTTAAATATAAAATAAGTGAAAGCGCGGAGTGTGTATGTGGATGCGAAGATCAAACAATTGATCACATAATTTATAATTGTGCGATATTAAACAATGAGCGTCAGAAACTTAAAACTCAAATTAATTACAGTGGA
>OX384046.1:4330278-4550278 GCA_947534325.1 Agonum fuliginosum
ATTATATCCCATACGAACGGATAGACTTACATTCGTATATGCGGATATAAACCAATAAAATATATAACTGGATTTCCAGCAGTTTATGGTAAAATGCGCGTTCCAATACACATATTAAATACCATAGATTCCTATAAAATCCGTTCTACCTATGTACCATTATATCCCATACGAACGGATAGACTTACATTCGTATATGCAGATAAAAACCAATAAAATATATAGCTGGATTTCCAGCAGTTTATGGTAAACACACGTTCCAATACACATATTGACTACCATAGAATCGTATAAATTTTTTTATGTGTTTCTATGTGGCATTCTAACCAGGGGTTCAGTTGAAGAATAGTCCATAATAAAGCCACACAAGGATTCTTTAAATATTCTTTTATGCTTCTGAATTTTGAGAAAAATTATCCTGGTGAGAATCGCCTTTCAAATAACGGCGTCGCTAAATTTAAACTTTATCAAAAGGTGCAATGGACAGCCCGTAACAAATTTTTAAAATATGAAAATGTTTTGAGATGGGAAAGTAAATCTTGCAATAACATAAAGACTGAAGAATCCTATTGAAAATAACGATTATTCTAAATACAAAGCATTGATTTATGATTATTTCTTTTATTTGGAAATAGCGCTACATTTGAACTGAAGTTGGCGTTGGCAACATTGCCATTGTTGCCTTGCCATTCATGCGGTTGCGTCAAATGGCTGCTGCATTCCGTATGTTATTGGTTTCTTGATTCGGGAAATATAAACGCAGTTAGTCTTGAAGGTAAAAATTAATCTACAATTTATTCATTTCAAATTTAATCTTAATCAATCAATCAATCAAAGTTTCACACATAACAATCAAATCAGACAGTGTCAAATAATATTAGGTTAAAGTTGGTATATTCCCATATTATGTAGCTAATTAAAATTCAATTTGTTGAAGATGCTGCGTACAACAATGAACCGGGCCCTGACCGGGCTTAAATTCAACGTCCTGAACGTGGTGGTAAGAGGACCCCGGAATACCGCCACTATCGGTCCTACCCAGAAAATCCAAGTATTCGTTAATGACAAACCAGTAATGGTAAATCCAGGAACAACAGTGATGCAAGCCGCAGCGATGGTAATACACATAAGGGCATCAGTCTGTCTGTACAGCCAAGGAAATAATTTGACCAATCAAACCAGTGAAATAGTAAACTAACTTCTCAAGGTTTGATATTTTGTAGTTGTCTTCTGCTGATTGCTTGGTTTGATTGTACGGGCAGAAAGACATGCCCGGGATCTATAATATAATAAATTTAATTAACTATAGTAAGAGATACACTATGAATCTATTATCTTCACAAGGAAAGTTTTTACTAAAAAGTTTCTTGAAAGTAAACAAGTGCTAGGAGCTGTCATAAAAAAACTGTCAATACCGACCATACGGGAAAACCGTGCGGCAAACTATTTCTTTAAAATATATTCAAGCTAATGATCTTAAATATATATAATAAAAATAATTACATTTCCCGTATGGACGTTATTGACAGTTTTTTTTATGACAGCTCCTAGCACTTGTTTTACTTTCAAGAAACTTTTTAGTGAAAACTTTCCTCGTGTGAACAAAGCATTAAATTAAAAGTTTACATTTATGTTTACGTTAATAATGTTTAAGGAGGTACACTCGAGTGGTGGGGGGTTAGGGGCATCTCCTATACTCGCAATGTATTTCATATCAGGGTTCCAACTTATAAAAAATAAAAATAAACATTTTTTATTGTATGTAAACGCAGTCTATTTTAATTTTTTCTAATAAAATGAGATTTAAATTAATTAATTAAGAATATTATTAATTTTTGTTATTTAAAAATTGTTTAGTTTATAAGATTTTATTTGGCTAAATACCAGTGTAAACTACGGCAACGCTGTGCTGTACATGTCATTTTTCACGTTCAGATGTCAATCTGACAGATAGTAAAAATGGAAGGTGAAGAGAATTCTTCACTTGAAATTTCATTTAAATCGTTGGGTATGAATTATTTATTATCATTTGTGCATATTACCTTTCATTCTTGTGAATAACTTGTGATTATAGATAGATAATGTTTTTTTCCAGGTTAAATTCAAATTTCGGGCTTTTCAACGTTGCCGCGTCTATATTATGTTCTTGCCAATATTCTCCAGTAGGCATAAACGTCAGTCTTTCGATTAAGAAATCTTGTTAATTACGTGGTAAATGATGCTTGTATTACTTTTATCCGGTCTATGAGATAATAATGTACCTTTTAAAAAAGCAATTG
The DNA here is from genome assembly GCA_947534325.1 of Agonum fuliginosum. Taxonomy (NCBI): domain Eukaryota; kingdom Metazoa; phylum Arthropoda; class Insecta; order Coleoptera; family Carabidae; genus Agonum; species Agonum fuliginosum. The sequence goes on from OX384046.1 coordinate 4,332,558, forward strand.
GAATTTTCTCTCATTTCCTTAAATGCTTTTTACGTTGATTTAAAAGTAGTCCCATAAGAGGCCATGTAAAATGTAATATGTAATATTTATTTTTGGATAATCTACGTGGTGAAAAATTATGAAAAAATTCAGGTAAAATTTTTACAATGTTTTGATTAATTTTGCAAAGTTTCATTAAACTCTCTCATTATTTCAAATGTCGAGTGTACCTCCTTAAGCCTCATTTATATAAGCATTTAGTTTTACTAATTACGAGCATTCACAGTGCTTGAAAGTGGGAAGTGAAAACAGGGCATAACATAATAAATAATATGGGCCCAAGACGACCTCTGTGGGCCGCCATGTTCAATTATGAAATAATCTGAAACTGTAGGTAGGCGTACAAATCCCCCGTTTCTGCTACCACGAGCGCCTAGCAGTGGCCGGCAACTGCAGAATGTGTCTGGTGGAAGTAGAGAAGTCCCCCAGGCCAGTGGCCGCCTGCGCCATGCCCGTCATGAAGGGCTGGCGGATCAAAACCAACTCTGAGATGTGCAGGAAGGCCCGCGAAGGCGTCATGGAGTTCCTGCTAGTCAACCACCCCCTCGACTGCCCCATCTGTGACCAGGGAGGCGAGTGCGACCTGCAGGACCAGTCCATGGCTTTCGGCTCAGATAAATCTAGGTTTACTGATATTCAGTTCTCTGGGAAGAGGGCTGTGGAAGATAAGGATATAGGACCACTTGTTAAGACCGTCATGACTAGGTGTATTCATTGCACCAGGTGCATTCGGTTCGCTACTGAAGTTGCTGGCGTTGATGATTTTGGTACCACTGGACGAGGATCACAGATGCAGGTATTTATGTTTTTAGTTACATTTCCCCATAAATAAATTAGTTATGAATTTTATATCATGCGAACATAAACCACGTTGTATAAAATATTCATTTTCACTATTTATTGGATTAACAGTTTGAATTGCCTAGATCATTTTTAACAAAAGGGACTCAAATATATTTTGATGAAATTTAGATAATCAAATCAAATGAACAGTGGATTCATGGTTAGTTGCACTGCTTCTACTTAAATTGTAAGTTTTCCTTAAATGAATAATATCGAATCAAAATAAAATTGTCAAACGTAGAAATAACATTGCTGTCATTAATTCGATTCGATATTTTTCATTTAAGTGACACTTAAAATTTAAATGGAGGCGGCGCAAATGACCATTAATCACACAATTTTATACTTTTATTACCAAAATTCTCATATTTGGCTCTTAATCCCTATTTGTTCTATTCTATTTTTATAAAATTAAGGTGATTCGAGCGGTTCAGGATAGTCAAATCATGGTTTAAATGTAACTTTAGGCGATTTTTATTCACCGGTCGGTTACTTGCGGTCGGTAAGGTCCGATTTAGTTGTGGTATGTTAAACGTCACAGTTATGACGTAACGGTAAGTGGGCGAATAAAATTTGTCCGGTATGCTCCGGTCTTCATAATGACATTTCTACCTTAATCTCAATTTGTGTTTGTTTTCAGAGGGCGACTGTACAGCTTATTGTTTGTTTATTGATTTATTATTTGACTTATTTATCTGATTCATATGTTTTGCTTGAATTTTTAAATCTTTATTATTCACATAAAATGTAATGTAATCCATTTTTCGATTTTGATTTTACAAACGACATCAACCGAACTTACTTAATATAAAAAGTTGACAACACAGATCAATAACCATCAATCGGACAAAGATAGATACACTAACCGCAGCTTACACAGCTACAGAGCTGCGTAAGTTGCGGTCAGCATGGCGACTCATACCCCAACATACCGTGACGTCATGGTATCACGAATAAAATGTAGTTGGTGACATACCCAAGCTTATACCAAGCATACCGCAGTGAATAAAAATCGCTTTTTGTATTCGCTACGTGCATGACCTTGAGTGACGCTGGAATAGAACTTACAGCGCCCATGGTGGTGAAAGTCGGCGAAATTTGTGTGACAAGACAAATGATTGTCATTCGGTTGTCATACACTACATTACTGCATAATACGTTCTTAATTAAATTTTAATCAAGCATCATGGAGGGAAGACGAAGCAACGTTAATTGCTGTGTAAAGAAGTGTAAAAATGTGGTACGTAATACTTCATCTGATGTTAAATTTTATTCTTTGCCAACTGCGAGTTATGTGATGCAACGTGAGAAATGAATAACATGGATAAAAAAAGTTAAGTAAGTTACTGTCAGTTAGTATAGTAGTTATTATTAATAATAGTATTGTTCTAATCTGTATATATAAAAATGAATGCCTGTTTTTCTGGTATCGCCATAACTTGAGAACGAGTTGACCGATTTGAATATTTTTTTTTTGTTGTGTTCGCTCTAATACAGGGGTGGTTTTAAAAAGAAAAAAAATTGAGAAAACCCAAAAGAAAAGCTAAAATATCGAAAAATTCAAAATTTATCATTTAATTGAACAAAATAACAAACAGATTAGATAACCAGACATTTAATTAAACTGCTATATTAGCTGTTGAATAGGAATTTCGAATTCAGTTGGTCTAGGTGTTTTGAAACAGACAGTTGTGGATTGTAAGCATTACAATAAACAATATGTTTTTGAAATAGTTTTTACCTTCCGCCATACCTGTAAAGGAGGGTATTGGAATCATGCTAAAAATCGGGTAGTGAGTTTTTAGTGAATGAGCACGAATTAGGGTCCTTACAATAAATTCATTTTTGATAGTTTCACGATGATGTCTGTATGTATGTGTGTAGTTATGTGGTCAGAGCAGGATTTCTGTCAGTCGGATAACTCAAATACGAATTACCCAAAAATTTAGATATTTGGTATTTATCATTTGTCTATAAGGTATAAATTGGAAGAGCTCAATCTTATTATTCAGGTGATGCAAATTTCTGTGTTTGAATATTTTAGATTTTTATTTGTATATTTTAAATGGGCACCGGATTGTAAGTATATGTGTACATTTTGTCTAGATATGGCGGGAGGTTGTGTGCTGGCCACATCAGATTTTTTAAATATATTTGATGTTTATAACGAGGTCAAATTGCATTGTTGTTTATAACAATGACAATTTAACATTCAAAATTTACTGAACCGATTGAGCTCAATAGTAATATCTTAAGATCAAACTTATAACATGAATAGACTAAAATATCAGAAGTGAATGCGTTTACAAAAATTTCAGAAATTGAATGGCAGTGCTGCCAATGTATTTTGCCAGCCACATGGCGGTACAATACTTCGCTATAAAATTACCTACATTACATCTACTTATTACCATTTCAGATCCAGGGTCATATATATCATCGAACAAATATGTTTTTGAAATAGTTTTTTTAATTTATTTGATGTTTATAACTATGTCAAATTGCATTGTTTATAACAATTTAATTCAAAGTTTACTACACCGATTGAGTTCAAATTTGGTATGGTAATTGCTTAAGATCTAACTTATAACATGACCGGACTAAAATGTCAGTCCGCCATCTTGAAACAAAATGGTGGCTAGCAAAATGTACAGCACCGATTGGGTTCAAATTTGTAATGGTTATAACTTATGATCTAACTTATGACATGGGCATACTAAAATATCAGTCCGCCATCTTTAAACAAAATGGCGGTAACCGATTGGGTTTAAATTTGGTATAGTACTACACCGATTGGATTCAAATTTGTAATGGTTATAACTTATGTTCTAACTTATGACATGAGCATACTAAAATATCAGTCCGTCATCTTTAAACAAAATGGCGGTAACCGATTGGGTTCAAATTTGGTATGATACTGCACCGATTGGGTTCAAATTTGTAATGGTTATAACTTATGATCTAACTTATGACATGACATGAGCATTAGCATACTAAAATATTAGTCCACCATCAGTAAACAAAATTGCGGTAACCGATTGAGTTCAAATTCGGTATGGTATCATGGCCGTAGTTAGAATTGTCACCATGTATGGTATGGTAATAACTTAGAATTTTTATAACGAGATTCCATTAAATTCGAGTTGGAGGCGTAGCAACGCGCGCCGGGTCCGCTAGTAAGTTATATTTTTGTAGTTCAAGTGACTGGCAACCGATGAAACATTCACAGATTTGTAGTCAACATTTTATTGGAAATAAAGCGTCTTCAAGTTCTTTAAGCCCAAGTTATGCGCCAACAATAATTGTAGTTAGAGGGAAAAACTATTCAGTTAAAAATGAACAATCTTCAATTGAACGGTAATATTAGACAATATAAAAATATAATAAAGGTAATTAAGTAAAAACAGATTTTTTAAATATCATTCAACAGGTTTAATAGGAGCTTAAATCGAAGATTGTATTCTGTTTCAACGATGCCAACAATTGGTATAAATGAATTTGCAATGGAAAATGAGTTCAATAATCCTAGTGAACCATCACATCAAATTGATCAAGCAGTGCAAGTTTGATAAGTGATCCATATTATAAAAATCCTGCTGGAGAGGATTATTTCGATTTGTCACGTTAAATGGACCACCCGGTATATACCTGAGAACTCAGGATCTTTAAATATTGTTAAAAAGAGAAGAACTTCCGAAAAGAGCTGTGGAAACAACACAACTTACGTTGATAAAACAGTTGGTACAGATCATTCGTCTGGAAATTTGGGACTATGTACGACGGGGTTTCACGGTTTCACTGCAATGACAAAAAATCAAGAGATTCTTGATCTTTGCGGAGTTACTCTCACAACTTTCGATCTTCTTTTGAAAATGTTGCTAGATTTTCATGGAATAAAAGTTGGGAACAAAAATCGATGAATGATTTTCTTAATAAAGCTAAAAACAGGATTAAGCTTTTCGGAAATTGGCTTCTTTTTTCGTATTCATAGAACGAATGTGTCGCGATTTGTTTTTCTATTTTGCAAATACTGAGGGTCACTTGCGATAAGTTTATTTTTTGGCTTGTCGTGACGTTATTCAAAGTACTATGCCAGATACTTTCAAAGAATCTTATAGTGATTCGATGGCACGAAAATATGGATAGAGCAACCTAGCACCCCAGAAGGACGAAATTTTACGTTTTCAAATTATAAGAAAGGAGTCACTATTTAAATTATTTTTGGATGTACGCCTTGTGGCGCAGTATCATTTATATCAAAATGTTTTGGTGGACGCACTTCGGATTCCCAAATTACTATTAGCTCAGGAATTTTAGATTTACTTGAACCTGGAGACGTCGTTTTAGCTGATAAGGGTTTTCCTGGCATTCAAACTATTCTTGATGAGAATAAGAAGGAAGTTGTAGTTATTATGCCCCCATTTTTAGTAGATAACCAGTTTTCTGCAGAAGACGTTGACAATACATACAAAGTTGCTAAAGTTCGAATCCACATTGAAAGAATTATGCAGAGGTTACGAATATATACAATTTTGGACAAGTTTTCTCACACCCTCCTTCCATATGCTGATGAAATTGTATTTATTTGTGGCGTTTTGGTAAATTTGCAACCTCCTATTATTAAATGCAGTGACGATATTGGTGATGACACATTTTCAAATTCGAAACCAGATGAATAATTTATATCCTTATTGTTATCGTAAATGTAAGTTATTGAATATATGGGTAGCAGCTAAAATCCCGAACTTACAAACTCAACTTATTTTTCGTTAACTTTTTCGTGTCCCGAAATGTATGAACACAGCTTTATATTTTATCCGAATTTACAAATCCCGAATGTATAAAACCTGTCTTTTAACGCTCTAACTTATACGTTAACCGAAACCTATAAAAACGGCCTTATATTTTATCCGAATATGCAACACAACTTTACTTTGAACAGATTTTACAAACCCCGAATACCCGGCATCTCGAACTTGACATTCACAGAAATTACGTACACAGACTTTGAATCGAACCGAAACGGCGGTGTTACGTATTGGTTTACGTTTAAATGATAGCCCAGCAAACACACATGTATATGATACATAGCAAAAAAAGCTCACAGATATTTCGAAGTTATGTAGCTATGTTACGTATGAAATACATATATAAGATACATGCAAAATTTACTCGTAGAATATAACATGTATATGTTACGTAAAATTCAAATGATACCCTTAAGTATCTTTATAATGCTGCTCAAAGGTAAAACTATAACATCTTGAGTTTGTTAAGCATAAGTTCAAATTCAGTAGGTTTAGAATTTGGGTTTTTATAAAAGATGTGTGAGCTGAGCGAGCCTATAGGTTCCAAAATCAATAGGCCAAGCTGTATAGCATTTTTGCTTGACATAAAGACTAGTAGCAAACCGAGTGTGCGATGATATAAAAGATAATAAGCAGATGTATAGGTATGTGTTCTTCACTCGAGTTTCCGGTCCATTTGTTAGTTATTAACAATTTATTGCAAAAAAAACGCGATTTTTGTCTATTTTTCCTTGTAACTTTGAAACTAATGGAGCAATCGGAATGCCCCAATGAAATGATTTGTAGAGAATTAAAATATCTACAAAATGAGAGGTCGAACGTCTCAATCGGATAATTAGGTCCTGAAAAATTTAGGAAAAACCGGAAAATTAGGCGGTAAAGTTCGCGAAAAACGCCGCGCGCGCGCTCACAGTCGAGTGGTGGGGAAGGAGAAGCGGCGTATCTATGGTAACAGGCGCGCTCGGCCGTTTTTCGCGAACTTTACGAGTACTTAAATATAGGAATCCAAATTTAAGTTGTACCTTGTATTAAAAATGAGAATAATCATTCTCGAAACGTCTACAAAATTAAATAAATATAACGTAATCAAATAATCACCTGCATCAATCAAGCCTTCTTCCAATAACCTGCTCTAAAATTCTCTTTGGGCTTAAGAACAAACCAAATTTTTAACATTACTGTAAGTTGGGATTTGTTTATAAAAAGTGCGAGCAAAGCGAGTCTACCTTCTTAAAGTGTATAGCACTTTAACCGAGTATAACGGCTTGAGTTTGTTTAGCGAGATTTCATAGGGAGAGGCGCTATGGTTTATAATATGTTCGGAGCACAACAAACCGAGCCTACCATAGACGAGTTCCATTAAAACAAGTGTAAAGTGTTGATTTTGTTATATTAAAATTTTAAACATACAGATAATAGAGCGAGAAACAATAATGAAATTGTTATAAAACTTATAGTAGAATTGACTAAATAAAATAAAAGGATTCGCCTTGATAATGGTTAATTGATTAATGATAATGATTATGTAATTAAATTAATTCCACTAAAAAGTTTATAACAATTTCATTATTTTTTTCGCTTTATTAAAGTGTTAAGTCTATTATCTAGCTCTGAATTCCGGTAGATGGCTCTGGATGCATTACAATGCTTCTCCGTAGTTTTTACCTACTTACTTGGGATCAAAACCAGGGCTACACATTACGCAAACACAACACAAATCTTAACAACTCAAGACATGATGTACGTCATTGACTTGGTTATTCTGCATTGGTGAAATCTAACAAGATCAAAAACACGTGTCTCAGTCTACACTACAGTTATCTACCCCCTACTAAACAGGTGATGGGTTGACGATTCAGTAGTGTATTATAAAATGTTAGTATTATTTAAGAAAATCCTGTAATCATTAATGAAGATTATCCTTTTTAGTATATTTTAAGATAAACCTGTACCTGTACGATTCATATAAAATATTACCAAAATAAATATTAAAGTTTTAAATTTTCATTAAAATGACAATACAACGTAAATAATAATTGATAAACATAATTTGTAAAATTTATATAAAATATATATTTCTTGTGCCTTTAATGATACATATATTTTACATATATGTTACAAGTCGATGATGCTGACATAGAGCCATAGAATCTATGTTACATGTTACATATCATACTGAGTTTAAGTTTCAAGGGTTATATAGTTTTTACATAAATGATACATAAATGTGTTTGCTGGGAGATATTAAGTACTTTAATAACTGGTTTTTAATTGCTTATTTTTCATAACACAACACTAGACTAACATAAGTTGAGATCATTATTATAACATTATTATAACATTATAGTCCGCGATGTGGTGATCGGTACGTCATTAGTTGCTAAACTTATAATAAACAGGCATTATGTATATCTCTCTTTGTCACATGCATGCTTGTTCATTCGTTGTATAATGTTACGTCTGTCTAATATGTTTATCTCTTTTCCACTAGTATACTTAAAAAGAGAACGATACATTTAGGTACGTCAATCGTCAAGAGAAATATCAAACACTGCTTATCATTTCAGGTTATGTTTTGTAGGAAATTTAAGAATATTCGCAATGTTGTATAAGGAACAGAAACTACAAATAATAATAATATAACTATACTCACAGCAGAAAGCATAACATAGCCGTGAACTACTAAATACTAATAACCTCAAATAGAAAATTGCTAATGTCAAAACATACCAGTGAAACAATGGTTCTCGTTATTAAATATGAAACAAACCCATCGCCATCAGAATTCAATTTTTAGATAATTTATAATAATAACATGAAAGATTATTACTATTTAATTATTATATTACATAATTCTTAATTTAAATTTGATATTTACTTATAGTTCTTGTTCATCATGAGTGACTGGTTCTCTATGACGTCAATTAATTTTCCCCCACCTAAAAAATTTAACCCAGACGAATATGTTTGATGACGTAGCGATCACCACATCGCGGACCAACTATACATTACATGAATCTAGCAACATAACATATCATGGTAGTTCTTGCCAACCTATAATATTAATAAACATAAAGTACACTAGTACATTACACGCCCTTTTTTAAAATTAAAAATATAACATCGTTTGTTAGAGACGATTTAAATCCATATAGGAGTGACGTCATATCAGATAAATTCTATCCACCACGTTCACTAAATAAGCTATCTCTTTCTTACACATTTGACTCGTATAAATCTATACGTATATCGTATGTCATAAGAGGCGGGGCTTATCAATTTGTGTTTGAACGGCAGTAGCAGAACAATTATTTATATAATATAGTATTCATTACATGAAATATATTTTCTTACATATTATTGTTATCTTTTAGATTCACAAAAATTCGTTATATATAATTTATTGTTTATTGCTGACAACTTGTCAATTTTCTACTTATTGTTGTGTCAAGTGTCAACATACAATTTTGAGGTTACGTGTTTTGTTATTTAGTTTTGTTCTATTTTATTAATCTTTGATTATTTCCTACAGACTCATGCGATGTATTAAAATGGTAAAATAATGATTAAGTTTAAAAATAGAATTAAAACCTATTGCTTTTAAATGTTGCGTATAGAGAAAGACTGCCAGCACCATCTACCAAACTCATGCTGTACTAAAAAGTAAAATCTTGATTCATACGAATAATTTGCTTGTTTTTTATGACGTCACTCCTATATGGATTTAAATCGTCTCTATTTACATATTCATTCTCGAAACAGGAGTAGTAGGATTTCACAGCTCCTAGCCCAGCAGCAATTGCTGCTGCAGTCAGTGACCGCTAATTGCGAGGTGTTGGCCTTGATACTCATAAGGTTGAATAAAATTTATGCTAATTAATTAATTTGAGTTTCGTTTATGCAAATAACACATTTTTATGAGGTGCAGGACGAGGAGGCGGAGGAATAAAAATAATTGAAATATATTGTATATTAGTATATTGTGTTATTAGGATTAAAAGTGATACTTTGTTTGATGAGCAATTATTTGTGAATTAAACAAAGGCACTTTTAATCCAAATAACACATACTATTTTTTCTTCGACCAAGAAAATTACATTTTAAGTTATTGAAATATTTTATTGAAATATGATTAAAACTAAGAAGGTAGCTTTGCTATGTTTATTGATAATAAGGTAGCGATTCATATGCTGGAAAATGCAGATGAAGGAAAGGTGACAAAAGGAAAGAAACATATAGAAATACGACGCAAGTTCATAAATCAACATATTGGTAGACTGTGAATTTAGTTTATCTAAATACAAAGCAGCAAATTGCTGATATTTTTACAAAAGCTTTAAGCAAGAAGTTATTTGAAGATTTACATTTGAAACTGCTTAAGGAGGAGTGTTGGAGATCAGAGTAAGCAGATTCAAATATAGATATTAATAATCATAGTATGTTTAATAAAAAAAGAAATATGTTTTATTTTCGTTTGTTGATTGAGTGATAAGCAAGTAAAATTGTATGAAATTATAGACCGGGCGCTGAGAAACATTCCGTTTGCAAAAACCGATGACCTCATTCTGATTGATGATTTGAGTTTAGAAAGAGTTAAAAAACGATATTGTGGAGGTTGCCGGACCGAATTATGGTCCAGTTTTTTTTTCGGCCCTATAATACGAGTTTTCGGTTCCATCGTTGTAGCTGTTAGACCGGGAGCCGGCAGGTCAGGTGGGTGTATGATTTGTCACATTTCGAAGCTTTGTTGATTGATAGCCAGTAATACCCCCACACGCAAAACGCAAGTATGGCGCCCCTAAAGTGTAGCTTTTACACGGGGTGAATTACCAAACGTGTCAAAAATTGACATGCCCATGGGGAATAGGCCACACGATGATTGTTGTTTTATGTTGTTCAGGAGGTTGCCAAAGCACGGAAACGCAATATGCCATACCAATATGGCGTCGCCTAATGTCCGCCATACTAGCCGAAACGTGTTATTTTTTTACAGTCAACATGTATCATTGGCCACACGCTGTTCTTTGGCGATATTTGTTCGGGATTAAATATAGAACAAGGAACAAACGCCATACCGCTGGCGTGTCGCTAAGTGCCCGCCATACCAGGACAAAGATGTCGATTTTTCACCAGGGCCATGTATGATCGGCCACCAAAGCGCCATACCGGTAATTTTAGTAATGAAAATTTTAGATTGATACAAAAAATAAAATATTATAATCTTTGACATTTGGCAGAACATTTTCTCTAACAACCACGAAAACATCTTATATCTTTTTTGGTGTTATGCCCTAATTTAAAGTCATATTGAGTAAATGTAACACCAAATTTTATAGTAATGTCTTTATAGTGTTTATTTAAATACTTACCTACATAATTTAACTATTACTTTGTTAAATCCGCTTTTATTTATTTTGACCAAGTTTAAGTTTTTGGTACCTATAGGTATATTGACTTGTTCAGATTCAGATATATTATGTATTTGCAATTCGCAGTGAAGTGTATGAATGTTCTAAGACCCCACCTCGATAATTTATAATAATTCTTCTTAATTTTGCAAGTCAAATGAACAAAATATTGTGGCTATTTATCCCATAAAGAAGATATTTTTAAATTCAGGTATTACATTTACGGCTATAGATAAACTTTATATTTAAATTCATTGATAAATTTGCGCTCTTTTCTTAACCATTTGCTGAGCGAAATAAAACTTACTACTTACACTTCTCGATGTTGAGATATTTGGCAAAACGCTGACGTTACGCAAAAATGAAAAATGGCACACACTATGCTGTGACGTGTGGCAAAATAATTTGACTAAATAAAGAAGTTGGCGAAAAATGTTAATTTGATTCACGAATCACATTCAAATATTAATTCGCGCACTAAATTTTGTCCGTCACGCCATCTACATTACATTAGTGAATTGAGCGAAATAGTTCCAAAAAATACCACAACTTTACTTTACTGCGACATTTTTTGGCAACAACGCCAACGTCTTGCTGAAAAATGGCGCATTTGAAAATATGTCTGACATATTTTTAATTCATTTAAAAATATGTCTGACATATTTTAAATTCATTTATAATATGACAGACATATTTTCAATTAATTTTTAATATGTATGTGATGTGTGTTAAATCTATATTTAAAAATTATATTTTAAAATTCATTATGAATAAAAAATATAATCATGTATTTAAATAAAAACCCAAACGGCGTTCCATACGTTTGTGTATTTAATTAATTATTAAACAATTATAATTAAATCAAACTGGTTTAATTATTTCACTGAAATAAGCACTCTGTAACAGTACCTGCTAGTATTTGAGTGCAACATGTGACAGCTAAAACAAATTAATGATAGATACAAAATTTTAGATATGTTGATGTTTGCACAAATTTAAAAATGTCTTAATTTTGATTGGCCAGAGGCAAGAAGCTCACGCAAGGCAACGCAAGGAGTTGGAAGTTGACTACTCTTGCATTGCATTGCGTTGCGTTGCTGTTCACCTTGCGTTGTTATAAATCATCCCTAGCAAATGTACACATTCTTTTTACCTTACCTACTGCGTTGCGTTACCCATTGCATTGCGTTTGTTATAAATAGCCCTTTACCCATTGCATTGCGTTTGTTATAAATAGCCCTTTACCCATTGCATTGCGTTACCCATTGCATTGCGTTTGTTATAAATACCGCTTTGTTATATTATTTAATAAGAAATGAAAAACGAACGCATCCACATTAAAACCTAATTTGTCAAAATTTTTGTATTTCAAATTTATCGCAGAGTGCAACGGTGCAAGATATACATTCCATTCCGATATTTTTTTGAAATTCGTAAAATAAAATATTTATTTCTGAGTTAACTAAGCGGTCAATTTTAATAATACTTCGCATACGTATATAACCACACATTAAATTAAATAGTATTTTAAATAAAGTTTATGGGTTTGAGTCAAGAATTTAATGTAATATATTCAGCATAGTATCATTTTTCCTATACCCACCATGTTAAAAATGTCATATTTATATGTGAATATCTCTGAATAGAGACGGTCAAATCGTTTGAAATTTGAAATGTACATGGAAAACAGTGTCAACAACTGATTTTTTCATATTTCATTACAAGTTTATGGATTTGTTTACAACGCTCGAATCACCTTAATTAAACGATATGAATAAAAATAAAATTGACTAAAAACTACAATAACGATGTATTTTCCATAATTTTTTGTAAATAAATACAAGTAGGTACCTACTTTTATCATTTAAGCATTAATTTATAAACGATAAAGTAGCTTATTATACATGGCTGTATTCAGAATTTTATGTAGAATCAAAATCTTAAAAAATATACGGGGTGTTAGCTGTTAGACTTAAAATAAGGAAGTTAATGTCACTTCCGGTCAAACATTAATGATTTATGTAGTTTGAATGTAGGTTATAAACCTTCCTGTTTCGGTTTACTAACGGTATAAAATGTCGTTCTCCCCAGGTGGGCACATACGTGGAGAAGATGTTAATGTCCGAGCTCTCCGGCAATATAATCGACCTGTGCCCCGTGGGGGCGCTGACCTCCAAGCCGTACAGCTTCACCGCGCGGCCGTGGGAGATCCGCAAGGTGGAGTCCATCGACGTGCTGGACGCCATGGGCAGCAACATCGTCGTGTCCACCCGCACCGGCGTGGTGCTGAGGATCGTGCCCCGCACCAACGATGAGATCAACGAGGAGTGGCTGTCCGATAAGAGCCGGTTTGCCTATGATGGACTCAAGCGACAGCGGTTAAGTGAGTGTATTCTTATTAGATTTGTTGAGAGCCAAATGCTAGCAAGAGCTTTATTCATCAAAAATACTGCTTTTGAGTAGTTGTCTTATATTTTACACTCTTATAACTTTCGTAATAAATGACAACAAGCTACTTTACCATAGTAGCAAATTAGCAATCCAGTCAATTATATTAAAAGGAGACCTTCAAAATGAGTTATTGCCATGAAAACATTTTTCAAAAAGTTAATAGTTCTTTAAATATTTGAGATTTTACGTATCGATGCATCTACGTCACAGTAATGCGTTCTCTCTCTCTCTCTTACACATTTATCCTATTCAGGGAGTTGATTCTATATAACTTTACAAGACCATAACTGTCATATTTACAAGACCGGCGATGCTGGAGCGCCTAGCGGATTTTTGTAGAACCTATATAATGACGTCATGACTTGCGATATCTTGTAAATAAGTTACAACAGCTCGGTAGGTGTTGTACGTACGCTGCAAGATATCTGTCTCTCTCTTTGAAAGTTTGGCTGTCATTGTTTGTTGAGAGTTAACCTCTTCGTGTATTTGTATTATTATTTAAATATCAAAACGTTTTCTTGTGTTAACTGTAATGAATTTTTATCTTCATGCAATAATATTTTTTTGTATATACATCATTTAAAATTTAAATTTAAATTGGCTGTCAGATGTGCATGCTAGTAGTATAGCCAACATAAATCTAGTAAGTAACGGGGTCTTGCCAACACGATGGTTAAAAATTACTAGACAGTATGACGTCATTATTTACAATAGCTGCGTTCGTACAACAGTCTTGTAAAGTTATAGAATCAACCTCCTGAATTATTTCTATGTGTATGCCATCTATCTTTGTTCAACGTAGTGTTTCTTTATCTATGAACTGTCATGTAAAGTAACGTAGGTACTTGGTTACGTAACAACGTAAGTAAAATAATTTAAAATGATTATAAAATATTGCCTGGTTCGTAATCGTAATAACAATAGTTCAACAACTTCGAACAAAGTATCGCTGCCATCTACGATAAGATATAGGTCTGCGAATCATATAAGTGGTATTAAAACTCAGGATTAAATTTTTGATTGCAAATTTATAAATTATATATCTGAAGAATATATTTTCACGTGTATTCTTACCACAAACTATCTATCTATTCTTACTTAAATAAAGAAACTACCAAATTGTATTTTATATTTTGTAACATTTAGAAACAGTTGATTTTCCATGAGTACATTTTAATTCCAGCCCCATTATTTGGGAAAATTATTAGCTATACATCTACTTTAAAAAATTAATTCCAGCTTTATTAAGAACAATTAAGGCTTATCAGTAATCTCAATCGCTTTCAAGTAACATTAAGTTTCAATAAAAAACTTTTTTTTAAATGGTAATGGTAAATGGTCGTACAATCACAGTTTTGAATAACAGTTTTAATAAAAATTTTGGAAATATAAGACTACTCTACAACAAGATAATTTTTATTCCTTCATTTCCATATTTTCACTTGGGTTTCAACTGCAAATCAACAATTTAATTTTGAATTTATAGTTAGAGAGCCGAAATAAGAAATCCTGCCTGATTTTACCCCTTGCCAGAAATGAGTTTTTGTATGAATTCATGTCTTGCCTGTTATGATTGTATTTTTGTAAACTTCTGCCACAATTGAAAATAATGTAGTAAATTTGTTCGAATTCCGTGATAAGTGAACTGAGCAGTTATATCCCCAAAGAGTGCTAGTACATAATAGTGTAATAATTGATTGAGTATTCTCTGTTGTATTTGCAGTCTCCCCGATGTTGAAATGCAACGGCTCGCTAATCCCCGTGGACTGGGAGAACGCCCTCATCGCCGTGAGCAAGGCCACCAAGAGCGCGGGGCCGTGCGTGGCGGCCGTGGCCGGCGGGTTGGCCGACGCCGAAGCCCTAGTCTCTCTCAAGGACATGGTGAATCGGCTCGGCTCAGAAGTGACGTGCACCGAGCACATCTTCCCTCTGGCCGGGTCTGGCACCGACCTCAGGTCCAGCTACCTCATGAACGATAAGATCATGGGCGTTGAGGATGCTGATGTTATACTGCTCATTGGGACCAACCCAAGGTATGAGGCTCCGTTGCTGAACGCGAGGATCAGGAAGACTTGGATACATAAGGAAGCTGCGGTACGTAACATGTCTATCATCAACCCAGTTTAAACAACCAACCTGTTTATGAAACGAATCAATGAATGCTGTATTGTACACTGCAATGACAAAAGTCATTCGCTTAAATCACTTCATATTTCAAACAGATGCTGTCTACAATTCAAGTATGTATCAAATAACTATTATACAAATTAAATTTCAAGTAACATTTCTATTAAGGAGGTTTTATCGCTCGGCGCTGCTAGATCACAAATCCCCGTTATTTCAGGTACCCGCGCTGACAGCCTATGTTTTATGAGCACATGTTGTCTCTATTTATCTAATTAGTATGTTTCGCTCCATTCTTGTTTAGAAAATACTCAATTAGATTGTCTAGCGCGCATGCAATTTTTAAATTTATTTAACAAATTACTCGACTACTATTTGAAAATGAGCACAAATTATTTGCTATAATTTTTTTTCAATTTGTCACTTACACCATGCTATAATAAATAATATAAATGCAACTTGGATTTAATTTTTGCTACTTGAATTAAATATTTGCACTTGAGTTTAATATTTGCCACGTGAATTTAATATTTGCTACTCGGATTAAATATTTGTCACTTGCATTTAATATTTGTCACTTGAGTTTAATATTTGCCACTTGAAATTAAAATGTGTCACTTGGTTTTAATATTTTCCACTTTGATTTAATATTTGCCAGTTTGTTTTAATATTTGCCACTTTAATTTAATAGGTACTTGTCACGTTTGTAGATAAAATGTAAAGGATAATTATAATTATTAGGATAATAAGACACGGATATGAAGAAATTATCAACTATACATTCAGTCTGATCTGATCAATAAGTACATTAAAATATATGTTATTTGAAAAAAGTGTTTTGTTAGCATAGATTAGTTTATGTCAAAAAAAAACTGAGTTCTGTTGAACTCAAGAAGGGTTTTGTTAGCATAGATTAGTTTATGTCAAAAAAACGGAGTTCTGTTGGACTCAAGAAGGGTTTTGTTAGTATAGATTAGTTTATGTCAAAAAACTGAGTTTTGTTGGACAGAAGAAGGGTTTTGTTAGCATAGATTAGTTTATGTCGAGAGCATGAGTATTTTGTAAGTTGAAATTAAATTTCTAAAATTCACTATTTAATAACAGATCTGTTTAAACAATGCTAGCAAAATTATAATTATTAATTAGGTCTACATATTTAGTTCAGTTTAGCAAATATTACATTCTTCTAGCAAATATTAAATTCAAGTAGCAAATATAAAACCCAAGTGACAAATATTAAATCCAAGTGGCAAAGTTGATTTATTTTATAGCACAAGAACTAGTGACAAAATGGTTTATTTTTATTTCATTTTATTTTCTTTTTATTGCAAAAGTTATAATTTTTATAGCATTGCACATATAGCAATCTGATTTATTACACTTGCATTTACAATTTTTTAAATGGCATTTTTAAATTAAAATTATTGCAATTTAAATTATTTTTATAGCATTTAAATAGCACCCTTTGAAAATTATATATATATATATATATATATATATATATATTATTATTAATTATATACAGACATTTAAATTTACAATGCAATCATAGTTACGAAGAGTTTTTCTCAGAATTATTATTATTTGTTAAATACTTTTTTTACTGTGATAAAAGCCCCTTAATTCTGTTTTTCGTCCCGAGGTCCCGATGTTTTGGCACCTCTTTGAAACAATACATTTTTACTTCCTTGTACGAAGTAAGGAAGTATTGTAATCGCGAAAAATTTCAGTTCTCAGATTTTGACGGAAATATCCGTTTTGACCTTTTCTGAATCCATTATGACTAGTTTCGTCGTGACGTCTGTACGTACGTGCGTGCGTACGTACGTGCGTACGTACGTACGTACGGACGTATGTGTGTCGCATAACTCAAATACGGTTAGACGTAGAAAGCTGAAATTTTGTATTTAGGACTGTTATAGCATCTAGTTGTGCACCTCCTATTTTTGGTTTCAATCTACAAACCGGAAGTAGTAAATTTAAAAAAAAAATTGATAAATAATTAATTTTAGGCAATTTTTTTTATTTTAAATGAAAGATTATGTGATTATTATCTACAATCGGTATTTTATAAATTTTTCTGTATCTTCTATCATTTAAGAATAATTAAAGTATATACCTACTTATAATTTAATATTTCGGTATCTTGTAGTCCATGATCGATTAACATTTGTTACTAGGTAAAATTTAAATGATTATGACATGACAGTGACAGTAGCAGTGACAATAGTAAAATATCGTTTATATCTTCTTCTGCAGTTTAAATAAAATGACTAAAATATATTTGTGAGTATACTAGTATAATAAGTTAAAGAATTTTTTATATTATTCTACATTTTAGTTATTAAGAAAATTATGAACAAACAAGGCGTACAAGGAAGTCATGTGGTGTCCACGTCAGATTTTTTAACTCTGATAACTCTGGCCAACTTTGATAATATGACATGGTTATAATTGTAGTATTGTCACAGGTATTATTGTATATACTTCAACAGAGAAGACATAATTATTACACGCAATAACATATTATACGTACGTATAAAAAAATTTTCCAAATTTTTTTATAGTATTGTTTTAAAAAAATGCCGAATAAAGAGAAAAATACTACTTTTACAAGTTTAATTTAGGGCATTTTAAATGCAAAATCTATTAAAATTCATGCGTCGCACTGTAGGTAACATGTTATACAGTATATAAATAACGCGTTTGATTATTTATTTTGTCTTATAAATACAATATCATATAAATACGATGCCACTTTTAGAGCGCGTTTGCTATTGCTGCCTTTGTTCGACACACTAAATCTGTATATATCTCTCATTTTTCTCGACGAAATCGTGGACAGCTACATTCCGGCCTTAAGTATGTATCCTGTAATACGTACTTCGGAAACTAGCTCCCTGCTGCCACCTATGCCAAGCTTTGCGCTAACGGTCCCATTGTCGAAATTTAAAGACTTTCTCCGAGAGATTTAGTTTAAATAACAAAATATCTCTATTTACCTTGACGAAGGCTGTAGTTATAACCGAAATCAGTCAACTACTTAATTGAAATACTTCCACTATTTGATTAACTATAAATTCGTATATAAATATTTATAAACCGATATCGTAATACAAAGTAACTTGGATTCACATTCTGTTTCCAGGTGGGTCTAATCGGCCATCAAGTAGACCTCAGCTACGAATACACCCACCTAGGCGGAGACCCCGCCACCATCTCCAACATCATGTGTGACTCCTCGCCCTTCGCCCAGAAACTAAAGAACGCGAAGCGCCCCCTCATCATCCTGGGCTCCGAGGCTCTGGAGCGGCCGGACGGCGGAGCCATCCTGTCCGCGGTGCAGGAACTCGCGCGCTCCCTGCAGAAGGACGGCGAGGGCGCTAACAAGGTCCTCAATGTGCTGCACAGCGTCGCCAGCCAGGTCGCTGCCCTCGACTTGGGGTACACGCCCGGCGTGGCCAAGCTCCGCGAGATGGGGCCCAAGGTGCTCTTCTTGTTGGGCGCCGATGAGTGCGCCGTCACGAGGGAAGATTTGCCCCAGGATTGCTTCGTTGTTTATCTCGGTGAGTAGAACCCGGAGTTTCAAGTCATGCATGCGAACTTTAGCGTCACCCCTTCCAGCACCCCTGTGAAAAAATGCTTCTAAATCGAAAAACCAACTTTCACGATATGTACGGAGTTTCGACTTGATTCACCAAAAGGGCACTAAAATTTGTTCAATTTCCTGTGCAGCACTCAAAGAAAGAAGTTCCTACGTTGATTTTACACAAAGTTATGGGTGTTTGAAAAAAAAGTGCATTTTGTGGTTTTTTGACTCATAACTCGGAATTTTTTGGACGAAATTGGTTGAAAAGTCGCTAAGTCGCGAAAAACCTCGACATGAAAATTTTTTCCAACTTCGTACACATCGTCAAATTTTGACATTTTTTCGATTTAAAAGCATTTTTTCACAGGGGTGCTGGAGAGAGGCGGAAGGGACTAAAGTTCACATGCATGACATGCATGAAAATACGGCGAGTTATGACGATTTGAAAATTGGTGAAATTTCACCTCATTTCAAGTGTTGACGAGTTTATTATATAGAATGCAGGGCCTGTATTTTTTGTCTCTAACGAGGTAAAATGAATTTGTCCCTCTTGTAGGCTCCCACGGCGACGCCGGCGCCGCGATGGCGGACGCCATCCTCCCCGGCGCCGCTTACACCGAGAAGCAAGCGACGTACGTGAACACCGAGGGCCGCGCTCAGCAGACCCTCGTGGCGGTGGCTCCCCCAGGTCTGGCCCGCGAGGACTGGAAGATCATCCGCGCGCTGTCAGAGATCGCTGGCGTCAAACTGCCCTACGACAACCTCAACGAGGTCAGGGATAGGCTGGGAGATGTGTCGCCTAATCTGATCAAGTATGGGGTCTGCGAGAGCGCGAATTACTTCAAACAAGCTGCTGACTTGTCTAAGGTGAGAGATACACCGGCATGGCATGAAGCACGGTGCTCGATCAAACAAATGAATCACGTAAACATTCTATCGCCGCTATTCCATCGAGCATTTTGACATTTGGAAATTTGTTGCTGATTTCACAGTGAGTCCGCAATCATAATTTTTGACATTTTGTGAATAATTGATGTTAAAATAATAACAGTAAGTAATTAGATAATAAGAATATAACACTTTAAACTTTTGTCAATATTTATGAACTAATTATTGATTTAATGAACACAAAGAATTGATGAATTTTAATTCTCAGCTGTCAAAAATTAAAACCTTCAAAGTAGGAAGTGAACATAGTAATATACAAA
The DNA here is from genome assembly GCA_947534325.1 of Agonum fuliginosum. Taxonomy (NCBI): domain Eukaryota; kingdom Metazoa; phylum Arthropoda; class Insecta; order Coleoptera; family Carabidae; genus Agonum; species Agonum fuliginosum. Next base: position 4,353,028 of record OX384046.1, read on the forward strand.
TTTTCGTATGGCATTTTGCTATACCGGTTTGACATCCCTTTGACAGCTTTTCATCGAGCAAAATTCCACATCGAGCACCGTGCTTCATGCCACGTCGGTGTGACATAGGCATTAAGAGACCCGTCTAACTCCTAAAATCCAGCATAAAATGTACTAACGTAGCGAGTGTTTTGTGGCCAGTACAAGAATAATAACATTTTATTTCAACAAGGATTTAATAGGAAAAGAATGGATCTATAGATGTGCCTTTTAAAAATGTTGATTAAAAAATTGTACATGATTATAAAATTTCCGAAAAATTAAAAAAATAATCCAATTTATGCAAACTTTACACGGTTATATCTCATGATAGAAATTAATTTTTAAAATCCATTCTTTCTCTATTAAATGTTTATAAAAGTATAATCCTGAAATCAAAAATAATCATCAGTTTAATGGCAACGAAAACACTTTTACAGTATTTTTCAACTTTATAATGACATTGAAAAGCTAGGATGTGGCAAAGTACGAGTTTCATGTTTATTTCAGGCAGCCGTAGTAAGTAGTGGGGAAAAGAGTGGAATAAGATAAAAAGAAATATCGAGAGTATTTTAGGAATTCTGAAAAACGTAGACATGCCGCTTAAGAGTATATTATAACTTGACATAGTGATTGAATAATATTAATATTTTAACCAAATCGTAATAAATTATTTATGATTATTGGAACAGATATTCATAAGAAGCGGTATGAAAATATTTTCAGACTGTCAGTGGTACTTAAAATGGATTGTATAAATAAACTGGATTCAAACCTGAGTTGTTAAAACCACAATCGATCACATAACGCGTTCAGCTATCTCAAAAATTATTATTCTTATTATTTTTACGCACTTGTTAGGTAAATAATTCTGTTATCTATCTTAGATCTTTGAAAAGTGAATTATTTTTAATAGCGGCAACAAAATAAACGATTCCAGTTTGTGTGTTCTAAAATAATGATTCAAATCAACAAAAATTATATTGCAAAAGTAATATTTTATATGATAAATTCATTTGTAAGTATTCAAAAGTTCAACTATCTATTTGGCATAGATCTGATTTAAATTAACACATTTGCTTGAAATGACAGAATTTCCATACAACGTGCTTTTCAATATTTATTTTTAACACCTGAAGAAGGCGCACAGTACGTGAAATAATCGAGCGGACATAGATTATGAGCAAATTTTTTGGCAGACACCGCTTCGCTACCTTGAAATAGTGTATAAACACGCGTCGTCCAGCTCGGTTTTTCTCTTGATTTAGTTTCAGTTGTGTTCAGGCAAGTAACAAGTTGGCGAACTTTGACTCAGCTCTGTGTAGATCATAGGCACATTTCCGGCCAACTCTGGCTGCACCTACAGTATGTGGCATTGAAACCAACCGAGGTTATGAAATAAAAATCATGACGACAACCAAGAAAATCTTCCTTCATTCAAAATATTTAATGTTTATTGTTCCAGACAACAGATCAATGCCTGAGTAAAGATACACTAACAGTGAAAAAAACCAAACTGGAAGACTTCTTCATGACCGACGCCATCAGCAGAGCATCACCGACTATGGCGAAGTGCATAGCCGCAGTCAAGAAACAGAAGCAGTCCAAATTCTAGACAACTGATTATAGTCGAAATTTAACAAATTTTCTATTCTTTAAATAAGGATTCTACAAGATAGTCCCGGTAACTCACACACTAGGCTCCGTAAATAAAGAAAATATTCGTTATTTGAGTTAAGGTGATATTTTGTTGATGTTATGTACTATAATAATGTAAAATATATTTTTAAAAACGTGCAGTTGATTAATTTTATCGCTAAGAGAAATCAATGATTTCCGTATTATTTGAAGTAGTATCAATTGGATTTAAATTGGAAGTAAATTAGGGTGCATTGTAACAGAAAATAATATTAAATATAAATTTATACCAGTATGATACAAATATTGGCGACTTCCTTGTACGCCTTGTTTGTTCATACTTTTCTTAATAACTAAAATGTAGAATAATATAAAAAAATCTGACGTGGCCACCACAAGACCTCCCGCCATACCTACTTTATTCTACTTATTATACAAATATATTAATATTTAAGTACTACTACTACTGCTACTATACTCACAAATATATTTTAGTCATTTTATTTAAACTGCAGAAGAAGATATAAAGCATATTTTACTATTGTCACTGTCATGTCATAAACATTTAAATTTTACGTAGTAACAAATGTTAATCGATCATGGACTACAAGATACCGAAATACTAAATTATAAATATATACTTTAATTATTCTTAAATGATACCATATACAAAAATATTTATAAAATACCGATTGTAGGTAATAATCACATAATCTTTCATTTAAAATAAAAAATTTGTCTTAAATTAAATATTTATCGAAATTTTTTTTAAATTTACTACTTCCGGTTTGTAGATTGAAACCAAAAATAGGAGGTGCACAACTAGATACTATAACAGTCCTAAATACAAAATTTCAACTTTCTACGTCTAACCGTATTTGAGTTATGCGACACACATACGTCCGTACGTACGCACGTACGTACAGACGTCACGACGAAACTAGTCATAATGGATTTAGAAAAGGTCAAAACGGATATTTCCGTCAAAATCTGAGAACCGAAATTTTTCGCGATTACAATACTTCCTTACTCCGAATAAGGAAGTAAAAAGGAGGCCATTTGGGGATTGTTTATGATCACCATAGCAATTGTACAAAAAGTAAATCTATTCTTCCTAATTCCATTGTTGTTGTCATGGTTAGTATGTTTACATTTTAATTGTTGCTTAATATGAGGATATGTCAATTTAAATGAAATTATGAAATTACATCTATTTTTAATGAAACAAATAACTATATTCGTATTCTATGGATCGTAAATCGTACTTATTCACTAAAAACTCATACTCGAAAATTGTAACTCGTCACAAACCGTATAGAATATAATGTGGGAGGTAAAAAAACTGACCATCGTTTAAATGTTGTTATTGATTTTTCGACTAAATTTTTTCCCCAGAGAACTTAAAATTAAATATCGCATAAATGTCATTTTTTACATTTTTACAAAACTTATTTCCCCGAGAGCTTTAAATTGACACCAAACTGAATTGAATAATGTGTAATAAAAAATTTGACGATCGGTACAATGATATATTTATTTTTCTACTAGCATTATTTTCCCTAGAGCTTTAATTTGATACCACACATGATAGTATTTTAATAATAATAATAATAATAATAAGTTATGTTTATAAAGTTGGTACCACTGGTTGGATAAAAAAATTTGAATTATTTTTTGAGAAACAAGTGAAAATCGCGTAAATATCATTTATTACATTTTTACTATATTTATCTCCCCGAGCGCTTTAAATTGACACCAAACTCGGTATAATTTGAATAATTCATTTAAAAAAAAAAATGGCGATCGTTTAAATGTTATTTTTGTTTTTCTACTAGAATTTTTTCCCGAGAGCATTAATTTGATACCACACACGATAGTATTTTGAAAAAAAAATATGTTTCTAAAGTTGGTACCACTGGTTGCATAAAGTTCATTGTCGAACTTGAAGTCAGATTTTATCTCAAGATCTTAAGGTGCCGCGAAAAATTGTTAGTACTTCTAACAACCGCAGGCCCCTTTCAGTGGGAGCCACCAGTTCTCCAGCTCATACCGCTCAACGCTAAATCTCAATAATCTCATATCAAAACTTACTACCACTACTTCCTCTGTTTCCCCTCTACTAAGCGGCACAGCCGGCCGTGCCGCTGTTGCGTGTTGTGTTTACTAGCTTAGCTAGCCATAGGAAACTGAAAATTATGATTTCGCTAGAAATAAAACATTTTATAAATAATAACAATTTATTTATATTGCAATAATTTTCATTTTATAATTATCTTTCATTTCTAAGTAGGTATATACTAAAGTAATAATTATTATCATCCTTATATCAAGTTCCTTTTGTATGCAACAAGAAAATATTAACTTATATGATTTAGTAGATAATTGAAATAATATGCAAAATTTACATTATAGTTGTTTTGCACCATTGCTGTAAACTCTAATCTCCTATCTGTCTGTTTATACAACAAATCCAGGTAGGTATAGTAAGAAACGTACCGCCTAATCTAATACAACGAAAAACTAATTGCCATCTTCTAAAATGCAGGTGCAACGAAATAAAAGAAAAATACCGTATAATCTTACAATACCTTCTAAGAAGACCTAATTCATAATTTACAGTATTCTGTAAAATATATAAGTTTGTGATAAAAACAGATAAATAATGTTAGAAGTTGACACTTATCAATAATACAATAATCAATTAGATAATTTTGTCCAGGCGAACTAGCATCTATCGGCGACAAAACTAAAAGAGAATTTTTTTTTCATAGGAATGTTGTAATTGACTTCCTAACTAACATACTAAAAGTCCCCATCGATCCGCCTTGTGCTAAGTCCACCATCTTGAAAAAATGGTGGAACAAGACGACTTTTCTTCGGTTTTTTGCAATTATCTCGAAAATGGGTAATTTTAAGCAAAAATCCCTAATACCAAACAGAAAGAGCATGAAATTTCATTCAAGATAGTTCCATTTGTTTTTACTGTATTTATACAGATTTTGAAAAAATCGTAAATAAATATTTTTATAATTCTAACAATCTAAGCCGATTTGATTAAATCATGATTTTTTTCTCATATTACACAAAAACGGCTGTAATTTATTAACGGATAATAATTTCGAATTCGGGATTTCAGTATTTGATTATTAACATATTTTTCTAAGTTTTTGTGTAATATGAGAAAAAAATCATGATTTAATCAAATCGGCTTAGATTGTTAGAATTATAAAAATATTTATTTACGATTTTTTCAAAATCTGTATGAATTTTAGATACCTGTAGATAATCACAATCAGTGTACCAATGGTTTGTATTTATATTTTACGGCTAATATCGAAGACTCAACGAAGCAAAGTCCCTAACGTGTAACTTTATTTGGCAGAAATCGTTATAAATAAATTTAATTTCTTGTGATTAATTTTTAAAGTACATTACTTTACATGACAGTTATAGATAAAGAAACACTACGTTGAACAAAGATAGACGGCATACACGTTCAAATAATTCAGAATAGGATAGATGTGTGAGAGAGAGAGTGAGAGAGAGAACGTATTATTGTGACGTAGATGTACAATCACAAATATTTAAAGAACTATTAACTTCTTGAAAACTTTTTTCATGGCAATAACTTATTACTGGGGTCTCCTTTCAATATAATTGACTGGATTGCTAATTTGCTACTATGGTAAAGTACCCTATTGTCATACAGGTTCGCATCTTCTGTACATGTTATTTTAACCTGTGGAATAAATGCCGGTTAAAATTTTAACGGCTAAAGTGTAGAATAGGTGTTTAAAACAGGTTAAGCGCCAAGGATATTTATCTAAACTTTCCACGCGGACCAAGATATTTTTCGACATATTTTGATGAATCTGTGTCTTTAAAACCTATTTCACACAATTTTGGCAAATTTTAATCTTTGCAATAAAAAATTTCTATTTAGTTCGTTTAATTTGGCTTTTAATGATTTTTCAGAAAAAAATGAATTATTTCTGCTTTAAAATTATGGCTACAAAAAGCCTGAACCAGCGTTTGTTTTGAAGGGCCACAGCGGACACAATACAACATTGAAACTCGTAAGAAAATGTCCGCTTGGCCAGACAGGATCGACTAAAAATTAAAAGCATAGCGGACACCGGTGTCCGCCATGGCCGAATTGGCTAGGCGAGTAGAGGACACCGGTGTCCGCCGTGGCGCTTAACCTGTTAAGAGGAATTTCACTTTTTATGGTGTCAATCGGTTCATTCCTATTCTCTGTCCTAGCAAAATAATAAAGCAAAATTAGGCCGCGGAAGCAAGGATTTGGGCCGATTTTGTTAGTTTTTTAGGGTAAAATTTGAGACAACTGTTAACACTGGTTATGCTGAAAAATTAACAGATTAAACATGTGATTTAACGTTTTTATACATTTATGTAATGGAGATATCAATAAATAAATATATTTTTCACAGATATAAGGCTTTTTATTACCTGTTTTTCTAAGTTTTCGAAATTATTTGACATAAATACAATATTACATTTGTTTTAGATTAATATAAATGTCAATAGTGTTTGCCATGTTTTTATGGTTCCGGTTGAAAATCGGTACGTACATTGTTTTATCATTATACTATGCAAATTATTGAATATTGTTTTTTAATTTTTTACCACTATTCCGTTTTACCATTAATAGTTTGTGGGGCTATAGTACGGTTTTGTTAGTGTAGTAAATACCAAAACCGAGTTTGTGGGGCTCTAGTACGGTTTTGTTAGCTTTGTTAGTGTAGCAAATACCAAAACCGAGTTTGTGGGGCTCTAGTACGGTTTTGTTAGCTTTGTTAGTGTAGTAAATACCAAAACCGAGTTTGTGGGGCTCTAGTACGGTTTTGTTAGCTATGTTAGTGTAGTAAAAACAAAAGTCGAGTTTGTAGGGCTCTAGTACGGTTTTGTTAGCTTTGTTAGTGTAGTAAATACCAAAACCGAGTTTGTCAGGCTTTATTTTTAGCCATTTTGACACATTCAGGTTAACATACAAAAACGTTATTTTATTAAATTTTTTGCAAATTTGACACATTGAGGTTAACCAAAAAAATTTAATTTTCTTCAAAAAATCATGATAAAAACACTCTTCCTCGGTCTAATTTTGCTTGTTCAGGTCATATTTAAGCATAATAAACGATCTCCTTTAAAAAAACACATTTTCTCTTAAACACCTATTCTACATTCCAGCCATTTTAACTTCATGTTTCCTAACTTAACCTAATCTAAAAAATTGGCAGCCAAAATGAATCCGTATGACATAAATACACGAAGAGGTGCCTATAAGGACAGCAAGAATATTACGAGTGTGGCCTTTGAAAGGTATAGTGGAAAATAATTTTTTTAAAGGTTTCGACTCTATCGACAAGAACTGTTGAAAACATCAGTGACGAGGTTGAAGATGTTATTCGACATGCAACAGATAAGTAAGGGAATCAACAATAGCTTTGTTACAAAGAATAAATTCCTCCTCCGAAGAAAAATTTCCATTCCTTCTTTTTCCAGTTTTTTTGCTTTTCAGTCATGCTACTATAAAAATAAGTTATATTTAATATTTATTATTACTTACCTACGTACATATTTATTCCCGGTGAGCAATACGCAATAAGAATATAACTTTATCAAGGTTCGCGCCAGCGAACCGACGAGGCAAGGTAAAAAGTTAGTTTAGAACTAAACTGACGTTGCCGTCGGTTCGCGTTGCGCGGGCCTATATACCGGAATTCTGCTCCGCGACTAGTCTCTTCTCTCTCTTACTACTGGGTCGCCCGTAAGAAGAGAGAGACAGACTTGAGTTTCATGATCGCCGGACCGTACCTACCCCAGCGCCGCTTTCCCTTGGCGGACGCTTGGGGAAAAGGAAAATTTCGGAACTCTCTCTCTGTTGCGCATAAAAGACAGAGAGAGAGAATCGGACATAAATGACAAACTTGTGTCAAATATTTAGGTTAATAAGTGTCCACACGGCGTTAAACGTCAAAACATTTAAAGTAGGTTTTACATTATGTGATTTCGCATATGATAAATCATATGTGTTTATTTTTACGTTCAGACTGTTCGATTTGTCATACAGAACGACTCATAAGCGAACTCATAAGATAATAAGTCATAACGAAACATAACTACATTTTAGAAATAGAACTGTTCCTATTTTCATATGATTTTTTGTATGATTTTTGTTGACATTAAGGTTATGTTAATGTTAATGTCAGGTGCTGTCCGGAATTGTAAACTTCAGAATTTGATAATATAACTTCAAAATGGCCGAAGTAAGTAAATTTTTATATTAAAATAGTCCTAAAAATTGTAATAATCAGTGACTAAAACTACTGTATCAATAGATGTTCTTATTATAATAAATTATGTAGAATTATTTAATTTTGTAGGTAGATTGGACGAGTAATGCAACACGACATTTGATAAGTTTCATCTCTGTTCATTTTAATAATATTACTCAAAGCTAACTGAATCAAAATGCGCAAAATAATAAGTGTACTGTCAAATAAAGTTGAAGTATAAGCGACGTTCACCCACGTGACATGACGTCACATGTCACGTGTTCTGAGGGCCCGCTGTTACGATTGTGATTGGTCATCGAAATTTGAGAGTTTTCTTAGGCGGCTTTTGAAACGTTTACATTTATGGGTCGATTTTGTTCACAAACCTGTAAATTTGTAGCTTACGGTTGATCTGTAAGTACCTACATGGCTTACAAATTTACAAATAGGGCAATTCTGTTCATTTGTCTGTAAAGCGCCAAATTACAGACGTTATCTATTCAAGGTGAAGGTGACTCGTAAAATCCAGCCTGGAGCTAACTTCATTCAAAAAAATCATTAAAACGTCAAAAATTATTAGATATGTCAACAAAAAGTGAAGACAGTCAAGACATGTTGAACAATACTTTAAATAATTTAGTCAACGAATTTGTAAATTATAAAACAGAAGATCTGAATTTGCAAAATAGAAAATTTTGATATAGCTAAGTACAAATACGAAAATCCAAATTTTTGTTTTGATGACTAATGTTCAAGGGGTTTCTTTTTTAGCAATATTATAATAGACTTTAGGTATACAGTACATTATTATAATGTTTATTAATAATTAATATTATGTTTGTGTGTTCTTAATGAAAAAATATATCATTAAATACAAGTGATAAACTATTTTATACAATATTATTTCTTATGTAAACGTTTCAAAAGCCGCCTAAGAAAACTCTCAGATTTCGATGACCAATCACAGTCGTGACAGCGGGCCCTCAGAACACGTGACATGTGACGTCATGTCACGTGGGTGAACGTCGCTTATACTAATCATAAACTCTTATGATATGAACATGAAATCAATAAAGCATCAGACATGTTTGAGCAGAAGATTTCTCTTACGACTTTATCATATTTATGCTAAATCATATGATAAATCACATAATGTAAACTCAACTTTAGTTAATAGAGTGAATCGTGAAATTATATACAGCAAATATAATGAAAGCACATGAAATAGGAAAGAATATTTCAACTCTGAGAAATAGTGAGGTTTGTATCAATTACCTGTCAACATTCAATGCTGCCATCTAGTGATGGGTCTTTCGTTCATTTTTAGTGAGTCAGTTCATTTCGCTCCGCTCAGTAAAGTGAGTCGTTCACACTGAGTCGTTCATTCGAACGACTCTGTAAAACAGCACTGTGCGTTTCAAATGACACCGTGCTAGTGTGCTGCTCAGCTGAGCTGCTCTGCACATGCTCACAGCTCACAGCACTGTGCGCTCGCCTTGTGTGCATATGCGATGCGCAGCGATGTGGCATGTGCACATGTGCCAAACTGTATGAACCTGAACCTGAGCATTTTAGTTGTTAGTTGTGTTGCTTATTGTTGTTGTATATGTATATTGATTGACAATGGAAAATAAACAAAATAAAAATTTAGCAAAAGGAGTAATGTCTGGCAACATTTTGAAGAATGTTCAACAAATATAACAAAACGTTTGTTGTTGTTGTCCAGTCCTACATTGTTCCCAATTGCCATATTGTTGATTATTTTCATTGTTGGCCGTACAACAGAAACGCATGCATTCTTCTCAGAATACACTGCACTAAGTCAAGCCAATATGTAATGTAATATGTTATGTACCGTGCGCTGTCTGTATGTTTCGTTCGTTTCGTTCATTCCACTCGCATTCGTTCGTCTTTCTGCGTTCAGCGAGCGTAGCGGGGAGCGGAGCTAGCACGGTGCTAGTGTGAACTGGTGTGCCGTACTGAACGAACTAAAGAGTCGTTCGTTCACGGCACACTAAAATGAGTCGTTCATTCTGAACGACTCGTTCATGAACGACCCATCACTACTGCCATCTATATAAAATACAACTGATTATGAAAAAAGCATACCAACCTAATGAGAAATATCCATAAACTTGGAGTTAGTTAACATGAACCTTCTATTTCTGTGGAAAAACGTGCGCAACAGTAACTCGATGTTAACTTCATGTTATATTTAACCGCATGTTTAATATCCGCATATTTAAAGGGAAATGGTACAAGTGGGCCTTAGGAAAAGTTACCTGAATGCAACCAAATAATAATTTATTAAATTGATGCTTTATAAATTATGCATAAATACGATAGTAAGATAATGAGTAAGTAGTTTAAGTAGGTAGATAAGATTGTATTATCTAGCCCTAATAAAAATGGATTAGGTCGTACGCAATCTAGTGCTGCTAAACAAACCAATGCACTATTTTTTCATTGACACAATTCTATTTTAGAAGCATAGGAAAAATATACCTACCATATTTGGTTGCGTTTTTTTACCTTCCGTCATACCTGTAAAGGAAGGTATTTGAATCATGCTAAAAATTGGGTAGTGAGATTTTAGTAGATGAACACGAATGAAGGTCCATACATCTCATTTTTGATATTTTTGTCTGTATGAATGTGTGTACAGATGTGCCATTCCTGCGGATTAACGTAGCTCGTATAACTCAAATATGAATTATTCTATAGGTAATTTGGATATTTGGTATTGTACATTTGTATACAAACAGTATAATGTATACGAAATTGGCTATTGTCTCTTGTTCTGTGATTTATACATACAGTATGTATGCAATTGGCTATTTACTGAACTAAATAAAGAACCTAAAACTCTTCTTAAGTCTCACAAACTCGGTTTTGGTATAGAAAACAGTATTAGTCCGTGGGCCCGCCGACATAAAGTTTCATTTATACATAACCGGCTGCAACTTCTTGAGATGCTTCATTGAGGTGAGTCTACCACATCTTTCCCTATGAAAATTTTCGATCTCGCGGCGTTTCCTCAATAATTCTACCGGAAGTCGACTATTCGTATTAATTGCAAAATTTATACATACTCTAATTTTGAATGAGGGAATCGAATAAGAATTAACTGAAACGCATGAAAAAAAAGTCCGACAAAATATATGCAGCATCAAGCGTGTCTACCAAGATAGAAATGCAAAAATTTCGACCTCGAAAAATGTATTGATAGCGTTCCAATGTTTTCATAATTTGTTGATGAAAACGTATCTAAATCAAATATTCAATTGTCCGACAAAAATCATTTTGCGATTTTTCAGTCCGACACGTGGAAATTGTTCGTTTCCTGAGGACCAAAAATTTATTAATAGCATTTTCTTTGTTTGATTTTTTGTTTTCAAATAAAGAATACAACACTATGAATTAGTTGTCCGACAGTAAAGCGAACAAATTGTTTTTTCATATCTAGTTATCTGGGGATGATTTGACTGTACGATTTTATTAATGTATATACGCTCCACTTACAAATAACCACTTGAGTTTTTGAGAACTGCTTTTTGAAAATATATAGAATATGATTATTAAACTGTAACATAAAAATGATACGCTCGATATACTTAACTTTTATTAATAAAGCAATCGCAATAAAATTTGATTTGGGAAAACTAACCATAAGTAAACATCCAAAATACATATTATTTACAAAAATATCACTTTCGGTTAAACCGGAAATGACATAAACTTTCTTATTTTGAATGGAATACCGTATATATTTTTTTATATATTTCAATTATCCATATAATTCTGATTCCAAGACTGTATCACAGGTCTAGATTTCATGCACCCTCCCGTGGGTGTCCACCTTGCCGTGGTGGGAGGGCTCAGTACGCCAGGCCGGAACTCACCGGAAGGCGGAAGGCCAAGAGACACCCCCAACGACCCCGGCGTCTGACCCAGAGTGGGCGGCCGGGAACGGGGAGATAGGCCTCGACTGCCCTAGCGAAGGCAACCTATCTAGGAGAAGGACACTCCGAAATCAAACCAAGCGGAGCATCTGTTGCAGAGTGCGCGGCTACAAACAGCGTCTGTTCCTCCAGCGGAGGCGGCTGCATCAGAACCTGGCAGGAGGTATAAAATGCAAGGTGCAGAAATGCATAATGAACGGCAATAAGGAAAGGAATCCCCGGGCGGGTCCTCCTCACGAGGAGGGAATCCCGTCGTCTACGGACGTAGACGCTGCCCCTATGGCTACGGGGGGGGGGGGGGGGGGCAACTATTGCTACTTCTGACGAAAATGCAACGAAAATGGTTAACGAGATGGACACGGAAAGGACACACAATGAAGAGAAAACAGGAAATACGGCGCCAACCAAAACTACGAAGCCAGGGCATTGCAACACCGCTATTAAAGGAGACACGCAAGAGTCCAGACGCCAAAAGAAAAACAGAAAAAAGGCGGCTAGAGAGAAAAAAATAAAAGAAAAAAAACCAGAGGAAGCCAGTAAGAGGGTAAAAGAACAAAAGGAGACCCCCCTGGAACAGTTCTTTAGAAACCTAAGGGAGTCTAAGGTACTGAAAGGCACAAGCAAACCGGACACCAGTAACCAAGTGGATACCCAATTGGAAAGCCAGCCAGGTCAGGAAGATAAGGACGGCGATATAACGGGCATAGAGCCTTTTAATAGCAGCCTGATAGCACGGTCATCTCCAAAGGAGCTGAAACCGGACGATTCATTAGAAACCACAGAAATAGAGGAAAGCATGGAAGAAAGAGGTGAAGGAGGAAAAAGAAAAAAACTAACACCAGCCATAAATGCCGCCGCAAAAAAACAGGCGACAGGGAACAATCACCAAACAGCAGAAGAACACAAAAAAGATACGGAAATAGACCACAGGGACACCACTGGGACAACGGAAGAAGAAGGCCAAATGACGACAGACGAGCCAGCAAAAACGGAAGAAGAAAACAATCCAAAAGGTACAGAAGAAAAAATACAAAAACAACAAAAAGCAGAAGAAAAAGAAGTGGACGACATAAGCACGCTCGAGGGGCTAATAAATCAATTAGATAGCCTCGCAACTGAAAAATTTATGAACACAGCACGGCCAATTAAATCCACAATAGAGGCCATAAACAAAGCTTTCCTACAAATTAAAATAAATAAGAAACGCCCAATAAGGGACCTCTCAAACAGAGTAGAAGAACTAGAACTAATGATCATACAGACATTGAAAAGCAAAGAAGAACAAGAAAAAACTCTAAAGGAAGAAAAATACGGTTCGTAGAAGACCTAGAAAAACGAAAACGAGAGGAAATACTCACAATAAGGAAACAAATGGAAGAAGAAAATAGGAATAAACTGCAGGAACTACAAAATAGAGTGACCGAACTGGAGAAGTAAAAAAGGACCTACAGCAACATAGTAAAGGAAAATAAAGAGGTGACATGGATGGAAGAATTCAAAAAAAAAATGGAAAAAGAAAACAGCGTTGCCGACATATGGCCAACCACAACAGAAAAATGGCCGGAGAAAGCTTATCATCCTATAAAAACAGAATTTGGCAACCCTTACAAACAAGAAGAAGGACATTTTCTAACCATTCACTGGGAGAAAGAAGATGTAAACGCAGAAACATCAATAATAAAACACATAAGAGAAATCATACCCGGGGGCAGAGAATTAGTAGACAGGGAAGTAAAAGAACAGAGTCTAGCAATGCTACAAATAAGCATGAACATCATAATAGGGGATGAAGTAGAAAAAAATAAAAGGAAGAATATAACAAGCCTGAAAATAGCTGAAAACGATATGACGGAAGAGGAATGGGCCAAAACATACCTGATACTAAAAAAATACCTACAAGACCAGTCCAATATGAACGAAAACTCATTGGCGGTCACCGTAACTAATGCGGCACACGGAGCCACCATTAAGAAGCTAATGCGATGGCTGAGCCACAAATATGAAATGGATATTACATTTTATGAAAAGAAACCAAAAATAGATAGAAGAGGAAGCAAAGTAAACTTCGGAAACCAAGAAAGGGATACAGAGGATAAAACAAACTACGAAGGGGAACAACACACAAAGGAGTACGCCACCGAAAACAGAAATATAAAAGCCTCAAGAAAGAGAATACCCCAAACGGATGCTATAGTAATCCCATCAAGAAACGGGAAAAGCTACGCAGACTCGCTTAAAATAGGAAAAAATAATATAGAAATAAAATGTATAAAGGAATCCAAGACAGGGGATGCAGTCGTCATCCTAAAGAGAGGATGCGAGAAGGTGGAAGATCTCAAAAACCTGATCCAAAACAAAACAGGTACGCAACCCATTATAAGGAAAGCAAGTGAAACAAGTGGGTCCATTCTATTTATGACGGGCATGGACAGCATGGCTACAAAGGAAGAAATAATGACCGAAATTAAGAAAACCTTAAATATAGAAGAAGAAGATACCAAGCTAATAGAAATAGGCGACATAAAAGACACTTTCACAGGCAAAAGGTCAACGGCGATAAAGCTACCAAAAGACATGGCGCAAAAGCTGTTAGAGAAACAAACAGTTAAAATTGCACTAAACGAATGCTACGTTAGGGACAGAATTAAAATCATCAGATGCCACAGATGCCTATGCACAGGACACAAGGAAGCGGATTGTAAGGACATGGATAGGAGAGAACTGTGTGGCACATGTGGAGATAAGAAACACGAAGGCAGGAAATGCACAATGGGCCCAACATGCTTTACATGCACAACAAACAACTCGCATAAGACAGGCACCATGGCGTGCCCGACTTTCAGAAAACAAGTAAGAGACAAACGGAAAAGAATCAAAGATGGACGGAGGCCATCCATTAGTGGTCACAACATAAAATGGAATACACACGATTCCTCCAAGTAAACCTAAATCGCAGCAAAAATGCCCATGCAATGGCAGAGCTGGACACTAGGCACAAAAAAATTGACATAGTAGCATCAGAACCAAATGCCAACATGATGCACAATCAACAAGGTTGGTTCTGCAACAAGGAGAAAAATAAATGTAACACCGGAATTAAGATAACACAAAACTACAAGAATAAGGTAACAGATTTTGGCACAACAAAGAACATCACATGGGTTGAAACGAAAAACATGAGGATAATATCATGCTACATAAGCCCCAACGGCACAATGGACGACTACGAAGGATTCTTAATAGATTTAGAGGAAACAATTAAAGCAAGTAAGTACCCAGTTCTAGTTACCGGAGACTTCAACTCAAAACATAGTGATTGGGGATCACCGATAACAGACGAAAAAGGCAGGAGACTGTCCGATGTATTCTTTCAAATGGATCTGGGTATATGCAACACAGGGCAAACTCCAACTTTCCAGAATGCAAACGGAAAATCCTTCATTGACATTACAGCAGCCTCAGAGAGCCTACTAAACAAAATAACAAACTGGAATGTAGACGACACACAGGAGAATTTCAGCCCCCACAAAAATATTACCTTCGAAGTGACGTCGGAGGAGGAAAGGAGGGCACACACAACGAATATAACATGGAACATAAAGACTTATGATGCAGAAAAAGGAAAGGAAGAGCTGCTGAAACACACACCAACAGAAAACATAGACGAGTTTATGAATCAACTGAAAAATATCGCGACCAAAGCAATGAAAAGAGTTGGTGCAGGTCCAAAGAAAACACATATATACTGGTGGACAAAAAAAATATCCGAACTCAGGAAAACATGCAACCAATGTAGGAGAACATACCAGCGCACAAGGAGTAGAAATGGAGACACACTCATAGTAGCACAGGCTAAAACAAGATACAAAGAAGCAAAGAAAACGCTAAGTGTAGAAATATAAAAAGAAAAGGAAAAAAATGGAAAGAACTCATCGAAGCGGTCGAAGATGATGTATGGGGCAAACCTTATCAAATAATAGCCAAAAGGACCAAAACAGCTGCTCCTATTAAGCCAAAAGACGAGCTAGTGGACAAAATTATGACAACACTATTCCCGGTAAAACAAAATAAAAGGTGGTCCACGCTACCTAGGGATAATGTGCCTGATACCACGGACGAAGAGATGCAGGAAGCGGCAAGAAAAATGAAAAACAGGAAAGCACCAGGACCAGACGGTATCCCCGCTGAAATTATTAAACTAATAGCGGAGGAATCACCTGAACTCCTAAGAAAACCGATAGACAAGATGATGAAAGAAGGGATATTTCCGTCCAACTGGAAAAAATCAAGAGTAACACTACTACCCAAACCACAAAAAGAGGATAGAAACGACCCATCGGCTTATAGACCAATCTGTCTACTTGATACGGCAGGAAAACTAGCCGAACAAATCATTGCTGCAAGAATTAGTAACTATCTTGAGCAGAACTATCCACTATCCCCAAATCAGTTTGGGTTTAGAAGGGGTAAATCAACAATAGATGCCATGAACCTGATTAAAGAAAGAGCAATGAAGGAGAAAGAAAAAAAGGAAAAGCAAGAGGAATATGTGCATTAATAACAATTGACATAAAAAACGCTTTTAATACGGTACCATGGCACAATATAAAAATCTGTTGTGGCCAGCACACGACCTCTCGCCTTAACACTGTAATTTATGTGAATTTGATTTTAGTTAGGCTTTCTTAAATTATAATTTTGCAATAAATTTACAAACTTTTTGAAAATAATTGTTACACTGTATTTTCTAATATCCTCCAACTTACTTCTTATTACCGCGAGAAGGCAACCCAAACTACCTGAGGGTAGGGTGTGTGTGTCGCCTTCTAGGCTTTGAGCGGAATATTAGTTCGACCTTGTGACGACTGACCGTTTTGTGCGTGCGAAGTTCGGTTTTTGATTCTTGACCAGGGGCCTGTTGTACTTGAAACGTTAATGAAATCACATGTGTCGCTGATTTTGAGCTATTGTTAAGTGATCTAGGTGATCTATTTGTCCTTTGGTGGGATTTGTCGACCAAGTGATCTATTGGGAATTATTATATTCCTCCGGTGTTTCCGGGAATTTGAAAGTTAACAGCCAAGTAACAAAAAGGTTATTCACGCACTTTAAGCCATATACCAGCTGAGGTAAATACTCTAGTTTTGTACTATATTTCGTAGTGTAGTTTATTTTTCATAGAAAATTCATACTCTGGAAATATTTTCATTATTTTATTTGTGCATTTTAAAAGTAATTAAATCATTCCATACATTTCCAGTGGCGTAGAGCCGTCACACATTTCTTCTTTCTTTATTTAACTAGTTAAACGTTTTAGGCTTTTAAACTACAGCTATTTCCAAAATCAAAATTTTGAGAAAAGATCTGGAGTCGATTTTATCTTCTGGATATTACGGAGTTGAGAGTTATTACGAGGGAAGTTGGGAATTTTGGATTCGAACTTATTGAGACGCCACTGGCACTGGCTTGCAGTTGCACCGCACCCTCCCAACCACCAAATACTCCGCGCCTGTATACACCTCCACCAACATCTTGGAATCCAGATAAGCAAAATTGCACTCTATATTTTAGTTTGAGTTATTTTTCTCGATACTTTGTTTTGGTTAGAAATTAAAGCATCCTTGCTACGTCACTATAATTCTCATTTAGTATCTGATATTCCGATTTACTTAAGATTTTGTTTATTATTATTGTAAAGTTTTACTTGTAAAAGGTTAATTAATCAAGCGCTCGCGTAGTTTTTGTTAAGTCATTTTGGTTCACGTTGTGCTATTATTGGTAGGGTTAGTAGTCAGCGTATAGTTGTAGGACTCGCATCGTAATTTTTGTTTTGAACAGCGCTTGCATATTGTTGCGTCTTGGTCGACCATCGCGGAACGCCGTGCATCTTTCTTGCGCCGTATTATTCTTGTGTAGATCCTTGCTTACCAAGTCCTAGCACTATAGTGGTGCAAACTACCCCTGCTATACTAATTTTATTTATTTTTACTGTAACCTGAGGGTATACTCTACGCACGTTACGATTAATTACACTTCCAAGTTTCATTTTCAACAATATTATTTGATATTAATTCACTGTTTAAGACGAGTATTATTAGCTTCAATTTTGTTCAACTATATCAACTTGTTTATTTATATAAAATTTATTTAATCCTTTCAAATCTATTTGTTTATATCAATCAATTTATTTACTATTCAAAGTTATTCAATAATTATATTAAATTTATTTATATTATACCTGATCTCATTCGTCAATATAACTCGTCATTTATGTCACTTTATTATTTAATTTGGAATCATCTAACGCCTTCGTACCCTTATCCTGGTAGGGTTAGTCGACCAACCCCGTGGTTGAACAAGGCTACGGTCGACTGGCGCCCTAAATTCCACCACATCCTTATACCACTATTGGAGGTCTAACACCCACTCCCATTTCCACTGAGTATTAGCCGTCGGTTCAACCAGCCTTGCCTGGGATAACCCTAAAGGGGTGTAGCATAATTTTATAGTTCTTAATGAGCTCTTTATAGATAAAAATTTAACTTTATTATTACCTTATTACATTATGTTCAGTTAATAATATTTACATTTCTTTTAAAATGGTGCCACAAACATTTTAGAATCTGTGCATACGTCTGTTCATCTGTCACATTGACATATTCATTTTTGTTTTTAATTTTTTCATATATTGCGATTTACAAATCGTGGTAGGTAAAATTACAAATTTTTGAAAATTAATATTCCTTTATTGGTAAGAGATATAGAAACGATGTTAAATAAATATTGTAAAAGATAATTTGTTCTTTCAAATGTCGAATGACAAATTGTAACTATCGCAGTATTTCCTATATTTTTTGCAAAAAATGTTAAAATGCTTCAAGAAAATACCACTTCCGGTTGGCAGATTTTTACCAAAATCTTATCAGCTCTTCATTAACATATATAAATGTATATTGAAAAATATTAGAATTTTATGTAAAGTAGAATTTGAGATAATGAATCAGAACGAAAGACTATAGTAGGCGCACATACAGACACACACACACACACACACACACACACACACACACACACACACACACACACACACACACACACACACACACACACACACACACACACACACACACACACACACACACACACACACACACACACACACACACACACACACACACACACACACACACACACACACACACACACACACACACACACACACACACACACACACACACACACACACACACACACACACACACACACACACACACACACACACACACACACACACACACACACACACACACACACACACACACACACACAGACATCATCGTGAAAATAGTCAAAATAGGTTCTAAGGGTGCTAAAACGTGCTTATTGACAAAAATCTCGACATCGAATTTTTTCACGATCCCTATACCTCTCTGGGCGAGAGGTAAAAAGGGAAATGGAAAAGAGAAAGGTACCGAACTACCTAATAAACCTGGTAGGAACGTATCTATCAGATAGGAAACTACTTTACGAAAGCAAGGTATTCGCAATGACGTGCGGGGTCCCACAGGGTTCCATTCTGGGCCCACTACTATGGAACCTTTTCTACGATGGGATACTTTGTGAATCGATACCAAGTGACACAACGCTCCTGGCCTTCGCGGATGACTTGGCAATAATGACGATAGCCAAAAGCGAGACGGCGCTTATGCATAAAGCCAACAAAACCCTATCAACGGTAGAAAGATGGACGAGGGAAAACGAAATCCGAATAGCACCGGAAAAAACAGAAGCGGTCCTGTTAATAGGCCGAAAAAAAGTGGGCGAGATACACTTCGTGATAGAAGATATACTAGTTAAACCGAAACCTGCAATAAAATACCTGGGGGTACTTTTCGACAGGGGGCTAACATTTATTCCACACGTGAAAAGCACAATAGAAAAGGCGACAAGAACAGCAACCGCCCTAAGACGACTCTTCCCTAGAATCACGGGACCAACGGAAGCAAAAAGGAGACTACTAGCATCCACAGCACAAGCAGTAGTATTGTATGCCGCGCCAGTATGGGCACATGCACTGAGATTCAAAATATGCGAGAAACTCCTCAAGGGCCTCAATAGAAAACTTGCGCTGGGGATCTCAAGAGCATACCGAACGGTATCCGTGGGGGTCGCTCAGGTATTAGCCAGGCTAACACCTATAGATATTATAATTGAGGAAAGACTGCTAGGTTTCGGAAAAACAAAGAAAGAAAAGGAAAACATCAAACAACAAAGAACAAATAAATGGGTACAAGCATGGGAAACTGATGACAAAAACATATGGGCACACAGAATAATACAAAATCTATCAGCCTGGATTGAAAGGGAACACGGGGAAATGAATTTTCACCTAGCCCAGGTCACCCAACCATGGGTGCTTTCAACAGTACCTACACAGAATTGGAAAAGCAGAAACCAGCCAATGTAAATCATGCGGAGCCGAAGAAGACTCAGCAGAACATACCATCTTTAGCTGCGAGAGATGGAACGCGATAAAACTTAACTACAATACGAGTGATATGATGGTAGAAGACATGGTGGCCCACATGCTGGAAACGGAGGATGGATGGGCAGCAGCAACAAATACTATTAGAGAAATCTTAAGCACTAAAGAAGAAGAGGAAAGAAAAGAAGAAGCAAGACAACGGGAGCAAAGACAAACATAGAAAGACAGACAACTGAAGGGGGGTGAAGTAATGCCAAAAGCGGTTCCACCTTCTTCGGGGTTAGGGGACGGGAGAGTTTAGTGGGTAGGCTAGTCAGATGAGGCGCAAGCGGATGGCTAGAGTCCCACACTACCTTTACCCTTCCGGGGGATGCGCTGCCACGGCATCATCCTAGGTGTGCATGAGCATTCTCTCCTACCCACAAAAAAAAAAAAAAAGATTTCATGCAAAATATATCACAAAAATTAGTAAACTAGGTATGAAAGATTAAAGTTTAATTTAATGAAATACGAAGAAAAGATAAGAAATTTAAAAAATAGCATCCTAACACCTGAAAAGGTAAATAGGCTTTAGGATTAAGTAAGTATTAAAAAATTATAGAAGGTGTTAAAACTGACCACCATTTTCGTTTACACACATTTTAGACCTTTGTCTATTGTTAATAATTATTTTCACCAATCGCATGTCATTTGTTTTTACAAATGTCAAATTTTATAACCTTCTTGATTTTCTTTATTTAGATTTTTTCTTGACATATTTTGCATGAAATCTGGACTTGTGATGTATCATTGGATTCAGAATCGTACGTAGAATTCAAATATGTAAAAATAAGAAGTATTTGGTGAATGAACAGTAAGTTCATTTGCATTATTGAGATATTCATGTTTTTTTTGTCCGACTTCAAAATGGCCACGATTTATTTGTCCGACACTTGTATTACTTATTAAATACATCTCTTAGAAATATAAATTACTATTTGTCCGACAGCTATTAATAAATTTTTGGTCCTCAGGAAACGGACAATTTCCTCGTGTCGGACTGAAAAATCGCAAAATGATTTTTGTCGGACAATTGAATATATGATTTAGATACGTTTTCATCAACAAATAATGAAAAAATTGGAACGCTATCAATAAATATTTCGAGGTCGAAATTTTTGCATGTCTATCTTGGTAGACACGCTTGATGCTGCATATATTTTGTCGGACAACTTTTTTTCATGCGTTTCAGTTAATTCTTATTCGATTCCCTCATTCAAAATTAGAGTATGTATAAATATTGCAATTAATACGAATAGTCGAATTCCGGTAGAATTATTGAGGAAACGCCGCGAGATCGAAAATTTTCATAGGGAAAGATGTGGTAGACTCATCTCAATGAAGCATCTCAAGAAGTTGCAGCCGGTTATGTATAAATGAAACTTTATGTCGGCGGGCCCACGGACTATATGTATACATAGAAAATTGCGTATACATACTTAACTTACTGTATGTAATGTATAAATAGCCACATTGAGTTGAAAGAGCTAATTAGATTTTAGTACAAATATTATTATTATTTGGTTCTATATAAGAAAATATTGACCGGTGACATTGAATGATATACGTGAATAATTATGTACCGAACAAACAATAATGTAGGCAGCATATTCTATTATTTTATTTTATATTATCATAACTATTATTTATAAAAATCTGACGTGGACACCACATGACTTCCTTGTACGCCTATTAAACTGTTCATACTTTTCTTAATAACTAAAATGTAGAATAATATAAAAAAATCTGACGTGGCCACCACAAGACCTCCCGCCATACCTACTTTATTCTACTTATTATACAAATATATTAATATTTAAGTACCACTACTACTGCTACTATACTCACAAATATATTTTAGTCATTTTATTTAAACTGCAGAAGAAGAAATAAAGCATATTTTACTATTGTCACTGTCATGTCACAATCATTTAAATTTTACGTAGTAACAAATGTTAATCGATCATGGACTACAAGATACCGAATTACTAAATTATAAATATATACTTTAATTATTCTTAAATGATACCAGATACAAAAATATTTATAAAATACCGATTGTAGGTAATAATCACATAATCTTTCATTTAAAATTAAAAAATTTGTCTTAAATTAAATATTTATCGAAATATTTGAAAAAAGTACTACTTCTGGTTTGTAGATTGAAACAAAAAATAGGAGGTGCACAAGTAGATGCTATAACAGTCCTAAATATAAAATTTCAACTTTCTACGTCTAACGTACGTACGTCCGTACATACAGACGTCACGACGAAACTAGTCATAATGGATTCAGAAAAACGTCAAAACGTATATTTCCATCAAAATCTGAAAACCGAAATTTTTCGCGATTACAATACTTCCTTTTTACTCTGTAAAAGGAAGTAAAAATAGGTCTAGGAATCTATGATTGTCAATTGCATCGATCTTAAGCCTCATTTCCACCGACTGTTTTAGTGCCTAATGCATAATGATTAGTGCGTAAGGCGTAATGCATAATGATTATTTATTAGATGGCCATTTCCACCTATTTTGTTTAAGGACTAATTCGACAGAGGTAACATTTTTGTTGTCGAATATTTGTAATTTAATCATTACCGGCATTTTGGAGATATTAAGGAATGGAAGAACTGTTAATTACGTAAGTAAAGTATTCCTTTCCATATTTAGAAACAAACAGAAATTGACAACTCGAAATAAATAATAAATATGACACATGTCAATCATTATGCTTGTGCATTACGCCTTATGTTTGGAGTTTGCAAAGGTTTGTTCTTATGCGTTGCTCTTAGTACTTATGCATTAAACATAGTTCTTAAGCATTAAAACAGTCGGTGGAAATGAGGCTTTATACTGTTTAGATACCGCATGCGGCATTTGTTTGTGATCGCAACTTATAAGAGGGAAGCCTCATTTCCACCGACTGTTTTAATGCTTAAGAACTATGTTTAATGCGTAAGTACTAAGAGCAATGCATAAGAACAAAATTTTGCAAACTCCAAACATAAGGCGTAATACACAAGCATAATGATTGACATGTGTCATATTTATTATTTATTTCAAGTTGTCAATTTCTGTCTGTTTCTAAATATGGAAATGAATATTTTACTTACGAAATTAACAGTTCTTCCATTCTTTAATATCTGAAAAATGCCGGTAATGATTAAATTACAAAATTCGACAACAAATGTCATCTCTGTCGAATTAGTCCTTAAACAAAATAGGTGGAAATGGCCATCTAATAAATAATCACTATGCATTACGCCTTACGCACTAATCATTATGCATTAAGCACTAAAACAGTCGGTGGAAATGAGGCTTGAGAGGACACCTCGGTCGGATCTTGAGGGTGTATTGCGGGTTGCATCTAGTTCATAATCATGGAGACGCTTCGACAGCTTTGATATAAATCGGAATTTGTTTAACCTGTACTGTCAGTGCTGTCTGACGTTTAGTAAATAACACATTAGGCGATTTTTATTCACCGGTCGGTTACTTGCGGTCGGTAAGGTCCGATTTAGTTGTGGTATGTTAAACGTCACAGTTATGACGTAACGGTAAGTGGGCGAATAAAATTTGTCCGGTATGCTCCGGTCTTCATAATGACATTTCTACCTTAATCTCAATTTGTGTTTGTTTTCCGAGGGCGACTGTACAGCTTATTGTTTGTTTATTGATTTATTATTTGACTTATTTATCTGATTCATATAATTTGCTTGAATTTTTAAATCTTTATTATTCACATAAAATGTAATGTAATCCATTTTTCGATTTTGATTTTACAAACGACATCAAACGAACTTACTTAATATAAAAAGTTGACAACACGGATCCACAACCATCAATCGGACAAAGATAGATACACTAACCGCAGCTTACACAGCTACAGAGCTGCGTAAGTTGCGGTCAGCATGGCGGCTCATACCCCAACATACCGTGACGTCATGGTATCACGAATAAAATGTAGTTGGTGACATACCCAAGCTTACACCAAGCATACCGCAGTGAATAAAAATCGCCTATTATTTTGTACTATAGTTCGTTTTTTAAAGAATTCTGTGTAGAGAAGATAGGACTCATTTGACCTTGATCTCTGATTGGTTCAAATCGCGGGCAAGTTTACACAGACGAAATTTAGTTGTCCATCTCAACTTTTTCTATTTATCTCTCTCTCAAACCGTACTGTCAAATTATTTGATAATGCATGCCACATACATTCTTTAATTATATTAGGACGTAATAATATGTTTAAAAACTACTATAATGAAAATTGTTCATAAAATAAATTTTTAAGTATCATTTTAATGAAACTTCCATGCATACGTTTACATCTGTCATCTGTCACTTGAATTTCGTTTGTCATTTTTCAATTTAATTTTTTAAACATTTTGAATTTCTAGTCTTCATTTAGCGATTTTATAATATTTATAAATAAGGTTATTACCAATATTGTATTCAAATGCACTTACATGACTATTATTATTTGAAATAATTATATTTGAATTTAGCACCAAATTTTGTAACTAGATTGAAAGTTCTTCACAGTATAAATCAGTCTTTTAGTTACAGAATTCTTAAAAAACGAACTATAAGACATTAAGTTTTGATGTTTGACTAACTAAAACGAACAAAATAATGCATTTTTAGTGCACCAACTGTTATTACGACGTTATACAGGTTGGTGGAGGTGAAATGCGAACATAGGGAAATATATGACAATGGAGTTATCATGCTAGGCATCTTGATGTACGTGGAATAAGTACTGTCAATGTCAAAGTACCTGTCATATTATTGAAATTTTTATTTTCATTAAAATATTTTCTTTGCATAATAATGTATGTGTACGAGCAGAACGAGAAAGTTTACATGCAGTTTTAGATTTTATTATTATTTCTGTTATTGATAACTCTTTTTGCCACACAAATTCACATTACTTCGTTTTGTGACACTACTACAAAATATATCAAGATACCTGGCATGAAAGTTCGATTGTCATGTATGTTCCCTATGTTCGCATTTCACTTTCACCAACCTGTATACGCGTTTTTATTATCAGAATGCAACCTGCATTAAGCTGGATTCAGAGATTGCGTAGTAAACACAGCATAGAAATACACAACACAGGAAAACACAAAAACATAGAACCAATTCAGAGATAGCATAGCGTTACTATAGTAATGACAATTTATTATTATGACAGTTGTCAAATATTGAGATTTGTGAACGAATTCATTTGTATTTACTCGTTATATTTAAATAAACAGTTCAATTCAATATCTATTGCGTTTCTACAGTTAATCACAACCACAGCTCAGTTGCGGTAGATGTGGTTTAACAAAGAGTACTGACAGCGTACATGTCAGAACATAGTAAAACGTAAGAAACACAGCTTCGAAATAAAATATGCCCAATTTCCATGTTGTGCTGTGCCATGCTGTGCTATGTCTGTATTCTATGAATCAATGCATGCATTCATGTATGTTCATTTTCTATGTTTCGCTGTGCTATGCTATGCTGTGTACACTACGCAATCTCTGAATCCAGCTTTAAGCCTCATTTCCACCGACTGTTTTAGTGCTTAATGCATAATGATTAGTGCGTAAGGTGTAATGCTTAGTGATTAATTATTAGATGGCCATTTCCACCTATTTTGTTTAAGGACTAATTCGACAGAGATGACATTTGTTGTCGAATATTTGTAATTTAATCATTACCGACATTTTGGAGATATTAAGGAATGGAAGAACTGTTAATTTCGTAAGTAAAGTATTCCTTTCCAAATTTAGAAACAGACAGAAATTGACAACTCGAAACAAATAATAAATATGACACATGTCAATCATTATGCTTGTGCATTACGTCTGTTTGGAGTTTGCAAAGTTTTGTTCTTATGCGTTGCTCTTAGTACTTATGCATTAAACATAGTTCTTAAGCATTAAAACAGTCGCTGGAAATGAGGCTTTATACTTCAAGATTCGACGTCATGCCCTCTCACTCTTATATGTTGCGATCACTTTACAACAATGCTATGGACGGTCATGCGGTATCTAGACAGTATAAGATCGATGGTCAATTGAAATTGAATTATCTCCTTGGACACGATGTCATGTTTATAATTTAATAATAATGAAAATCTAGTTCATGTGTTTAAATTTGACGTTGTAATTTTCATACTTTTAGCAAATGGCTATAAAAAAATTGATCGTATTAAAATCACCGCGCATGTTTAAGAGGTTTATATCATTGAACAATCTTGGCCCATCATGTTCTGATACACGTAGAAAGGCATTAGTCGTCGGAATATACAATCAACCTGAAAACAGGGACTATCCCGGCAAGTTGACACCAACTGGCAAGAAATATGATCGAATAGTTCAAGGGCGTATTATGAAAGTCATGAAAAGATTGCTCCCTCCACCAGTAAAGGGACAAGTACGAATCCTTTATGATTTAGATGAAGAGTTTTCCGCTGTAGCGGTAGTGGGAATGGGCAGAGAATGTTTGGGCTATGATAGTTTTGAACAAATGGACGAAGGCAAAGAAGCAATAAGAATAGCAGCTGGCGTGGGGGCTAGAGCCTTACAGGAACTGCCTCTTACAAAAATCTTGGTCGAAAGTTTTGGCCATGCAGAATCAGCAGCAGAAGGTGCAGCACTAGCTGTGTGGCTATATCAAGAAAAGAAAGCCAAAGAGAAACAAATTAAAATACCCCTGCTGGAACTCTACGATGACTGTGATTGGACAGGTTGGCAAATTGGGCTCCAGAAAGCAGCAGCTCAGAACTTAGCTCGCCAGCTTCAAGACACTGCAGCAAATGCTATGACTCCAACTTCTTTTGCGCAAAATGCTGTAGAAGTTCTTTGCAAATCTGGAGTGAATGTTGAAGTTAAAGTTCGAGGTTGGGCAGAAACCCAAAAGATGCATGCTTTTCTTGCAGTATCCAAAGGATCCTGTGAACCACCAATCTTTTTAGAACTAAGTTACTACGGTGCATCTCGTGACGAACGACCAGTAATATTAATTGGCAAAGGCATCACATACAACAGTGGGGGAATATGCATAAAGTCCCACGTAGCACAAGAAGTTATGCGAGCGGACATGGGTGGTGCAGCATGTGTAGTAGCCGCTTGTAGAGCTGTTGCTGGTCTTCAGTTGCCCATCAACGTACGTGGTCTCATTCCTTTAAGTGAAAACATGCCAGGATGTGCAGCAATGCGACCAGGAGACATCGTCAGAGCTATGAACGGCAAATCCATTCAAATAGAGACAACAGATGCAGCTGGACGTCTTTCCCTTTCCGATACTTTAGTATACGCACAGAGTTTCTGGCCAAGGTTCATCGTAGATATTGGTACAATGACGCTAGACATGCGATCCGCGTTAGGGCATGCAGCTTGTGGGGTCTTCACGAATTCAGAAGCATTATGGGAGTATATATTAGCTGCCAGCATGCACACTGGTGACAGAGTGTGGCGGTTCCCTCTCTGGGACCACTTCACCCATCTGCTCGTTAATGGGCATTCGGCGGACATTAATACCCATGGAACAGGGCCAAGGATAGGGATCGCTGGCGCATGCAGATGCGCGGCTTTTCTCAATGAGTTCGTACCTTGTGGCGATTGGATGCACATTGACATTCAAGGAGTTTTGACATCTACTGGACATGAATTTCAGTATCTTCGAGAAGGAATGTCTGGACGGCCTACCAGAACTCTCGTTGAATTCCTTTCACAACTTATTTGCCATAAGGAATAAACCAAAATAAAATTTAAGTGAATCTATAGAATCAAACAGTTTTTGTAATTTTTACCTTCCGCTTACCTGTAAAGGAAGGTATTGGAATCATGCAAAAAATCGGGTAGTGAGTTTTTAGTGGATGAGCACGAATTAGGGTCCTTACAACTCATTTTTTATAGTTTCCCGATGATGTCTGTATGTATGTGTGTGTGTGCGTGTGTGTGTATGTGTGTGGTCCGGGCCGATGCCGTCTGTCGGATAACTCAAATACGAATTACCCAAAAATTTTGACATTTGGTATTTTACAATTGTATACGAATAGGAAGAGCTCATTAGATTTTGGTACAAATATCTTCACCGAAAGTGATATTTTTTGAAGATTGAAAAGATTCAGTGTCAAAAATTTCTATAAATTTGGATAAATATAGTATTTATTTGTAATAAGAATAAGAGGAAAAGTTATTTGCAATTTATGTTATAAAAAAATTGTCTTTATCTGGTAGCATTAAAGAACTGCAGTCAAATTTAAAAAATAAATTTATCAAATAAAACGTTGAAATCTTGTAATCCATGTTCGGTTGATTTTTGTTTCTGCATAAAAAATATTGACAGATGACACGGGTGACAAGTTGGCATACTAGCGCTATATAAGTCATAAGTAAGCTATTAAATGTAGTAACTGAACGGAGGATTGCTTCAACACAGAAGAGTTTTCGTGAGAATGAATCTTTTGATTCAGGTGATACTAATTTCTGTGTTTGAATATTTTAGATTTTTATTTGTATATTTTAAATGGGCACCGGATTGTACGTATACATTTATGTTTAAAGTCTAGATATGGCGGAAGGTTGTGTGATGGCCACGTCAGATTTTTATTTGTTTGTGGGTATGTCATGTATATTTTTGATAACTGTTAAACTCTTGTCGAATTAACAATTTGTCTATTGTAGGTAACATTAAATTGGTTTTATACACGTATTTGAAACACTGAGTTTTTATTATTTTAAAATTTTTTCAAGTACCAGTTTACATGATATTTATGTCATATTTTCCGCTTTAAACCACAGAACAAAAACAGTATGAAGAAGAGACACGAGCCTACTATTTTGAATTTATCATGTTGATTTTGGCGCCATCTATACGCGGCACCATGAACTAATTCAAGAAGTGGGGATCATAGCAGGCGTATACGAATCTCAGGCGAATAGAGTAGGTAGTTTACCATTTTTACCGGTTTCAGGATATTAAACCTATATTTACATGCACAAAAGTAGGCTGGTAAGTAAGTAATAACTGTATTCTGTAAGGTAATATTACCATACTGACATGTCAAAACAATCAAGAAAATGAAAATAAAACAATGATAATATAACACTATTTATTAATACAAACGGAACTCAAAACAACAATAATACAAAAATTACTTCTCTTGCTTATCATAATATATATTAATTGTATTATTTATTACATTAAATAAAAAAATTATTTATAAATATGATACAAAACAATTGAAACCATGACGTTAAATAAAAACTTACAGACAAAACAGACTTACTTGATCACCTTCTAAAATGATGACAATGACGTTATTCATTAAAGAATTTCAAAAACTAATATTCATTAATGACGTTAACGTGTTATTATTCTGAAACCGATAAACTATTGAACAAACCACGGATGTTATGAGTCATAACAGGCCTTAGATGTCTTAAAATCCTCGCTCTACGAGCTCGGATTTCAAACTGACATCTGCGGCTGTAATGATACTCATAACATTCCTAGGTATGTTAATAGCTATTACTTCCTTGTGCGGAGTAATAAGTAATCGCGAAAAATTTCGGTTTTCAGATTTTGATGGAAATATCTGTTTTGACCTTTTCTGAATCCATTATGACTAGTTTCGTCGTGACGTCTGTACGTACGTAAGGACGTATGTATGTCGCATAATTCAAATACGGTTAGACGTAGAAAGTTGAAATTTTGTATTTAGGACTGTTATAGCATCTAGTTGTTCACCTCCTATTTTTGGTTTCAATCTATAAACCGGAAGTAGTACTTTTTTCAAATATTTCGATAAATATTTAATTTGAGACAATTTTTTTATTTTAAATGAAAGATTATGTGATTATTACTTACAATCGGTATTTTATAAATATTTTTGTATCTGGTATCATTAAGAATAATTAAAGTATATATTTATAATTTAGTATTTCGGTATCTTGAAGTCCATGATCGATTAACATTTGTTACTACGTAAAATTTAAATGATTATGACATGACAGTGACAGTAGTAAAATATGCTTTATATCATCTTCTTCTGCAGTTTAAATAAAATGACTAAAATATATATGTGAGTATAGTAGCAGTAGTACTTATTACTTCCCCGATCTATGTAATAGAGGGAAGTATTGTAATCGTGATTTTTTGACAGTTCGAGATTTTGGTGAATCTTCACGTTTCAGACCCTACTGAACCCAAAAAACATAATTTTAAAAAAAGTCGGTCTGTCGGTCTGTTAGTCTGTTAGTCTGTCAAAATACTATCGTGTGTGGTATCAAATTAAAGGTCTTGGGAAAATAATTCTAGTAGAAAAACAAAAATAACATTTAAATGATCGTCAATTGTTTTTTTTTATAAATTATTCAAATTATACCGAGTTTGGTGTCAATTTGAATCGCTCAGGGAGATAAGTTTTTAAAAAATGTAAAAAATGACATTAATACGATTTTCAATTGTTTCTCAAAAAATTACTCAAATTTTTTTATTCAACCAGTGGTACCAACTTTATAAACATATCTTATTTTATTTTTATTAAAATACTATCGTGTGTGGTATCAAATTAAAGCTTTAACTGATCGTCAATTTTTTTATCATACATTATTGAAATTATACCGTGTTTAGTGTCAATTTAAAGCTCTCGGGGAGATAAGTTTAATAAAAATGTAAAAAATGACATTTATGCGATAATCAATTATTGTTTCTCAAAAAATTAATCAAATTTGTTCAAGTGTATTATCAAATTAAAGTTTTCTGGAAAAAAATATTAGTCGAAGAATCAATAACAACATTTAAACAATGGTCAGTTGTTTTTACTTTCCGCATTATATTCTATAAGTCTATAAGATATTATGACGGGTTAAAATTTTCGAGTGTGAGTTTTTAGTGAATAAGTATCAGATTTTTTATGGTATTTAAATTATGCCGAAGTTGGTATCAACTTAAATAGTTTGGGGAAAAATTATAAATTTATTTAAATTTTGCAGAATAAAGCATAAAATTAACGGCGTTACGAAAGTAAGTTATTAAAACTTATAATCGGGGAAGTACTGTGGCGGACACAGCAGATTTTATATTAATATATTTGTATAACAAGTTAAAAGAATTTTTTATATTATTCTACATTTTAGTTATTAAGAAAAGTATGAACAGTTTAATAGGCGTACAAGGAAGTCATGTGGTGTCCACGTCAGATTTTTTTAAATTTTTTTTATTGAAACTTCATGTTATTTGAAAGCTATTGATAGTACTGATAAGCCTTAATTGTTCTTAATAAAGCTTTAATTAATTTTTAAAGTTTGTGTGACGTAGATGTACAACTGAAAATCTTCTCAAACAGTGGGACTGGAATTAAAATGTAGGTACTCATGTAAAATCAACTGTTTTTAAATGTTACAAAATATAAAATACAATTTGGTAGTTTCTTTATTACTGTATGTAAGAATACACGTGAAAATATATTATTTAGATATATAATTTATAAATTTGCCTTTAAAAATTTGATCCTGAGTTTTAGTACCACTTATATGATTCGCAAACCTATGTCATTCAACATATCTTTCAATGGGAGTATTCGGACAAAGCAAAGCTTATCAATTTTCATTACAGATTTAGCAAAAAAACTATGATTTTATGCTAGCGCGCTAAACTGCACATATTTTACTACAAAATTCGGGCAAGGTACATTGGAATTATAAAAGAATTTAATTCAATTTTTGTTACTTCAATTATTGACATTGGTTGGAATGATAACGGATCCACGATATCTACGAAATATATTATAAAATGTCAAATTGGTTAAATATTTTGACAATAATTATATCGTTTGTCTGTCCCAATGGTTTGTATTTATATTTTACGGCTAATATCGAAGACTCAACGAAGCAAAGTCCCTAACGTGTAACTTTATTTGGCAGAAATCGTTATAAATAAATTTAATTTCTTGTGGTTAATTTTTAAAGTACATTACTTTACATGACAGTTCATAGATAAAGAAACACTACGTTGAACAAAGATAGACGACATACACGTTGCAATAATAGACTTGTTCAGTGGTTACGTCACACTGGTTCCAAACAAGAAATTGACCGTTCGTTGCTAAGACCGTTGCTATTCAAGTCGGTAAAACAGGCTGGTTTGACGTTTGCCGTTTGAGAATAATTGCGTCTTTAAATTTATTTTGAGATTTAATTGTTTTAAAGTGGCTTAAAAACATGTAATAAAGTTTAGTTGCGTAATAAATTATTTTATAAATGATTTTTGATTGTCAAACCAAACTGTTTTATCGACTAGCATAGCAACTACCTTAGCAACGAGTGGCCATTTTCTTGTTTGGAACCAGAAAGTGACGTCACACTAAACAAGTCTATTCAGAATAGGATAGATGTGTGAGAGAGAGAGAGCTCGAGAGAGAACGCATTACTGTGACGTAGATGTACGATACGTAAAATCTCAAATATTTAAAGAACTATTAACTTATTGAAAACTTTTTTCATGGCAATAACTTATTACTGGGGTCTCCTTACAATATAATTGACTGGATTGCTAATTTGCTACTATGGTAAACTACCCTATTATTTATTTCAATTTTTAAAATAATTGATGAACGAAATAATAAATCATTGCATTAGGTACAAAATATTTATTTATCAGTTAATATTAACAAAGTAGTAGAGACGATTTAAATCCATATAGGAGTGACGTCATATCAGATAAATTCTATCCACCACGTTCACTAAATAAGCTATCTCTTTCTTACACATTTTACTCGTATAAATCTATACGCATATCGTATGTCATAAGGGGCGGGGCTTAAAAATTTGTGTCTTAACGGCAGTAGCAGAACAATTATTCATATAATATAGTATTCATTACATGAAATATATTTTCTTACATATTATTGTTTTCTTTTAGATTCACAAAAGTTCGTTATATACCATTTATTGTTTATTGCTAACAACTTGTCAATTTTCTCCTTCTTGTTGTGTCAAGTGTCAACATAAAATTTTGAGGTTAACGTGTTTTGTTATTTAGTTTTGTTCTATTTTATTAATCTTTGATTATTTCCTACAGAATCATGCGATGTATTAAAATGGTAAAATAATGATTAATTTTAAAAACAGAAATAAAAACTATTGCTTTTAAATTTCGCGTATAGAGAAAGACTGGCAGCACCATCTACCAAACTCATGCTGTACTAAAAAGTAAACTCTTGATTCATACGAATATTTTGAATGTTTTTTATGACGTCACTCCTATATGGATTTAAATCGTCTCTACAATCACAATAATGAACAACTTCGACTTTCGCGAAACTCGTAACATTTTCATAACCTGCATTATGGCACATTGGTATGCATTGCGCATTGGTATGGTATAGGTATGCATATTAGCCATAAGAAAATGTTACTAAATAGGTACCTTGCAATATAAACCAACATCTTGAGTTTCTATTTTATCAGGAGATTTAACAGCTTCAAACGAATAACATTTCAAACTGCACGTCTTAGAACTTTGACTGATTATTTTTTAAGTGAGATGTTGGTTTCTACAACTTCATTATTACATTTAGGTATCAGGACATGTTGCTGATTATTTTAAAAGTGAGATTGAGATGTTGATTTCTAGTTCTGTTCTTGACGGTTTATAATAGCTGTTAACCATATTCTCAATTTTCGGAATGAATTCACATGTTCGCAGAAGCAAAACAACAATACTAGGTATCTACTAAAAAGAGTATTTTAGTATATTAAAATTCTTATTCGTTGATATTGTATAATTTTCGGGGGTAATATAACTAGTGCTATGATTATCATCGGTGATAGCATCAGTTAGTCGATGAAAATTGACCGAGTGCGTAGCACGAGTTCAATTTTCATATATATTTGGGGAGAATATATAATGAATGAGTCCAAAATGTTTGGTTATATTTTTTCAATAGCTATCAAAAACGTTTTAAATTCTGTTTACCTTTTTTCAATTTTGTCTTCACTGGCATTTCCCCCACCGAATACAATCAGGTTTATTCAATTTAAGTCTTATTTTTGACAAACAGCAATATTTAAATATGGAACTGACAGTAGGAAATTAATTGACAGAAACAGTTGACATGTAACAGCGGTGATAAAAATATCATCGATTTGATAGCCTCTTACTGCCCTATTTTAGCCAATCAAATTAGTCAAATATGTGTCACGTAACACATGAATTATATATTCATATTCGCTAGGTGCACGACGACAATGCCATCTAGCGTTTACAATTTTGTTGGCTCTGTCAATGTTGTCACAGGATAGTCTTGGGGGAAATGTAAAAAAAATCCAATAATTGTACCTTACTTTGCTATTAACAAATTTGTAATTGAAGATAGTGCACAGAAGAAACTGTTTTCTCGTTGGAATACAGAAAAATTATTATATTTTACAAAATATGTATTTATGTGACAAGTAAGGAAACGAAGGTAGAGTTTATAATATGATATAAAATTTGCAGGACAAAGTATAGCAGAGTTCTGTAAACACATAATGAAGGTAACTACCGAGATTCCTTAGGTGTTACATACAATATTTTCCTTCTTTCGTTTTGAATAAGTGAAATTTTTTGAAAATATGAAATTTTGACATTTGCATGACAAATTAGGTTATCTACAAACGACGGTTTTATTCGAGTTTAAAAAAATTTAAACTGCATAAAATGTGCGATTGCAAACCAAATCCATTTGATATTTAAGTTTCCTTTCAATGTAGTCTATAATTTTGGAATAAATAATGTAATAAATATTATGTGATCTTTTTCATCATTATCGGCGTAACAGCACTTAACGAGCCTAGGCCTCAACGCCTCGAGTACCGTAGTAGTACTCGTTTCGTAACTGATTCATCTTGGTGCAGCCAGAATCTCAATTCGTGCGACGGTCTTTGAATTTTGAAAGCCAAACCGGCATTGAAGATATTCTTTCGCAACCAGCTTTCGCTGTTGGAAATCTGTAACTTAAATTTTACTGTTTCTACCAGTTAGTAGGCAGCAATTAACATCAGGAAAACTGTCATGACCCATTTAATTTTATTTGTAAATCGAATAAACACACAGGGACAGATTTGACATTTGAGAAATAGCCAACATTATTGCTTAGTTAGTCCGCATCAAGCGCTGTGATCAGTTTTGTTACCCCACCCTATACTTCGCACCCAGCGAATACAAGTTGGTGGAGGTGAAATGCGAACATAGGGAACATACATGACAATCGTACTTTCATGCCAGGTATCTTGATATATTTTGAAGTAGTATCACAAAACGAAGTAATGTGAATTTGTGTGGCAAAAAGAGTAATCAATAACAGAAATAATAATAAAATTTAAAAGTGCATGTAAACTTTCTCGTTCTGCTCGTACACATACATTATTATGCAAACAAAATATTGTAATGACAATTCCACTCATAGTTTTTCATCCAATGAAAACACAGTATTTTGCGAAATTGTACCAATCACAGACGAACTACAGTGACAATTTTCACTAGTGAAAATTACACTGACAATTTTCACTAGTGAAAATTGCCGCGAAGCGTTGCTTAGATATTATGTCAGTTGATGATTGTTTTAAAAATACATTACTTTTTTTGGAATAGGTAAATAAAATAATTCGAGAAATTGTCAAGCCGAATACCATACGTGACTATGATTTTTTGGTAATTTTGGCAGTCTGGTCACTCCTGCTTGTTGCTTTAGATAATAAACACTCGTGCTACGCACTCGTGTTTATTTTCGACGCAACAAGCAGTCGTGACCAGACGGCAAAAATTGTCGGCAAAATCATAGTCACTAATGGTATTATATATGAAAATAAAAATTTCAATAATATTATGACAGCTACTTTGACATTGACAGTACTTATTCTACGTATATCAAGATGCCTAGCATGATAACTCCATTGTCATTATATTTCCCTATGTTCGCATTTCACCTCCACCAACCTGTATAATATCCCAAGTGCATGTTAAATTGTCGATAATTTCCTCAAGTGCGCGAAGCGCACGAGAGAAAATTATCTACAATTACATGCACGAGGGATATTCGAAGGACTATTTCCCGATTAAAATTTAGCCAAACACTGTTTCTCTCATGAAAAATAAAGCAAAATTTAAAAACTTATTTTGACAGCAAGTCAGAATCACTTTGCAACGCCGTATCCAAATACGATGATTTTGCACTAGTGCAAATTATCGATAATTTGCACTAGTGCAAAATTATCGTGTAATTCTACGTTGATTGGACGACATTTAGAAATGTCAGACTTCTGATTGGCTTAAATTTTATGAGGGAAATAGTCATTATTATACCCTGTTCCAAATAAGAGTATAGTAGATGGCGCTGCAGAGCCAGCCCGTTTTACACACCTTAAATAGATATTTAAACGTAGCGCGGTAATTTTGAAATAGTGTTATGTTCTGCGCATCACGCGCTACTGACGCTAATTACTACAGCTGTTACTACTACGGCGTTCGACAGCTAAATGATGCGCGCATATCACAAATTTTTTGCTGATGTAAACTTGGTTTCCTGCTAGACCAATCAGAACGCTCAAATCGTAAGCCCTATCTTGCCCCATACTATATTCTTATCTGGAACAGACTATAGGTACTTTACTTACCTACCATCTCAATTAATTAATATGCTCATTACAAAAATTTGCATGCAGCACTCAACAATTGAAATCGAAATAGTGACATTTTAAATTAACAATAGGTATCTGGCTGCGCGTGCGCATGTAAAATCACGGGAATGCTTATAGTTCCAGGTGCCGCGTATAGATGGCAGTAAAATCACTTGATAAATGCCGCCCTATTACCGTGTCGGTAGCCTGGCCATAGACTAAGTTTAAACCACGGTATAAGAAGAATAGGTAGTTCCACTCGCTATGTCTCGCGTACCTACTAGTCCATGAGCCAAACCCGAAAATGAGCTAAATTGGTACCACCTGGGGTGGCAAATGCTGACCAAGAATAAATGTGATAGCAATGTCTAAGTAGTAGCTTTATGGCACAAAATAACGATTTTTATAGTAAATAGTGATTTTTCATCATCAAATTATAAAAAGGTACCAATCAAGGTGGCACATGCTATCAATGTTTTTATTTTTCAGTTTTGTATTTAGATTAAGAAAATATATGATAGCACGGACTAGGGAGTAGCTTTTTGCAGAAAAAAACAATTAAAAAAAAAAGAAAGAAATTTTAGTATTTTTAAATTTTTGTGTGTTTAATCAACTCTAATTTCTAAACGGATAAAGATATCGACTTCCGGTTTGCAGCGTTGGATTCCTCAGTAAATTATACGTAAGATACATTATATTAATTTTTTTGTTAGGCCGTTGATAACCCAAAATTTAATTATTATCTTCAAGTGATAATTTCAAAATTTAAGAATTTAAAATATTTTTTGTGTTTAATCAACTTTACTTTCTGAACGAAGAAAGATATCGACTTCCGGTCTGCGGCTTTGGATTCTATAGTAAATTTTACGTAAGATACATTATATTGAATTTTTGTAAGGCCCTTTTAATAACCCAAAATTTAAATATTATCTTCAAGTGAAAATTGAAAATTTAATAATTTTAAATATTTTCTTGTGTTTAATCAACTCTACTTTCTGAACGGGTAAAGATATCGACTTCCGGTTTGCGGATTTAGATTCCTTAGTAAATTTTACGTAAGATACATTATATTAAATTTTTTGTAAAGTCCTTGATAACCCAAAATTTAATTATTATCTTCAAGTGAAAATTGCAAAATTTAAGAATTTTAAATATTTTTGTGTTTAATCATCTCTACTTTCTGAACGGAGAAATATATCGACTTCCGGTTTGCAGCGTTGGATTCCTCAGTAAATTTTGTTTAAGATACATAATATTAAATTTTTTGTTATGCCCGTGATAACCCAAAAGTAAAATTTCGGAGAAAATAATTAAATTTCGGAGGTCTTTAAAAAAATAGTACAATGTATCTTACATAAAAATGTCCCAATGCTGCAAACCGGAAGTCGATATCTTTATCCGTTCAGAACGTAGAGTTGGTTGAACACAAAAAATATTTTAAATTCTTAAATTTTGAAATTATCACTTGAAGATAATAATTAGATTTTGGGTTATCACGGGCCTAGCAAAAATTTAGTATCATGTATCTTACGAAAAATGTACTGAGGAATCCAACGCTGCAAACCAGAAGTCGATATCTTTCTCTGTTCAGAAAGTAGAGTTGATTAAACACAAGAAAATATTTAAAATTCTTACATTTTGCAATTTTCACTTGAAGATAACAATTAAATTTTGGGTTATCAAGGACCTTACAAAAAATTTAATATAATGTATCTTACGTAAAATTTACTGAGGAATCTAACTGCGCAAACCGGAAGTCGATATCTTTACCCGTTCAGAAAGTAGAGTTGATTAAACACAAGAAAATATTTAAAATTCTTAAATTTTGCAATTTTCACTTGAATATAATATTTAAATTTTGGGTTATCAAGGGCCTTACAAAAAAAATTAAATATAATGTATCTTACGTAAAATTTACTAAAGAATCCAACGCCGCAGACCGGAAGTCGATATCGTTATTCTTTTAGAAAGTAGAGTTGATTAAACACAAAAAATATTTAAAATTCTTAAATTTTGCAATTTTTACTTGAAGATAATAATTAAATTTTGGGTTATTAAAAGGGCCTTACAAAAATTTAATACAATGTATCTTACGTAAAATTTACTGAGGAATCCAACGCCGCAAACCGGAAGTCGATATCTTTATTCGTTCAGAAAGTAGAGTTGATTAAACACAAAAAAAGTTCCAAGGAACGCTTTCAACATAAACTTTTAATTGTTCAAAGAATAAATCGTATTTCCAGGTAGCAGCATTGTGACACCAATTAACAAATTCAAATTTATTTCATATGTTTCATTTTAAAAAGAACGCTCTAATACATTGCTGTCAAATTCGTAACCATGGATATGATATACTCATGTTTCACGTTAAAATAAACTCACGGTATATGAAACTAGTAAAATTGATATGATATTATGTATTTTATTTATTAGAATAGTCAATATATAAAACTGTAATCTCAAAGAAATTTTAAATATATCACAGCGTCAGTCTATTAGAGCGAAGGCTGGTGTATACTCCCCATCCCCCCCCGTGGGAATTTTCGACACATACATTTTTGTATTTGTATTGACATGTACTTTAAGGTTTTAGGTGTTTGCCACTCGCGAATTACAGCATATCCCGGAAAAAACACAAAAATATAATGAAAACTACTATAAATGATATATACTGCTACGCCCCCAGAAGGGGGGGTCCCGGGCAAGTCCGTTTGAACCACGGCGAGCTATGACAGTGGAGATAGGGTGTGAGTCTAAAATTCTCCAAACAGTATTATAGAGACAATTATTAAAGCTTAAAATGAGATTTGGGCGCCATCCGACCAAACGCCAAACGTTCAACAAAAGGTTGGTCGGAGAACCAAGTTCGGGACGGGAACGAAGCAGACAATCACAATACTTATATAAAAAAATAAAGCTCAGGTTGATCTTAACTAAGAGATATATTATTTAACTTTCCTTGAAGATATCAATATACAAGTATTAATAAATCTTATGGTAACGTTTAACAAGTTTACTATGAAAGCGTCAGACAGAAAATACGGTCGTCGAAATCTGACCTGACCACACAGTGACACTACTAAAATAATTATTTGACTGACAGACGAC
This sequence comes from Agonum fuliginosum, assembly GCA_947534325.1. Lineage (NCBI taxonomy): Eukaryota > Metazoa > Arthropoda > Insecta > Coleoptera > Carabidae > Agonum > Agonum fuliginosum. Next base: position 4,393,237 of record OX384046.1, read on the forward strand.
CGCGTAGGGGTTGGTGACATACACCGAATTAGTATCGAGGACCGCGAGCGTACCAAGATAGGTATTGATAATAATGGCGCAACAATGACGCACGGAGTCGCGATGGTACCAACGGAACTATATGCGAGCGCTTAAAACTAAACTAGCAAGTCCTACAACCTAGACGGCCTGTACTACGCCCTACTCGGGTGCCTATGTAATCTACGGCAATTGCCGGAAACAAAAGTAGACTAGATAAGCACGCAGCGGGATCAGGTCTTACATGTGTAAGTAAACTACGTCAGTGCGACCTAACGTAAACGTAACCACGAAAATAAGTAATAAATATATAATTACGAACAACACTAATGAAAATGACTTATCATAAGTTTTTAGAGAATAAGAAAAATAACTCAGAGGGCTTATCTGCACTGACGGTGAGCGGCGATCCAGCAAAATTGATTTTGACCTCATTTAATCCCAAAGATTCCAAATTGTCATCAACTGGACCGATGTTGACGCGGAGTGGTTTCAAATTCCGGCACTAGGCAGCGGGCAGTGGCGTCACACGTTAGATTTCTGGCGGGTGGACGAGCGTCAAAATTTTGCAGTATCTCGGTCTAAATTCCCTCGAGATATAATTTATGATCTCCGATCTGTTACTTTCTCGGTTTGTAAAAACCCAGCGTAACAATTACAAGCCTACGAGAAATTAAAAATTGAGTATCGCTGATGCGAAAGGCCATGTGGCTCAAGTGTGCCACTGGTTAGTTAGCAAACAGAATAATTACTTATTATCTTATAAAAAATATGAAATCGAATAAAATAAATTTAATATAAACTGAGCATTCTATTTAATAAAGTTACTAAATGAAAATATACTTGACCCAATTTAACTAATATAAATGTTTTGGGCGTTACCTTCGTTGATGTGTGGCTTGAAAGTAGTTCTAACGAATTTTTGTTCAAATCCGGGATTCTCCCGAGGATATAATATTCCAAATAGAATTGAATGGTCGTAAACTCCAAATTAAATTGTACTTAGATTCCAATACTTCAATCACAATATTCACAATCGACCAGCAACTTCAAAAGTTCGTTAAAGATTGTATGACTCGCAAAAACCAAATCTTAATTAAATTAAACAACTGCGCTAAGATTCGTACCGTCTTCTACCTATATACGGTAACGATACAGGGGTTGCGTCTAGAAGGCGCAACTTGTAAAAAAAACCCGTAACAACTCTCCCCTTTCCCAAAAAGAAGAAATTTATAAGAAATTTCTTGTAGTAAAAACCTAAACAAAAGTACCATAAATTGAAAAAAATAGTCGTCAACCGTTAAATCCATAAATCAAAAGCCATAAAATCTAGCCTGGGTCATCTTCAGGATGCGCTTTAAAGTGTTTGCTACTCCATGTTCCTGGAAGGATCTCTTCCTTCATGTTTTTAAGCTGATACGTGTGAGACGAAATCTTGCGGTGAATCATAAACGGACCTACATACTTGTCGGCGAGTTTAGCCGTGTAAAATTGAGCGGCATCTGAAAGAACAAAATTCTTGCGCCATACTAGCTGATTTGGATAGAAATTAATATCGCGGTGGCGGAGGTCATAACGTGACTTTGATTTAATATACGCAGTTTGAAGTCGTTTTTCGATATCTTTATAAAGCTTAGCAAAACAAAACGAACGTTTCTCGAATTTATCTTTATCGGGAATCTCTACAAGTCCGTTTTCAACTGAATGATTCGAGTACCAGTCGCCCGACAATTTAACTTCGCGACCAAAATTTATAAAGTTAGGGGTGAGACCGGTAACTTCATGCGTTGATGATCTTATTGCACATCCGAGCATTGCAAGATAATTTCCCCAGGTACGATGGTTGTCTGAGACGTAAGATATTAGCATAGTCTTCAATACTTTGTTGATTCGCTCAGCCGGATTGGCTTGAGGGTGATAGTACGACGTATACTTAGGTTTAACGCTATATTTGTTGAGAAGATTTTTATATTCCTTTGACTTGAATTGCACCCCGTTATCGGAAAAAATGGCACGAGGAACTCCAAACACAAGAAATATTTGATCTTCAAGTATTTTCGTAATTGCTGGCGCTGAAGCCTTACGCAAAGGAAAAAACATTGCAAATTTACTAAAACAATCAGAAATTACTAAAATAAACCTATAGCCTTGAGAAGTAGCTGGTAATGGGCCTACTAAATCGGTACATATTATTTCCCAGGGTTTGTTGATAATAGAATGACCACCCATTTGGCCGGAAGCAGCTTTTTGTTCTGGTTTTGATCTTAAACAAACAACACAACTTCTAACATACCTAGCAACGTCTGACTTCATTTTCGGCCAATAAAATCGCGTTAACAACCGACGATGTGTTTTGAAAACACCAAGATGTCCACTAGTCGGCACGTCATGACAGTCATGTATTAATTGTTTACGTTTCTCCTTGGGAATAACTTCTTTCCATTGATCTTCCTCCTCAACTAATCCATCATAATCACATTTTATGAATTTGTACAAGCGGCCTTTGTCAACACGATAGTTTGGATAACGTGACGGGTTTTCAACAACGAGTTTAAATAGCTTCCGAAACCAACTATCCTTAATATGATCAACTTCAACAGAGTCAATAACTGGGACGGCACGAGATAACGCGTCAGGAACAACGTGTTCCTTGCCTTTGCGATGCAGGATTTTAAATTTGTATTGCTGGAGACGAACAGACCATCTAGCTAGTCGACCAGAGGGGTTTTCTAAATGGTTCAACCACAATAACGAATAATGGTCGGTAATAGCCGTGAACTCTGTGCCCTCCAGATAGGGTCTAAGTTTTTCTATAGCCCATAACAAGGCCAGTAATTCTTTTTCCGTGGTTGAAAAATTTCTTTCTTGACGAGTCAAGGATCGGGAAAGGTAGCATATGACTTTTTCACCACTTTCATGCTGTTGACTCAACACAGCGCCAAGGCCAAAATTGGACGCGTCGGTTTGAAGAATAAACTCTTTAGTGAAATCAGGGCATGAAAGAATAGGGGCGGAAATCAGGCAATTCTTAATTTGAGACCAAGCATTATCACAATTACCATCCCATAAGAAACGATTATTCTTACATAACAGTTTTGTTAATGGAGCCATGACCGAAGAAAAATTAGGAATGAATCGACGGTACCATGGTGCCATGCTTACCAGTCTGCGTACCTCAGTGACACAGTTTGGAGTCGGAATATCTAAGATCGCCTTTACTTTCTCAGGATCAACATGAAGACCTTGTTTGTTAACTACGTAGCATAAATAACGTAACTCCTCGCGACAGAATTGACACTTATCTCGCCCTAATGGTAACCCTGCATTGTGAATACGAGAAAACACGGTCTGAAGTATTTCAAGATGTTTCTCAAAAGTCGTTGTAACAATTACTATATCATCTAGGTAGACAAATACGTGTGGCCTAAGATCTGTACCGATGACGTCATCTATAAAACGTTGCCACGTCGCTGGCGCATTATGTAAGCCAAAAGGCATACGACGAAATTGGAAAAGGCCACGGTTAGGCACTGTAAAGGCAGTATACTGTTTCGAAGTTTCGGCCATAGGTATCTGCCAGTAAGCTGACTTAATGTCGAGAGATGTGAGAAATTTAGCATCGCGTAATTTGTCTAGAGTCTCTGACACATATGGCAAGGGGTAAGCGTCGCGATGTGTGACCTGATTAAGCTTCCGATAGTCTACACAAAATCGATATGTACCGTCTTTTTTTGGTACGATCAAAATGGGAGAAGACCACGGGCTACGCGATTTCTCTACAATATGGTTTGCAATCATAAAGTCTAATTCCTTATCGACATGCTGTTGCATGGCTGGCGAAATAGGGTAGTAACGTTGCTTAATAGGCTTACTATCCGTAAGGATCTCATGTTCAACTAGCGAAGTACATCCTATACGATCTTCCTCCATTCCGAAAAACATTTTATCTATTAAATCGTTTAAATTATGTTCCTGCTCAGGAGAAAGGTTATTACGCGAGCTAATTGCCTCAATTGGGAGCACGGGAGTGTCGGAAAAGGTACATTCCCCTCGCCGCAAGTCTGGCACGATGCCCATTGTTTTCCAAAAATTTGTTCCTAAAATCAAAACGTGTGACAACTCCGGTACAACCATAATCTCAATAATTTTAATCTGATCTCGTAAACGAATTGGAGCTGAAACTATGCCTAAGCTGGTACAGCGTTGTCCGTTCGCGACAGTACAACTGGAATTTGTTCTCGTTAATTCTAACCCCAGCTTACTTAATATTTCCCAACCAGGCTTTCCTACAACTGTACAAGACGCTCCTGAATCTAATAACCCTAAAAAAGACTTTTCTAAAATATAAACTTCTAAATACGGGCGCTCATCGCCGTGAGCGTGAGACAAAATAAAATCTAACAAAATATTATTACCTGCAACCGATTCATTATTACAACGATGCGACAGACGGTCTTCTACCGCATCTAGCGACCGTTTCCCAAATTGTTAGAGCAAGAGGGGCAAGATCTGACCGTAACGTCTGGTTTACCACAACGGAAACAATGTTTCTTTCGCGATTCGCGACAATTAACTGATCTGTGACCTGGTTTGTGACAATTCCAACATAACTGCGAATTACTCTGAATAGATTGAACAGAATTAGACGGTTGTGAAGAAGGGTGGCGATAATTCGACGTAGACGGAGAATAAATCGGTTCCGCATAGACATAGGCTAAGTCGGGTTCGACTGACTGCTGGCGGCGCGGAGGCGGCGCATAAGCTTCAACAGAACATTTTCGTTCTTCTAATCGTCTACCTAATTTAAGCAGTTCATTAACTGATTTTACATCTACTAAGCCAAGTTGTGTTTGATAGAAGGGTGCTATATTGCGCATAAGAATTTGTACTTTACGTTGCTCAGATATTTTGACCCGCAACCTAGAAAATAGTGACGTCATTACCGCTGTATATATACTGATAGTTTCGTTCGGTCCTTGTGTTCGCCGTTTAATTTCATCAAGTAATTTCTCCTCGTAATCTATCGGCTGGAATACATCGCGGAGACTATCGGTTAATTCATCCCAAGTTTTAAAAATGTGTCTGTTAGCCCTATACCAAATTAATGCAGTGTCCTGAAAGAGGTCTACAGCTGTACGCAACAGTTGAGGTTTAGTTACATTACGTGCAATTCGCAGTTCTTCAACTCGTTCTAAGAAAGAATTAACGGACGTATGCCTAACATCACCAGAAAATTTAATGTTCCATTTTGAGACAGGTACCGATTTTATTGACATTCGCGTGTGTGAAGGTTCTAGTTCCGATTCAGATTCACTAGCCGGAGATTCAGCGAAAAATTCATCGTCCTCTTCCAATAGGCTCTGATCAACAAGGTGACTTAAGCTTAACGCGGTGGACGAAAGTGTGTTCTTTTTCGCTTTAGATTTTAACTCTGATTGCAGTCCGATAAGTTGTACTAAAAGTTTTGATTTACTTGTTTTCTCATCCGCGGTTGCTGCAGGGCAACGGTTAACACGGCCTAGTGAGTGCGCGATTTTAGTTGCAATTTTCTTAAATTCCGATGATAACTTATTATCCGTGAAAGCTTCTATTAGTAGAGTTATCTCTTCGATTTGTTTCCCTAATGCGTCACAATCTTCTTTACATGTATATGGGTACGTAGGAAAAGCATAGGACGGACTTTCTGCTTGACGCATAAGGTAGCGTAAAGACTTCCTCATCGATTCACAAGTACTAGCATCATCTATTCCTCTGATTTTAAGTTCGTAAATTAATTCATCTTTTGTCAACCGATTTATTTCCATTTTACAATCCATGATTTCTTACTATCAACCTAACAAAATCTAAAAAAATAACTATGTAATAATCCAAACACAAGAAATTAATTTAAATTTAAATTTCAAAATACTAAAAATAATAAGATCAACCTTTAATTATATTTTCCAATAAGGGGCCCCACGTTGGGCGCCAATTTTCTTGCTACGCCCTCAGAAGGGGGGGATCCCGGGCAAGTCCGTTTGAACCACGGCGAGCTATGACAGTGGAGATAGGGTGTGAGTCTAAAATTCTCCAAACAGTATTATAGAGATAATTATTAAAGCTTAAAATGAGATTTGGGCGCCATCCGACCAAACGCCAAACGTTCAACAAAAGGTTGGTCGGAGAACCAAGTTCGGGACGGGAACGAAGCAGACAATCACAATACTTATATAAAAAAATAAAGCTCAGGTTGATCTTAACTAAGAGATATATTATTTAACTTTCCTTGAAGATATCAATATACAAGTATTAATAAATCTTATGGTAACGTTTAACAAGTTTACTATGAAAGCGTCAGACAGAAAATACGGTCGTCGAAATCTGACCTGACCACACAGTGACACTACTAAAATAATTATTTGACTGACAGACGACCGCGTAGGGGTTGGTGACATACACCGAATTAGTATCGAGGACCGCGAGCGTACCAAGATAGGTATTGATAATAATGGCGCAACAATGACGCACGGAGTCGCGATGGTACCAACGGACAGGGCCGTTGCGTGGTATTTTGGCGCCTGGAGCAAAAATATTTTTTGGCGCCCTACACCTCCCCTCTCAGGCGCGGATCTAGAATTTCGTTTTGGGGGAGGAGGTCAAATTTGAAGAAATTTTAATGAATATAGAGTTAAAAAATGCGCCGCAGGCAATCTTTTTTTCATTCCAGGTCAAATGCCTTATAATTAAAAGTTACACTTTTTAAGGGATGTGAAGCTTACTGTTTTTTTCCTATTTCATGCGCAAAATTTTTTCTTCAGCCCATTCAAAGTAAAATTGGTATCTCAAATTTGAACTTTCGGTTATGAAAAACTACACATGTTTTACTCTTGTTTAGGTAATTATAAATGTAATGTAACCAGATAATAGTGGCACTTCTCTCGCTCTATTAAACATTATATCATTCATTCATTCTCAAAGATATTATTACAAAAAAACTAAATTTTCTATTTATCGTAGGTACTTACACTTTTATAATAAATATGCTTATATGTAGGTATTACACATATACAAAAATTATTCACTGTAGTCGTAGTAACAGTCACAGAAACACTTACTGATTTATAAACCGTGATATATTTTAGTCTTTTACTCGTGTAACTACAAACAACTTTTCAGAACACAGTTTATTTAGATACTGGTAAATTCTGTTAACTATACATTTAATTTGTGGAAAACAGTTGTTATACCTGATATTCTTACAACAGTGCTACGTGCTATAATTTTAAGAAAACATAATGAATTATTGGAACGTAAGTGTGACAATGTATTACTTTTTAACTTAATGTTAATTTTGAAACTAGGAATTTATTGTTAGGTATAGTAAAACAAACTACTTTTTTCAATTTACATTTTGGCGCCTTTTTCATAAGGCGCCTGGAGCGGTCGCTCCTCCGCTCCATGCCACGCAACGGCCCTGCCAACGGAACTATATGCGAGCGCTTAAAACTAAACTAGCAAGTCCTACAACCTAGACGGCCTGTACTACGCCCTACTCGGGTGCCTATGTAATCTACGGCAATTGCCGGAAACAAAAGTAGACTAGATAAGCACGCAGCGGGATCAGGTCTTACATGTGTAAGTAAACTATGTCAGTGCGACCTAACGTAAACGTAACCACGAAAATAAGTAATAAATATATAATTACGAACAACACTAATGAAAATGACTTATCATAAGTTTTTAGAGAATAAGAAAAATAACTCAGAGGGCTTATCTGCACTGACGGTGAGCGGCGATCCAGCAAAATTGATTTTGACCTCATTTAATCCCAAAGATTCCAAATTGTCATCAACTGGACCGATGTTGACGCGGAGTGGTTCCAAATTCCGGCACTAGGCAGCGGGCAGTGGCGTCACACGTTAGATTTCTGGCGGGTGGACGAGCGTCAAAATTTTGCAGTATCTCGGTCTAAATTCCCTCGAGATATAATTTATGATCTCCGATCTGTTACTTTCTCGGTTTGTAAAAACCCAGCGTAACAATTACAAGCCTACGAGAAATTAAAAATTGAGTATCGCTGATGCGAAAGGCCATGTGGCTCAAGTGTGCCACTGGTTAGTTAGCAAACAGAATAATTACTTATTATCTTATAAAAAATATGAAATCGAATAAAATAAATTTAATATAAACTGAGCATTTTATTGAATAAAGTTACTAAATGAAAATATACTTGACCAATTTAACTAATATAAATGTTTTGGGCGTTACCTTCGTTGATGTGTGGCTTGAAAGTAGTTCTAACGAATTTTTGTTCAAATCCGGGATTCTCCCGAGGATATAATATTCCAAATAGAATTGAATGGTCGTAAACTCCAAATTAAATTGTACTTAGATTCCAATACTTCAATCACAATATTCACAATCGACCAGCAACTTCAAAAGTTCGTTAAAGATTGTATGACTCGCAAAAACCAAATCTTAATTAAATTAAACAACTGCGCTAAGATTCGTACCGTCTTCTACCTATATACGGTAACGATACAGGGGTTGCGTCTAGAAGGCGCAACTTGTAAAAAAAACCCGTAACACAGTTTTGGATGATAGTTGTCGGACCATTTCTTGTAATATTATTATTAGGCACTCCAGCATTTGATAATTTGACCCGTGTGAAGTTGGCACCCCCATGTTGGAATTTCAAAACGAAAACTATTGCATAATTTTGCCCAAGTTATGCCCAGTTTTGCCCAATAGTCATTTCGTTTTGCCCAGCCACCGTTAACCCATGTGTCAATAATCGAATTTCTATGGTGTGACACCCCCATTTATGCGATTTCGAAAAAATGACATATGCCAAAGTTTTGCCCAAGTTATGCCCAGTAGTTTTGACGTAAACTAATCTATGCTAACAAATCCCTTCTTGAGTCCAACAAAACTCCGTTTTTTTGACATAAACTAATCTATGCTAACAAAACCCTTCTTGAGTCCAACAGAACTCCGTTTTTTTGACATAAACTAATTTATGCTAACTAACAGATGGGGGTGCCACACCATATATAAATTCGATTATTGACTCATGGGTTAAACGGTGGGTGGGCAAAACGAAATGACTATTGGGCAAAACTGGGCATAACTTGGGCAAAATTATGCAATAGTTTTCATTTTGAAATTCCAACATGGGGGTGCCAACTTCACCCGGCAGATAATTTGTGTTACAGCGCTTGACCTGTGGCTATGATTTGTAACTTTTTTTGATTGAACGTCAATTGGTCAATTCCTATTAATTTTGCAGTTTCTTTGGTCCACTCCTCCGTTCACTTTTTACCTTCCGCTTACCTGTAAAGGAAGGTATTGGAATCGTGCTAAAAATCGGGTAGTGAGTTTTTAGTAGTGGATGAGCACGAATTAGGATCCTTACAATTCATTTTTGATAGTTTCACGATGATGTCTGTATGTATGTGTGTGTGTATGTGTGTATGTGTGTAGCTATGTGGTCAGGGCCGGATTTCTGTCAGTCGGATAACTCAAATACGAATTACCCAAAAAGTTTGATATTTGGTATTTACCATTTGTATATAAACTGGAAGAACCCATTAGATTTTGGTACAAATATCTTCACCGGAAGTGATATTTTTTGAAGATTTAAAAGATTAATTGTCAAAAATTTATATAAATTTGGATAAATATAGTATTTATTTGCAATAAGAATAAGAGGCAAAGTTATTTGCAACTTACGTTATAAAAAAATTGTCTTTATCTGGTAGCATCAAAGAACTGCAGTAAAATTTAAAAAATAAATTTATCAAATAAAACGTTGAAATCTTGTAATCCACGTTCGACTGAATTTTGTTTCTGTGTAAAAAATATTGACAGGTGAGATGGGTGACAAGTTAACATACTAGTGCTATTATATGTCATAAGTAAGATATTAAATGTAGTAATTGAACGGAGGATCGCTTCAGCACAGAAGTTTTCCTGTGAATGAATCTTTTTATTCAGATGATGCAAATTTCTGTGTTTCAAGATTTTAGATTTTTATTTGTATATTTTAAATGGGCACCGGATTGTACGTATACATTTCTGTTTAAAGTCTAGATATGGCGGAAGGTTGTGTGATGGCCACGTCAGATTTTTTCATATTGAAAGCGTAATCTTTCAGAATACTGGAGATCGTGTTGACACTTGTATTCTCTGTTAAATTGTATTTTCTTGTTTCACAAAACTCACTAAACTGTTTCCATATACTTTCTTGGTTACGAATTGTATTTTTGGGAGTATTTTGTACAACAGCACAATTAATAGACTCATTTGAGCAATTTCCTCATCGATTTGCACTCATTATGATAGTTTCAAAAAATAATTTTTAGGTGGCTATTACATAAATAGTTGTTTTACGTATCCTTTGACAGCCGTAAAGTCAAAATGACTACTTTACGGCCGCATTTACTTCACGGCCGCATTTACTTTACGGCCGCTAAATGACAAATTTATTTAATTTTAATTGGTAAATATATTTAGAAGTAATTATCTACAACTTAGTTAACCTAAATTATATAAATAAAATTATTTATGATACTAAGAAACTTTTTTTGACATAAAATTATATATTTTTGTGATAGCCACCTAAAAATGTTGTGTGCACCTCGGCTTAAAAGTGTTTTTAGCCTCACCTGAATTGCTGGCCTCTGCCTACGCCTCGACTGCAAACTTCAGATTCGGCCAAAAAAGATCACTTTTACAGCCTTGATACACAAATAACTATTTATGTTTATTTAAATGTTTTTTACATTGTTACGTCATGTTGCTAGTGCATACATAAAATCCCACCGCAGCAATAAAACTTGTCATGGATACATGCTATATTGTCACTTATCAGTACAATTGTTTTAAGCTAGATTCAGACCTACCCACTTATAAGTATAAGTGCTAAATTAACCAATCAGGGCTTCCACAAAATTCCAATTTCAATTATAAGTGCGAACGTTGAGCGCTGATTGGTTAAATTAGCCACTTATACTTATAATTGGGTAGCTCTGAATATAGCTTTAAATGTTGTGATTGGTTGATTTCTATAAGAATTGTATTCTCAGGCCTGGAATAATAACGTAGGCGATGACTCACTCGAAGCATACTTAATTTATTTTTACAACAAATGTTAGCAACCATGTCAAATAAAAACAAAGAAATAAGAAGCGGTTTTAGAACTATCAGTTTAAGAAAATGACTCTAGAGTCAAAGTCGTTAAATAAATTAATCAGATTTGCAAGTCCGTCTACTTCTAAGTCAACACTTTCGATTGAAGATTCAATATACTCGTTTAACGAAAATCCTTTTTCATATTACACATTCGAAGAGTTTAAAGAAAAAAAATATATTCTACCAACGAATGATGTCATTAAATCGGTTTTTGAGGACACATTACACATGATACAATTAGTAGATCAAAGGGATTACCAGGACCATTCCACAGACCTCAACAAGTGGTATTACAAAACTCCATGGGAAAGATTTGGGAAACCAAAAACTTTTACTTTCGACGCAGAATTTCAAGGAAGTAATGCAAGTATGACTAAACTTCTCTCCGATAGCGCCCGTTTATGTCAAGTGCTAACAGTAATTAAAGATGAATTACTTTATGAAGGAACTTTTGACAAACTCACTGAATTTATGAACGGTGTAAAAAAAATGAAAATAGATGACGATATTTTGATTCGCTGCAACGAAATGGATAGATATGAAAAATTACGAAAGGATGTTGAAAGGCTTGATAACCAAATTAATAATAATGACCATTTCGATATAATTGAAGATATGAAAAATAAATGTATAGATACGAGAAGTAAGGATTGCCACCATTCCCAATAAACAGTCAAAACATTGATTTCGCACGCTATTCTACAGTGTTTATTATTTTGTTAAACATAATTATTATAACAAATAATTTACGGTAGAGGGAGAAAAACAATTTTGGTACGAATGTAAAAAATCTGATGTTGCCAACACATGACCTCTGGCCATACTCTACTATTTTACAAATATAAAAGTCTATGTAGGTATAGTTGTTTTTCAAAAACACCTAGAAAGGAATTCAGGAATTGTAGTTTTTATAATACCTATTATTAAAGTTTATCATGACCTTACATTTCATATACCTATTCAATTTCAATTTGTCAAAAAGTCAAAAATTTATTTTGACATTAACAATCAAATACTTTAATAGACAGATAAATCAAAATTGTAACAAATTTGTTGAATTTTTAATTTCTTGTAATTGGAAAATGGTGGTAGATAGAAACAACGTTTTGAATACTAATTTATTGTAGATAGTAACATTTAGTATACATTGTTATTAAAAAAATTCCTATTAATCCATAAATTTTGAGAATATTCTAGAAAAATCTTCAGATCTTGAAGAAACTACCACTTGCACGATCAACAACAAAATCTAATCAGATCTAATCTAGGGAGTCAGAATATTATATGCAAAATTTCAAAAAAAATTATTCAGTGGTATTTGAGTTATCGTACCTCCAACATCCATCCACACATCCACCCACCCATCCACACACACACAGACCTCAAACGTGCTTATCCATTAAAATCTCATCGAAATTTTAGCATGATTAGGTACAATACCTCTCTTACAGAACTGACTGGCGAGAGGTAAAAATGTGTCAATGTGTATGAAAATTCTAGAATTTTATATTGTCAATAAAGCTTGGATCTACGAAATAACCGACGGAATTTAACTAGAAAAATCGCAACATCAGAATATTTCGATTTTTAAACAAAATTTTAAAAATTTGCTTCGAAAATTTTGTAGATTGTACTTTACCTATAAGAATATCTTTATAATAATATGTTTAACCATAAACAATAAACGATGAAGAATTGTTTTCTGGCATGGCAGAGGATCGTCTTAATACAAACATTTTTTGCAGTGAAAAATGAAATTCAAACTATGTACGTTGAGCAGTGGGAAAATTTTTGCTGCGAACAACGTAAAGCCATAGAAGATATGAAAATAAACGCAATTGGATCAGAAATTACAGAAACCAGGAAAAAAATTAATATGGAAAAATCCGTGCATACGAATATCGAGGAATATTTGTGGGAAACCAATTATGTAATTTTGACTATTTTTTTCCATAGATATATTAAATATTAATACTTTTGTCTGTTTAGGATTTAAAGAAAGAAATTGAATATTGGACTAACAGATATGCAGAAGATTATCAGAACAAAACAACGGAAATAATTAAAACGAAAGAAAACAGAGAAGAATTAAAAGTACTTATGACTGATCTTACGGCAGTATATAACCAGAGACAAAAAGAAATTGATGATTATCTTGTCGTGAAAGAACAACGTAGACTGGCAGAAGAGAAACGACTACAAGAGGAGCTAGAAAGAATACAGCAAGAAGAATTAGACAGGCAACTGCAAGAAGAACTAGAACGACAACAACACGAAGAAGAAATGCAAGCAACTGTAAGTGTCACTAGAAATCTATGAAACCTTTCACTCGCCTTGGGTGTGGCAGCCTCACGAATTAAACCGTGAATTCGGAATATAATTTTCAACGCGTTCGAATGTCCAGCAGAGCACTGCGCGGGCTAACTAATGTGTATATATTTTCAGTTACAGGCTACAGACAACAAAGCAAAACCCAAGGCACAACCTCAAAGGAAAACGGCTTAAATGGAAATCTGCTTATCCCATATTTTGTAAGAATTGTTGTATTTTATATTTTTTACAAATAAATATACAAATGTTACCCTGAATCCCCCTATCGATTTTTGAAGCATGCCGAATAAATTATTATATCTAGTTACCTATACAGGGTGATTCCCAACTTCCTGCATGAATTTTAATGGCATATAGTGATCAACTTCAACTTACTTACCACGGATCTATAAGATTTTTTTTTAATTCGCAATTTTAGTTTCCTGGTATTTTAATCAAACAGTTTTGAGTCACTTTTCAAATGAAATTTCATATATTGCTTCAACAGAATCAGAATTCAAGCTTCTACATTGCTCAAAATAAAAATCCTAAATTTACCATAAGTAATTACGAAGCATTATTTTATTGAAAAATTCATACAATACATTGTTGCGACAACAATTAGAGAAAATAAGAATTAATTTATGTATTTAAATATTACAAATGTATTATTGCATATTTATTAATTTTGTTTTAAATAGTCCATTCCTTGCATTGTTCGTGAGAGTGCTAAGAAAATATGTTTTTCACAAAAATTACACATTTGACGAAAAAAAATAGTAAAAAATCGGCCAAATTAACTATTTTTACTAATTTATTTCTAAAATACCATTAAATATTTCAAAAATATAATTTCTTAGCACTTTAGAGTCATGTCTTAACTATGTATATATAAAATATGAACAGTGTAGGTGTACTAACAAGAGCTCAGTTTGTAATATAGCAAGGTCCCTTTTTCACTATATTTTTGGCACAAGTGTAGCGCCTTAATTAAAATTTAATTTTATTCCATTCATAGGAAATTAGATATGCACAATGACCTATTATGATTTTGACGCCGCATCAAAGAGAATAAATTAATGTACTTATCTCTGGCCGCATGGCATTGTACATGTAGAGCTTGTTTTGAAGCAGACACTTACTTGGGTGGGGGAACGCAGTGGAACGGGACGTAGACCGCGTTGGTAATGTGTGATGCCTAGTTTACTGTAATGTTGTCTTGTGTCTGTTTACATTATGTGACAAGCGTTTCGAAGGTTAGGTTTTAGTATTGTTTTATGGTTTGTGAAACACTTCTTAAGGCGCTACACTTGTGCCAAAAATATAGTGAAAAGGGACATTGCTATATTACAAACTGAGCCGTTGTGCTACATATTAATCATTCTATTTTTACCACTCCAACTTTTACCACAGCATTTTTATCACCATTCTTTTTTACCGTTATCCTGTTTTACCGTTAACCCATTTTTTACCACTCAATTTTTACCACTCCAACTTTTACCTCTCATTTGTACCACTATACTTTTTACCGCTATTTCGTTTTACCACTAATACATTTTTACCACTCCGTTTTTACCATTTTAACTTTTACCACCATACTTTTTTACCGCTATTCCGTTTTACCATTAATAGTTTGTGGGGCTATAATAGTACGGTTTTATTAGTAAATACCAAAACCGAGTTTATGGGGCTCTAGTACGGTTTTGTTAGCAAAAATACACGGAACGCAAATGGGAGTATGCCATAGAATTTTTGTTTTCTTTTTATAAAATTAAATTTTAGTCTAGTGTCAGATTTGACGTTTCCATTCTGAAATTTTACTTGGATTTATCTTTCATATTTGATAAGATAGAAGTATTTTTAATATTTTATTGAGTATTTCAAGATGGAGCACGCATTATATTTACATGATTTTGTGTAAATTTGAAATATTTTTTTTTCAAAATATTTATTCAATTTAATAATGCATTGTGAAGTTGCATCATGTTGTTATTTATTATTGTACTGTTTATAGTATATTTTGACCCAAATGTAAATGTTCAATTAAAATTATATCAAATTTCCGATGATTATACTATGTATAATTCCCAGTATTTTAAATTTAACAAACGTGTTAAAAATGGAGTCCGATAATTTTTCATTGTATTTGAGTTTGCGTTAAATTTGAATTTGCCCTGCTCAACTGGGAATTGTATCCTAAATACGCCAGGCCCACCCGGCTGGAGGTTTAGGGGACAGCACACTAACAGTAACAACCAGACAAGAACGAGACACAGCCCGGATTGTAATTGCTCTTGTATAAATCTGTTTTTACATAAGTATGTATGGTATTAATTAGCACCGAGGGGTACAAAATTGCTTCCATGATCGGCATTTGTTTTAAATTTAACAACTAGGTTAGCACTAACTTTATAAAATTATTGAAAATGGCGACCAACGATGGTCAATTGTTTTTATCAAAAAATCATATAATCATATCGAGTTTGCTATCAAATTCTAGGGCTGGATAAGGGCTATCTAATTATTAAAATTATTTAAAATGGTGGCCGAAGATTAGAATTTGTTTTTATCAAAAACAATATAGAATTATATCGAGTTTGTATCAGATTAAGTGCTAAATATAGGCTACTTCATTAATAAAATAATTTAAAACGGTCAGAGATGAGCACTACTTTTCAAAATTGTTGAAAATAGCAACAAACGATTTTCGTTTGTTTTTACAAAAAATTATAGAATCAAATCGAATTTGATATCAAATTAAAGGACTAAATAGAGGCTACATAATGAATAAAATTACTTAAAATGGTGACTGGCGATTGGTATTTGTTTTGATCAAAAACAAGGGCTAAATAATTAATAAAATTATTTAAAATGGTGATGGTGACGACTACCATTTGTTTCTATAAAAATGACAGAATCCTATTGAGTATGATATCAAATTAAATGTCTTGATGAGGGCCGATATAAGATTGTTCAAAATGGAGACCGACATAAAATTGTTAAAATCGTATTGATTTTGATTTGAAAGTAAAGGTCTTAATGATGAGGACTGATGTACACAATAAGTGATGAAAATGATACTGGGTGATTAGCTTCAGTTTTTTTTTCATATCAAGTTTAATATCAAATTCAAGGACTGTATAAGGGCTACATAATTAATAAAATTATTTAAAATGGTGGCCGACGATTGTCATTTATTTTTATTAAAAACAATATAGAATTATATCAGTTTGATATCAAATTAAAGGGCTGGACATGGGCTACCTAATTAACAAAATAATTTAAATCGGTCAGGTGAGCACTACTTTATAAAGTTGTTGAAAATGGCGACCAACAATTGTCATTTGTTTTTATCAAAAAATTATTAAATCAAATCGAATTTGATTTAAAATTAGAGGGTTTAAATTAAATGGTTGTTACATATTGCTTCAGTACGGGTTCTTTTATTGCAATTATAGTTATGTAATAGTAAAATAGGAATCAAAAATGGGAAAATCAAGTAGGTATTTATTTTATTAAGAAAACAAAACTACAATTTGTTACATATTGCTTCAGTACGGGTTCTTTTATTGCAATTATATTTATGTAATAGTAAAATAGGAATCAAAAATGGGAAAACCAAGTATTTATTATATTAAGAAAAACAAAACTACAAATCTTGACAGTAAAAACATGGCAATGATGATTATTGTTACAGGGTTAAATAAAGGCTACCTACCTTATTAATAAAATTATTTAAAATGGTGGCAGACGATTGGCATTTGTTTTTATTTTAAATAAACAATATCGAGTTTGATGTTAAATTACATAGCTAGATGAGGGCTAATTAATAAAATTATTTAAAATGGTGGCCGTCTTTTGTTTTTAAAAATATATGTTAGAATCATACCTATTGAGTATGATATCAAATTAAATGTCTTGATAAGAGCTGATACAAGATTGTTCAAAATGTTTATATCTTAAAATTATAAAAATCATATTGATTTTAATATCAAAGTAAAGGTCTTAATGACGAGGAATGATGTGATATACACAATAAGTGATAAATATGATGGGTGATTAAGTTCGGTTTTGTTCCTTTAAAAATAATATAATCATTTCAAGTTTGATATATAAAATTAAGGTTTTGATAAGGTACCTACAATAAGATGACGTTTGACAATCGTCTTTTGTATTTAGTTGGATAACCAGGATATTTCTTTTATTACACATATTATGTTATTTCATTCTAAAATTTTAATGGCTTAACTAAAATTTATATTGAAGAAGAAAGTTGTAATTAAATAATTATAATTTCATCATACAATTTTTTTCGGTAGAGTCTAAATGTTAAAATCGTTATAATTGAGGCACGAAGTGCCGAATCATCCCACATTCAGGGTCCGCGGAGTTTGAGCCCGCGAAGCGGGCGAATCCCCCTTGTCGCGCGACCTAGCCGAAGGCCCGCGTAGCGGGGCCTGACGCTAGTATAGTATCAAATGCTGATATGCATCCCTCCAAGCAGAAAAAATATAAGTACAGGTTCCTTGTCGATTCCCTTTTTCGCTCTGTTGGTCTAATAAATATGTAAATATCGATGATGACAATACCAGCGATAATGATTAAAATATACGGTAATGTTGATGTTCGACCTGGAATTTTTGAATTATCAAAGTCCGAAAAGCTGATCTTTATTTGGTACAACTTCTAAGCCATATCCTACAGATGATACAGTGATAAAGAAAAATGGGCTTTAATAATTCGCAACAAAACTAACATACCTCAAAATAAATTCTGCAACAATTTGGTACTGTGATGAATGATGAATTCCAGCTTCAGCTCTGTGATTGCTATTCTAGTGTTTGATAGGTTAATCGTTACTCGACGATACACGTTGAAAATAACAATCACTCCTTAACATTATGTACAAGTACAATAATCATCAACAAAGCGAAACTCAATCAGAGTACAATACGCACACGTAGCCTATAAGCTCAGTCTGAACTACTGCGCACTGCATGAGACATGCGCTGATAAACTTGGCGGAATATTTGAAAAATCACGTCTTGAAGCTCGCGTCAGAATTATTATTTTATTTTTATGATTAACAAAATAACATAATTTTACAAACAAAGCTTTAACCTAAGCCAAAAATAGGTTAGGTATGTGATGAATTTTATAAATGTCAAATTTGTTGATCGGCTGCGTCTCGTCTAGTTAAACAAATAACTATTTCTTTCAAATAACCGAATCTTATTAGATTAATAACAAATTTTACATAATGCTGGGTCCACACTTGAACATTTTAGTCCGAACGAACAGAACGAACTGAACGCGCAGAGCAGAATAGTCTGAACAAAAGCTAGTTGCGTTCAGCAGATTCGCCGAATTATTGGTTTTCCAACATGCTTGAAGCATTCGCAGTGAATGTCAATAATGGATTCCAATTTGACGGTAGCATTTGGTGTCTTTTTACTTCCTTGTACGGAGTAATAAGGAAGTATTGTAATCCCGAAAAATTTCGGTTTTCAGATTTTGATGGAAATATCCGTTTTGACCTTTTCTGAATCCATTATGACTAGTTTCGTCGTGACGTCTGTACGTATGTATGTACGTACATACGGACGTATGTGTGTCGCATAACTCAAATACGGTTAGACGTAGAAAGCTGAAATTTTGTATTTAGGACTGTTATAGCATCTAGTTGTGCACCTCATATTTTTGGTTTCAATCTATAAACCGGAAGTAGTATTTTTTAAAAATATTTTGATAAATAATTAATTTTAGACAATTTTTTTATTTTAAATGAAAGATTATGTGATTATTATCTACAATCGGTATTTTTTGTATCTTCTATCATTTAAGAATAATTAAAGTATATACTTATAATTTAGTATTTCGGTATCTTGTAGTCCATGATCGATTAACATTTGTTACTACGTAAAATTTAAATGATTATGACATGACAGTGACAGTAGCAGTGACAATAGTAAAATATCGTTTATATCTTCTTCTGCAGTTTAAATAAAATGACTAAAATATATAGTAGCAGTAGTAAGTTAAGTAGTACTTATATATTAATATAATATAATTCTACATTTTAGTTATTATAAGAAAAGTATGAACAGTTTAATAGGCGTACAAGGAAGTCATGTGGTGTCCACGTCAGATTTTTACCTTCCGCTTACCTGTAAAGGAAGGTATTGGAATCATGTAAAAAATCGGGTGGTGAATTTTTAGTGGATGAGCACGAATTAGGGTCTTTACAACTCATTTTTGATAGTTTCACGATGATGTCTGTGTGTATGTGTGTGTGTGTGGTCAAGGGGTGTTAGTCGCATAACTCAAATACGAATTACCCGAAAATTTTGATATTTGGTATTTAACATTTGTATATAAATTGGAAGAGCTCCCTAGATTTTGGTACAAATATCTTCATCGGAAGTGATATTTTTTGAAGATTGAAAAGGTTAATTGTCAAAATTGTATATAAATTTGGAAAAATATAGTATTAATTTGTAATGAGAATAAGAGGAAAAGTTATTTGCAACTTACGTTATAAAAAAATTGTCTTTATCTGGTAGCATTAAAGAACTGCAGTAAAATTTAAAAAATAAATTTATCAAATAAAACGTTGATATCTTGTAATCCATGATCGGTTGATTTTTGTTTCTGCGTAAAAAATATTGACAGGTGAGACGGGTGACAAGTTGGCATACTAGCGCTATATAAGTCCTAAGTAAGATATTAAATGTAGTAATTGAACGGAGGATGGCTTCAACACAGCAGAGTTTTCCTGTGAATGAATCTTTTTATTCAGGTGATGCAAATTTCTGTGTTTGAATATTTGAGATTTTTATTTGTATATTTTAAATGGGCACCGGATTGTACGTATACATTTCTGTTTAAAGTCTAGATATGGCGGAAGGTTGTGTGATGGCCACGTCAGATTTTTTATTATTTGTAAGCTAGAAAAAACTAAGAAAAGGCAAAGAAATATGGGTAAGAATAAAATGCTCACCTTTGCTGATCTTGTATAAATTCTTAGTGAAATTTGTGGCTTCTGGCGTAAATATAAGGCGTTTCACATGTATGCCAGGTAATTCAATTTAGCTGACCGCTAAAAACTTTAAATGACATGCTGACCATTGCAGAACATGTTTATTTTCAATCAATATTCAGATATTATTTGGCATAATTATAAAAATTTAAAGTGTTTTATATAATAAACCAAGTAATTGAATTTAGCTGACCGCTTAAAATTTAAGCTGACCTACACTGACCACAAATTTAACTAAGAATACACAAGTGTAGCATTTGTTGGGTCAGCATTTTATTTTTATACCCAGAAATAGGTAATAGAACACTTCATTATTTCACCTATTCTCATCCAAGCGTCATGTTTCTTTTAACTTTAACTTATTGTGATAAAACCCATGCTTAGGGTTCCATAAGACATGGTGTTGCTCATAAATGTCTATTAATTACACTTTTCCCTGTCCCATTCGATTTTCAACACACAATAATTTATAATATCCCTCAAATACACATAATACAGCTGTCTATATTAACAACGAATGCTGCGATTAAGGCGATCAGCACGAACGGTGCGAATTCCCATCAACTGAATGATTCGGCGAACAATAATTTTCTTTGAGCAAGTCCGATTTACCGACAAGCAATGGAAAACATTTGGCTTGTTCGGTTCGGCTCGGAGAAACGTCCACACTTGGCGAATTCGGCTTGTGCGTACTGCTTGTTCGGTTCAGTGTTCGGACTAAAATGTTCAAGTGTGGACCACAGACCATTCCACTAGAAGACTTGACAAATGCGTTATAAAATAATTTGCACGGTTCACAGTGCTATCTATCGATGCTGTTCAGAAGCATTACACCAGTGGCGGCGGGATTTAAATTTATAGGGTTTATTTAAATTGAATTTTTACCTTCCGCTTACCTGTAAAGGAAGGTATTGGAATCATGCAAAAAATCGGGTAGTGAGTTTTTAGTGGATGAGCACGAATTAGGGTCCTTACAACTCATTTTTGATAGTTTCCCGATGATGTCTGTATGTATGTGTGTGTGTGCGTGTGTGTGTATGTGTGTGGTCCGGGCCGATGCCGTCTGTTGGATAACTCAAATACGAATTACCCAAAAATTTTGATATTTGGTATTTTACAATTGTATACGAATAGGAAGAGCTCATTAGATTTTGGTACAAATATCTTCACCGGAAGTGATATTTTTTGAAGATTGAAAAGATTAAGTGTAAAAAATTTCTATAAATTTTGATAAATATAGTATTTATTTGTAATAAGAATAAGAGGAAAAGTTATTTGCAATCCACGTTATAAAAAAATTGTCTTTATCTGGTAGCATTAAAGAACTGCAGTAAAATTTAAAAAATAAATTTATCAAATCCATTACTTTTCTAATCCACACAACACAATGAAATCTGTAAATGTTAAATGAGAAAAATAGAATATTAAGAATTTATTCATGACACAATGTCAAACATTGTATTTTGTTTGTTTTTATTTTATGTGGTTACTGTGGTAACACGGCCGATTAAGGCCTCTTGCGGCGCTGTTTAGAACTACGTGACACACCAATACATAGGCAACTTGGTAACATTATTCTACATTTAACTGTCAGCCGCCTGGTGTGGACTGGTGTGGACCAGGCGGCTGACAGTTAAATGTAGATGTTACCAAGTTTCCGTGTGTGCCGTAGTTCTAAACAGCGCCGCAAAAGGTCCTAATCGGTCGTGTTACCACAGTAACCACGTAAAATAAAAACAAACAAAATACAATGTTTGACATTGTGTCATGAATAAATTCTTAATATTCTATTTTTGTCATTTAACAACAGATTTCATTGTGTTGTGTGGATTAGAAAAGTAATGGATGATGTCAAGTGTAAGTAGATACAATAATTAGATTTCACAATTTTAATTTGGATAAATAATAACAAAAAAAACGGTTCTAGGATATATCCAGAAGGTTTGATGCGCACAGGTCTATGGACACAACAAAACCCGCACAGATATAAAGATATAATTGCGCACAAGAAAAATGCGCCTACGGAAAATTGCGAGACAATTACGCACATGGAAAATTTCGCACAAGTGTTTATAACTACACTTAACTAAATCACTAAAGACTAATTCGCACTAAGTTAGTCGTTTAGTCGAGTAACAAGTAATTTAGTAACTAAATCGACTTAGAACTGACCCAAAAACTGTTCTCATTTCAGTCGTCAGTCGTGTAGTATGCTTCTGGTGAAAAAAGGCTGCAATACAACGACTTTTTAGTAGATAATTTAGGAAACAGCCCTAAAAATAAATGGATTAACTCAACTAAATCACGTACTAAACTAGGTACCTAGCTACTCGACTAAATTTTCGTAGTTCACATACGTTTAGTTACCTACTAAATTACGCGCTTCTTGACTAAATTACTAACCTATTGCGAACTAGCATTTAGTGGTACCATTCTTGAGTCTCACATACTCGACTTTGGCAAAATCTCTAATAATTGCCCTTGAATAAACACTTGTGCGCAATTTTTCACCTACGCACTTCTACGTGTTCGCTATAACTTTTAAATACGCATCAAAGAATAAATTGTATTTAAATTATAAATGACGGTAAAAATATAAGGCTCCGGTACACTTTCCTGTCACACGAATTTCAATACATTTTTGGTATTATAAGGTGTAGTTACTCATTTGGAAATATAATATGAAGTAAAATTTGCGGTATTTTCATAAACAAATTTAAAATTAAATAAAATCATTTGGGATTATTTGTTCATTTTCTGGCGTATATAATATTAAAACATCTCGACCTTAATCACCAAGACTAATAATACTTTTACTGTTTACATTATATATTTTAGTAGTTTTGTAATAAACATTATGTTAACAAAACAACACTGGTTTTATTATTAAATAATTTAGAATAAAAATCTGACGTGGACACCACATGACTTCCTTGTACGCCTTGTGTGTTCATACTTTTCTTAATAACTAAAATGTAAAATAATATTAAAAATTCTTTTAACTTATTATACTAGTATACTCACAAATATATTTAGTCATTTTATTTAAACTGCAGAAGAAGATATAAAGCATATTTTACTATTGTCACTGTCATGTCATAATCATTTAAATTTTACGTAGTAACAAATGTTAATCGATCATGGACTACAAGATACCGAAATACTATAAATTATAAATATATACTTTAATTATTTTTAAATGATAGCAGATACAAAAATATTTATAAAATACCGATTGTAGGTAATAATCACATAATCTTTCATTTAAAATAAAAAAAATTGTCTAAAATTAAATATTTATCGAAATATTTTTAAAAAGTACTACTTCCGGTTTGTAGACTGAAACCAAAAATAGGAGGTGCACAACTAGATGCTATAACAGTCCTAAATACAAAATTTCAACTTTCTACGTCTAACCGTATTTGAGTTATGAGACACACATACGTCCGTCCGTCCGTACGTACGTACAGACGTCACGTCGAAACTATTCATAATGGATTTAGAAAAGGTCAAAACGGATATTTCCGTCAAAATCTGAGAACCGAAATTTTTCGCGATTACAATACTTCCTTACTTCGTACAAGGAAGTAAAAAACTTAAATTTAAATAAGCCCTATAAATTTAAATCCCGCCGCCACTGGTGTAATGCTTCTGAACAGCATCGATAGATAGCACTGTGAACCGTGCAAATTATTTTACAACGCATTTGTCAAGTTTTCTAGTGGAGTGGTCTGTGGTGTGGACCCAGCATAAGAATGCAAAAACATCGATATATCGATGTTTCGAGTTCGATATTTTGTCGATGGAAGACATCGATGTTTAAAGTTCGATGTCCCATTCCCATCCCTAGCGAGGCCTGTAAGTCTTTGCTTTAGTACTATGAGGTGCCCTCTCCGGGACTGTGTCTGTCTGCCATTATGCACGATTACCGTTGCTGCCAGTTGTTGATACTGACGTTGTTTTCGGCCGCAACAGCGAGCCACCAACGAGGCTGACTACTACCGCAACGCAACCGCTGTCGCGGTCGCGCTTGTGTGTAACTGTACAGCCACGTTGCCCGGGCATATAACCATAAGCGCGCGGGCAAGACGGTCGGAGAGCTAGCCCAGCCGGATCCACGGAAATTATTCTACCAACGGGGTGCCACACTCAAATTCCGCATGCAAGAGTACCAATAGAACCGGAATTTTATGACGAATATTTCTGTAAATTTGTATTTTTGATTTAGGCGCTACACTTGTTGTCTGCATTGATGCAATACGAAAATAAGAATAATTATTCATTTTTACCTCCCGGTTACCTATAAGAGAGGTTTACCATTTTTTTTTTTAATTTTTATTGAAACTTCATGTTATTTGAAAGCGATTGAGAGTACTGATAAGCCTTAAGTAGCATTCACAATCAGAAATTAGTGGCAGTGGTAGAATTAGTAGTAACGGTAGTGGCAGAGGTAAAAGTTTGACACTGTGTTTGTAATAGGAACCATTCATATTAAAAATTCTAAAAATTAGTGGTGAAGTAGCGGTATCGGTAACGTAGTGGTAATGGTACAAGTTTGCAAGCTCCAAACTTTTACCACTGCTTCGCCACTAATTCTACCATGAGTGACAGAAACCGAAAGATGTTTATGTTATGTTTGACTGCATGTGCAATATATAAATCTTTATTGGAATTAGAAAGTATATCTTTGTCTATAATAGTCGAACGTATACAAGAACAGTTCAGACTGACAGCTAGTATAGGCAACTTTAGAATTTCACACCAGATTGAATAAAATATTCCTGTTTATTACCATACACTAATTTTTTCTATTCTGAACGGCGAGTGGTGCTAGACTTTAATTTTATAATTTTATTACCACAACCACTACCACTAATTCTACCGTTGCCACTAATTTTGTTGATGTGAATGGGCCTTTAATTGTCCTTAATAAAGCTGTAATTAATTTTTAAAGTTTGTGTGACGTAGATGTACAACTGAAAATCTTCTCAAACCATGGGGCTAGAATTAAAATGTACTCATGTAAAATCAACTGTTTTGAAATGTTACAAAATATAAAATACAATTTGGTAGTTTCTTTATTACTGTATGTAAGAATACACGTGAAAATATATTATTTAGATATATAATTTATAAATTTGCCTTCAAAAATTTGACCCTGAGTTTTAGTACCACTTATATGATTCGCAGACCTATGTCATTCAACATATCTTTCAATGGGAGTATTCGGGCAAAGCTTATTAATTTTCATTACAGATTGTGATGACGGATGCTGCCTTGTAGAGAGCACCACGTCACTTCTGTTCCCTCCCTGAAAATAAAGCACAACAGGGGTGGGGGCTGGATAGCTCGGTTGGAGACGGGTCAGGTTCGTGGTTTGTGAAATAACAGTCGCAATGTTTAAACACAGTTTTATTAATAATAAAACAATAAAGTACACAAAAAAAACAAAATAAGAAACTTTGCGAAATAGGTCCCTGAAGTTCAGAGCACTTTTCTCACTCAGATGGCCGCAGTGTTGCCGCTGGCTGTCTGAGCAAAAGCCAGAAAAAACACAGTAAAATAAAGCGCAGAAAAAATGACAGAGTCAGAATCAAACTATCGTTCGGTATCCGGTGCCGGAGGCCAACAGAAAGAACGGAGAATAATTCTCAACTAAAGTTCTGTACCTAGTGCTTACGCCAACAGATAAGAACTCAGAATCAAATCACTGTCAAAATAAACTAACGTTCGTAGTCTAGTGCAAAAATGCCAACAAACTTCGAACAGCAAAATAAACTACCGTTCTTTGCTCAGTGCTTACGCCAACGAGCTCAGAACAACAAAATATACTAATACTCAGCAAAACTAGAGTTCAAATCTGGTGCTAAAAGCCGTCAGAACAGAACTTAGAAAATACTGAGAATCACAAGATCTAAATCCAGGTGCCTGAAGCCAACGGACTTAGATAAAAATATAAACAGAAAAATTAACTCACCAGGATATCGTTGTCACTCGACGATTTGACTTTGACGGACGAACTCGCATCAAAGTCTCATTTTACTGTGGCTGAAAGCCGCTATTTATACCCAAAATAGTTAATTAATCCTTCTTTACAAGTTTGTTGAGTGACAAAGATATTCCCTTGTTCTAGAACAATCATCATTTCATCCCTGTCTTATAGCAGAATTCCATTGTTGTAAAAATTCCTAATATTTCTAATAAATGCAATAATTCAGCGTAGTTACAAATCTGGATCACAAATGTACAATTTGAATTTAATTCAAATAAAACGTGTTACTGAACTAAATCCAGGTGGCGGATGTGTCGCTACCAGCTGTCACTGCTGACAGTTCTGCGAGTATGGAGGTTACAGTGCAGTACATTGTAAATATGAAAGAAAATACAGTGAATACATTTGTTACATCATATCACAGGTGAGTTTTTCGTTATATAAAATAAATCAGTCTTATAAGTTGCTATTGCAGGTACAGAGAAACAGTTGTAGCATGAAATGACAAATACATTGCTAACCCACAAAAATAAAGCATTTACAATCCACAGAGTGGCTAAAGTGTAGAATAGGTGTTTAAAAGGAATTTAATAGAGATATCAATAAATACATATATTTTTCACAGATATAAGGCTTTTTATTACTTGCTTTTCTTAGTTTTCGAAATTATTTGACATAAATACAATATTACATTTGTTTTAGATTAATATAAATTTCAATAGTGTTTGCCATGTTAAAAACATGGATACAAAAAAAATGCGAGTTTGTGGGGCTCTAGTACGGTTTTGTTAGCTTTGTTAGTGTAGTAAATACCAAAACCGAGTTTGTGGGGCTTTATTTTTAGCAATTTTGACACATTGAGGTTAACCAAAAAAAATTCATTTTCTTCAAAAAATCATGTTAAAAACACTCTTCCGCGGTCTAATTTTGCTTGTTTATATCATATTTAAGCACAATAAACGATCTCCTAAAATAAAAAACGCATTTTCTCTTAAACACCTATTCTACATTCCAGCCCGAGAATGTGAGGATTCGTTTGCAGGGAACTAGACCGGGAATTAAATGACGAATCATCACAAGATTTAGCAAAAAACTATGATTTTATGCTAGTGCGCTAAACTGCACATATTTTACTACAAAATTCGGACAGGGTACATTGGAATTATCAAAGAATTTAATTTTATTTTTGTTACTTCAATTAATGACATTGATTGGAATGATAACAGATCCACGATATCTACGAAATATATTATAAATTGTCAAATTGGTTAAATATTTTGACAATTATATCGTTTGTCTGTCCCAATGGTTTTTATTTATATTTTACGGCTAATATCGAAGACTCAGCGAAGCAAAGTCCCTAACGTGTAACTTTATTTGGCAGAAATCGTTATAAATAAATTTAATTTCTTGTGATTAATTTTTAAAGTACCTACATTAGTTTACATGACAGTTTATAGCAAGGGTTTATAGATAAAGAAACACTACGTTGAACAAAGATAGACGGCATACACGTTCAAATAATTCATAATAGGATAGATGTGTGAGAGAGAGAGCTCGAGAGAGAACGCATTACTCTGACGTAGATCACGTAGATGTACGATCCGTAAAATCTTAAATATTTAAAGAACTATTAACTTTTTGAAAACTTTTTTCATGGCAATAACTTATTACTGGGGTCTCCTTTCAATATAATTGACTGGATTGCTAATTTGCTACTATGGTAAAGTACCCTATTCTAGTGGAAAAAAATCTAATGTGGCCAGCACACGACCTCTCGCCAAATTCTGCTTATTGTACTAATCTAATAAATAGTTTTACTTACATTTTAATAATTTCATGGTCATGTAATTATGTAAACGACTGTCATAATAATTCAAATTTTGTGTAGAAATCAATTTTATATGATCATGGAGAACAAGATACTGTAATTTCAAAAAAGGAGAATATTAAGGAGGTACACTCGACATTTGAAATAATGAGAGAGTTTAATGAAACTTTGCAAAATTAATCAAAACATTGTAAAAATGTTACCTGCACTTTTTCATAATTTTTCACCGCGTAGATTATCCAAAAATAAATATTACATATTACATTTTACATGGCCTCTTATGGGACTACTTTTAAATCAACGTAAAAAGCATTTAAGGAAATGAGAGAAAATTCCAATTGCTTTTTTAAAACGTACATTAGTATCTCATAGACCGGATAAAAGTAATACAAGCATCATTTACCACGTAATTAACAAGATTTCTTAATCGAAAGACTGACGTTTATGCCTACTGGAGAATATTGGCGAGAACATAATATAGACGCGGCAACGTTGAAAAGCCCGAAATTTGAATGTAACCTGGAAAAAAACATTATCTATCTATAATCACAAGTTATTCACAAGAATGAAAGGTAATATGCACAAATGATAATAAATAATTCATACCCAACGATTTAAATGAAATTTCAAGTGAAGAATTCTCTTCACCTTCCATTTTTACTATCTGTCAGATTGACATCTGAACGTGAAAAATAACATGTACAGCACAGCGTTGCCATAGTTTACACTGGTATTTAGCCGAATAAAATCTTATAAACTAAACAATTTTTAAATAACAAAAATTAATAATATTCTTAATTAATTAATTTAAGGTGGTTTCAGCGTGTCTCCGTGTCCATGTTAAATTAACGAAATTTTCAGAATATATAACCAAAGTACTAATATATTTATCTTAAAAATTTCAAGCAGATTGACCATGTAGATTCCGAGATAATTGATATCAAAGTTATTGACTTTTACACTGCTAGGATATGTTGACCCAGCAAAAACATCTTAATTTTTGAAAATACATATTGTTCCCTCCATGTAGGTTGTATGAAAAACATTTTCTAAGGTAGATTAAACGATTCAAAAATCAAATAAAAAAATTGCAATTTTTGACCACATGGTTATTGCGTAAAAAATTATTGAACATACGACAAACTTGAGTTCTTGTATATTTCCCGAAAAACTTGGCAACGTTGCACTTGCAAAAATCTCCCTGTACTAACTTAGATACTTTGAACTTGAAGCAAAATAATCTAAACAAACTGTTATTTTGTAGATACTATTAAATTTAATACTGAATCTTAATTAATAATGATAAATAATCAAATAGTACAAATAACGCTCATTCATTCAACACAGTGCTGCGTTGCCAAGATTATCATCTAACTACGCATGATAGAAACCGTTCATAAAATTAATATTTCTCTAAAAAAACATATTCTAAAATATAAAATTATAATAAATAACCTATATGAACACAGTTCTGTGTCTACTTATATAATATATAATGAATTTTCTAAATAAAATTTTTTATGCGGAAAGTTGGTATTGGAGTCAAATGAATGACTTTATTCCACTTTAATTTAATGTTTTAGGTTTTATTTAATAACATATATTTTTTTAAATGGAAAAAAATCTATTACGGTATTCTTCCAACCCTTGAAATATTTTTCTACGGCAGTATTATATGTATTTAAGGTGATTCGAGCGTTGTAACAAATCCATAAACTTTTAATGAAACATGAAAAAATGAGTTGTTGACATTGTTTTCCATGTACATTTCAAATTTCAATCGATTTGACCGTCTCTATCCCGAGATATTCACATTTAAATATGACATTTTTAACATGGTGGGTATAGGAAAAATGATACTTTGCTGAATATATTACATTAAATTCTTGACTCAAACCCATAAACTTTGTTTAATATACTATTTAATTTAATGTGTGGTTATATATGAATACGTATGCGAAGTATTATCAAAATTGACCGCCTAGTTAACTCAGAAATAAATATTTTATGTTACGAATTTCAAAAAAATAACCGAATGAAATGTAGATCTTGCACCGTTGCACTCTGCGATAAATTTGAAATACAAAAATTTTGACAAATTAGGTTTTAATGTGGATGCGGTTGTATTTTATTTCTTATTAAATAATATAATAATAATAATTTGGAGTAAACCGTCCAATATAATTGTAAATTTTGTTCTAATTTAAAGATTTTGACACTATCTACAGCAAAGTGACAGCTAACATTTGATGCTATGTTGTCAGTTTTCAGACGTAGAATGTTATTTTTAAAATTTTATATTAGATCATATATTACTTACAAAAGCTACAGTATATTTATGTGTACATCGATTATTCATCTATTTAATAATGTTTGCTTATATAACTTATATATTGAAAGCCGATGAATATCTTTTAAAAAACTTTATTTAATCAGTTAGAAAATATATAAGTTTATTCGACTAATTCGTCTGAGAGTTACAACTAGAATGACATAAAATAATATAATATGTACCATGCAACGATTATCTTTTCTCTTAGAATTGTGATTAGTTTTTGAATAGTCAGCTTTTTATGGCTGATGCAATTTAGTGTATTTATTATGAAATATTATGAAATTGGGGTGGTGTCCTTACATAACTCCTCCGCCCTTAAGAAGAAAGTTAACTTATAAAGTTAAATTTCTAAATTATATTTTCATTTAATTCAGCACAATTATTAGGATTATATCGTGCTTCAGAGTTATTTCTTTTTCTTAGATAATCTTTACACTTACAAATGTTACATTTATATAACATAATTACAAGTATAATAATGGTTAATATAACATAAATGATTATATAATGTATATAATTATAGGATACATTTGAATAAATTGAATCTAATTGAATACTACTGTCTTTAATAGTATTAAATCCAGTTAAATTCTTTATCTTATCTTCTAATCTTATAATTTGATTATGAGTAACATTATTTTTTAAATCTATTAGATCTCCAAAATTGTTTATTAATTCTATTTGATTGTTCATTTTACAATTTTCAGTATAATAAATTCCTTTGATTTCCTGGATTTTTATATCATTATTACAGATATACTTAACTTCTTTCTTATTTGGGAAAAATAAGAGTATTTTGTTTTCGAATTTTTAATTTCGATAATTGAATTAACATGGGAAATTTTGTTGTATTCACAAAATTGGAAATCTTTGTAACATATAACATTCTCTATACATTTGTTATATTCGGTAGTTTGTGACAGACAGTAATATTCTTTATGGTTTAATTGAATACATTTATTAAGCAGTTTAACTTTACAATTATGCTTAGAATATAAACCATTTATTACACTAATGGTTTCGTATGTGTCATGTATTTTCGTGGGTATGGAAGTGACTTGTATCAGTTCTTCAATGTGTGTGTTGGATGGGGTTTCTATTAATATTATCAAATTTGGACTATCATAAGAACAATACGTTTTCAAAATTTCATTATTTTGGATATTATTTATAATTATAGAGCGCAAATATTTATCTTCTATTTTATCAAATTCTGCCAGGATTTGTTCATGATTAATCACGCCGAAATGGAGGGTATTTAATTTGCAGAAGGTTAACGTTTCTTCTAATTGAATGATTGAAATATATAAATTTTGCCCAACTTGTATAAATTCGTTTATTAAATTTTGAACTTTTATAATATCTATTTCATCTATTATTTTGCCAATTTCTTTTTGGATAGTATTTAATTTTTCGTTTAATATATTATTATTTTTATTAATATCGTTTATCTTTTCATTAAATTGTGCAGTGATATTATTATTAATTTTTATTATGGTATTAACTTTATTAGAAATTATTTTCTGATTATTGTTTATATTCTCAATTATTTTATCATATCGTTCTTTGTCAGTAGAATCGAGATTTCCGGTTATGCTTTTAATTATTGAGCCTAAACCATCTATTAATCCGCGTTTTGTCCTTTTCATGTTTAATAAATCAATTTTTACTTTTATTCGATTCATTAGTGCATTTAGAATATTTTTATTATTTATTATGTTGTTTTTGAAATCATAGTTTTCCAACTTTTGGTCTAATATTTTTATATTACTTTCTAATATACTTTTTTGTTCGAATAGTCCTTGGAGGGATATTTTAAGAGGGATAATTTGTGTGTTTACCTGTATATGTACATTTCCTAAAGGAAGGATATTGATTCCGGTGTTTCTTTCATCGGGAATGATTTGCGTTAATCCGAATGGAATTATTCTGTAACAATAGGAGGTTTTTTCAGTTGAGTTAGTTTATGTGTTTCATTCTGATCATCTAATATTTGACCTCTTTCGTTAATTACTTGGGTAACATTAACTTTTCTAAATTTTGGTTTTTCTATTTTCCCTGAATTTCTTTTATGTATTTTAACATGAGCTTGTTCTGGTATTTGAAATTTTTGTTCTTGGGGTTTTGCATATTTTAATTTACTCGTCTCATTATTTCTTTTGACTTGGTTGTTAATTTCTCTGAGGGTCTCTACATGTTTGTTCAGGTATTCTTCAACTAGTATTTCTTCCGGTTTCAAGTTAGATTCGAAATTTTGACCAAAAATAATTTCTGAGGGTGTTCTTTTTGTTATAGAATGAATACTGTTGTTATATGCTAATAATGCGTAGTTGAGTCTTTCCTTTAATTTTAGGCTTTTGATAAGGGGATTTTGATTTAGGATTCTCATGTGTTCGATTAATGATGAATGAAACCTTTCAACGATTCCATTACTATTTGGATTGTCGATTGATATATAATGAATATCGATTTTTCTTAGTGCTAAGTAATTTTGAATAATTTTGTTATTAAACTCTAATCCGTTATCAGATACTATTTCTTTCGGAGTCATATATTGTACAAAATATTTAATTAATTTGTTTAATACTGTTACTGCGTTTTTATCTTTGATTACGTATGCGATAGCATATTTGGAGAATGAGTCTACTATAGTAAGAATTTTTACTGATTCTAAAGATAATATATCGATATTAATTTTTTCAAAAGGTTTTTCAGCTGTTGGTGTTAATATAGGTGGAATTTGAATTGGATTTCTTTCATATTTTGTTTTTAAGCATGTATTACATTTATTAATATAGTTCTGTATATCTTTCAGCATATTTGGCCAATAGTATGATTGTTTTAATTTATTATAAGTTTCTATTATTCCCCTGTGGTTTATCTTGCCTTCATGATAATTTTGTATTATTAGTTGTTGGTCATCTTTAATTTCTATATCATTTACTAAATTTTTACAACTAACAAGTTTATAACTTCCTGGATCAAAATAAATTTGTAAAACAGCATTGAAATTTAATTTAAATGAGTCTGGTATTATGCAATAATAGGTTATACCTGGTTGTAAATAATCTTTTATGAAATTCATGATAGTTTTATTACTGTCTATTTTATTTAGATAGAAATAAATTCGTTGAATCTTATTGTCAAATAATTTATTAATTTTGATTTCATTTTTGGTATTAGTTTCTTTTACAATAATTTGGTTTTTATTAGTGTTAACTGAAGTGTCTAAATATGTTAATCCGTTTATAGGGTTTTCGTCATCTGAGTGAGCTGTGATCGTTGTTTCACTCCCGGTTTCTACAATTATTGAATCGTTATCAGAATTTATATTTAGTTCTAATTCTTTTGGTTCATTATAGACATTGAATATAATTGAACTATTGCCAAAAACTTTCTCTATTAATTTTTCTATATTTTTCCACGATTTCTTATCTAGCCCAGAGCATATGCGAGGTAAATCTAGTTGTTCGATATCATTCTGAATACAATATTCTAATAATTTTTTAAGACATTTTTCTATGTCTGGGTAAATTGGTTTCTCTGGATACAATTTTTTCGTGATTAAATGCAAGATTAATCGTGGTTCTTTTTGAATATAAATTTTGTTATCTAAATTATATAATTTATTGATAGGATATTTTTCTTTTACTTGTTGTGCGAATCCTGCACCTAATTTTAAATCTTCTGAAATAGCATGTACTAGAGGATTATTAGATTCAAATATGTCGGAGTCGTGATATTTTATCTCAAATTTTGGTTTTATCCGTGACAAAGCGTCCGCTACATAATTCTGGCATCCTTTTTTATACTCTATTGTATAATTATATTCTTGAAGTTTTAACTTCCAACGTATTAATTTTTGGTTTGGTTCCTTTAGAGAATTTAGCCAAACAAGAGGACGATGGTCCGTTATAATTTTGAACTTGTTACCTAATAAATAATTTCGAAATCGTTTAGTTGCCCAAATTATGCTAAGTAGTTCTTTTTCGATTGTACTGTGATCGTTTAGAGTACGTGAAATGTACGCTATAGGTAAGTCTTTGTTATTTTTCTGTCTTTGTGATAGTACTGCCCCAAGTGCATAATTACTCGCATCGGTGGTAAGGATAAATTCTTGAGAAAAATCTGGATACTGTAATATTGGGTTATTAGATAGAAGAGTTTTACATTTCTCGAAACAGTCAATATAATCTTTATCATTAATATCAATTTTGTGATTTTTCTTTAGGCAATTAGTAAAGGGTTTTGTGATTTTAGCAAAATTGTCTATGAATCTGCGATAATATCCAAGTAATCCTAGGAATGATTTTATCTCTTTTTTGCTTTTGGGAATACTAAATTTTTTGATTGCTTGAATTTTATCGGGATTAGGTTTAGCTCCGTCTGTTGTTATAATGTGTCCAAGGTAGGCAACTTCTTTCCGAAGGAATTCGCATTTATTAATTTGGATTTTGAGATTTGCTTCTCTTAATCGTTGGAATACAGTTTCGATGTTTTGTAGGTGTTCTTGTAAAGATGTACCAAGAATCACAATATCATCTATGTATACAAAACAAATTTTGTTAATAAGATCTTTTAATACGGAATTCATAAGTCGTTGAAACGTCGCCGGTGCGTTTTTTAATCCGTACGGCATACGTAAGAATTCATTGTGTCCAAAATCGGTGGAAAACGCTGTTTTTGGAATGTCTTCCGCGTTTACTTCAATCTGATGAAAGCCCGAGATTAAATCAATTATAGTGAAATAATTGTATTTACCTAGTTTATCTAATATATCCGTTATATCGGGTATCGGAAATTTATCATCTATTGTTTTCTCGTTTCATTTTCTTAAATCGATTACAATACGAAATTTTTTTTCTCCGTTATTATCTAATTTTTTCGGCACTACCCAAATGGGTGACGACCATGGAGAGTACGAGTGTTGAATTATATTGTCATTTAACATTTGGTTTACTTGTCTTTGCACTTCTTCTCGATATATTGCTGGGTATTTGTATTGTTTAGAATATATGGGAATATTATCTGTAGTTTTAATGTGATGTTTTATTTTATTTGTAAAAGTTAATTTTTGATTTTCATGAGCGATAATGTCTTTATTTTTATTTATTACTTTAGTAATTGCATCTTTTTCTTCATAGTTTAAGTGATAATCGCGAATTTTGAAGTTATTAGATTCTATATTAAAATTTGTATTATCGTCTTGATTTAAGTATTGGAATTTATAATTGAATTTATTTAAAAATGTAACTTCTCCTTTTATAAAATTAAATTTTGTTTTCAATAACAATATTCCTGGAACTCCTTATAATATATCGAAGTCTTTATGAAATTCATAAATAAAGTTTTTATATGATGGTTTTTATACTTAAAAAAAGTAAACTCTTTTCCTGACGATTTACCATTACAAGTATGGATAGTGAAAAATTCTGGGAATTTTGTAGTATCAGGACTTAGCATTTTTGGATGTATATAATTTTGTGTCGAACCAGTATCTAATAAAATTTTGTATTGTCCAATTTTAATAAAGGGTAATTTACTAAAATTGTTTGTTAAGGTTTCGATATGAGTAACTCGACTTCGGGAAAATTTATGTTTTCTGCATTATCAATGTCGGTTTCTTGTGAAGTAAGGTTTTCATTTTGTAAATCAAAATTTTGTTCATCGTTTGAATAATAATTTTCAATTTGATATTCGCTGTCGTCAGTATTTAAATTTTGGTGAAATAGTTCTTCAGGATTGAAGCTACTAACGTTGTTTAATTGATTGAAGTTTGGTCTTGCTGTTGCTACAGTTTGACGAGTTTGTGTACTCATAGGTGTTGGATTTCTAAACTGGGCATTTCGGATGTTTTCCCTTGGAGCAAACTGTCTTTGTTGGGATTGAGATTGTATTCTTGGAATATGTGATTGTGATTGTGCAGGAAATTTATACATTGGAGATTGGAATTGTTTTGGTGCATTGAACTGAATTTGATTTTTAGGTGGTTGTCTTTGAGTTTGATGGTGAAATTGAGATTGTGTTGCTTTCTGTTGGTTGTGTATATATTGTAAATCATTAGTTAACAAATTTTGGATTTCGCTTAATTTTTTAGGGTTCCTAGCAGCTAACTGGCTTCGGAATGGTTCTTTGCAATTATTGATGAAAGTTTGTACAAAGTACTGTACAGAATTGTTTATTATAATTTTGCTGACATTAGCGGTATGTTTGCATTCTAATTTTGATTTATAAATTAGGAATAAATCTTGAAATTTTGTGAAGTATTCTAAAATTGATTCTTTTACTTGTTTGTAATGCGTTAATTCATACATTAACGTATGCTCGGTTCTAGTGTCTGCAAAATTTTCTTGTAGATTTACTTTGAGTTCAGCCCATGTATTTATGGAACTTAGGTTTAAATTTTGTGCGGCTTGGCCACGTACTTTATTTTTAATTGTCATTAAAACAATTTTTCTAGTAATTTGGGATAGATTGGTTTGATTGATCAATGATGTCATATCATCGATCGTAGTAATGAAATTTGAGAGACTTTTGACGTCGCCGTCAAAAGTAGGTGCTAATTCTAGCATTTTTAGTATCTCTTTGTTTATGTTTTGGAAAATGTTGGAGGGTACTTGAGCCTGTTCAACCATTTTGCTTATTCTTAGTTTGATAAATTTGTTAATTAATGAATCCAGTTGGATTTTTCAAGGAGTACAATTATAAGAATTATAATATAGTTATGACTTACAGTAGTAGAATCACTGTAGTTAACATTTCACTTTTCACTTTTCTTCGTTGGCCTTGACTGCAACTGATGTTCGTTCAGATGAGTCGTTGGTGGGTTGAGTTGGGCTGGAACGTGTTGACCACAATTTTCGCTTGTAGGACGACAGGAACAGCTCGAACTCGTGATTCTAGCAGCTCAGGAACTCGTCGAGTTGATGATGTATATTTTTGGAAAATCGGAGCTCTGACTATTGCGACGGCTCGATTTTCTGATACACTCTGGTAGATACACTGACTTTTTGTTCGGATCGCCGATTTTAACGTTTAAAAACGACGCACGTAGATTTCAAGTCGAAAATTGGTGATTTTCGTGAAATTACGGCTTTTGGCAATCCTACCGACTGCGCCACTTATATATTGAAAGCCGATGTATATCTTTTAAAAAACTTTATTTAATCAGTTAGAAAATATATAAGTTTATTCGACTAATTCGTCTGAGAGTTACAACTAGAATGACATAAAATAATATAATATGTACCATGCAACGATTATCTTTTCTCTTAGAATTGTGATTAGTTTTTGAATAGTCAGCTTTTTATGGCTGATGCAATTTAGTGTATTTATTATGAAATATTATGAAATTGGGGTGGTGTCCTTACATAACTTATATTTTATGTTTCAAAGTTGGTATGACAGTCAAATCAGC
Organism: Agonum fuliginosum; assembly: GCA_947534325.1. NCBI lineage: Eukaryota > Metazoa > Arthropoda > Insecta > Coleoptera > Carabidae > Agonum > Agonum fuliginosum. The sequence continues at coordinate 4,431,351 of OX384046.1, forward strand.
AACTATTAATTGACATATAAATTATTTACTTTATTTACAAATAAATATTATATAAAATAGTACTGTATGTTGCCATAATTCTTCATAACGGATGTTTGAAACATATAATTGTAATTTTTAAAAGTTACAATACAAAGTTACATTTAAACCATGATTTGACTAGCCTGAACCGCTCCAATCACCTTAAGTTCATTTTTCAATTTTTCATGAAGACTGTCAATTGATTTAAAAGTATCGCTGGAACCACCTTAAATCTCATTTTATTAGAAAAAATTCAAATATACTGCGTTTACATACAATAAAAAATGTTTATTTTTATTTTTACTTCCTTGTACGGAGTAAGGAAGTATTGTAATCGCGAAAAATTTCGGTTCTCAGATTTTGACGGAAATATCCGTTTTGACCTTTTCTGAATCCATTATGACTAGTTTCGTCGTGACGTCTGTACGTACGTGCGTACGTACGTACGGACGTATGTGTGTCGCATAAGTCAAATACGGTTAGACGTAGAAAGCTGAAATTTTGTATTTAGGTCTGTTATAGCATCTAGTTGTGCACCTCCTATTTTTGGTTTCAATCTACAAACCGGAAGTAGTAAATTTAAAAAAAAAATTGATAAATAATTAATTTTAGGCAATTTTTTTTATTTTAAATGAAATCGGTATTTTATAAATTTTTCTGTATCTTCTATCATTTAAGAATAATTAAAGTATATACTTATAATATAATATTTCGGTATCTTGTAGTCCATGATCGATTAACATTTGTTACTACGTAAAATTTAAATGATTATGACATGACAGTGACAGTAGCAGTGACAATAGTAAAATATCTTCTTCTGCAGTTTAAATAAAATGACGGCTAAAGTGTAGAATAGGTGTTTAAAAGGAATTTCGTTTTTTTTGGTGTCAATCGGTTCATTCCTATTCTCTGTCCTAGAATAAAGCGGAAGCAAGGATTAGGGCCGATTTTGTTAGTTTTTAGGGTAAAATTTTTGACAGCTGTCAACACTGGTTATGCTGAAAAATTAACAGATTAAACATGTGATTTAACGTTTTTATACATTTATGTAATAGAGATATCAATAAATAAATATATTTTTCACAGATATAAGGCTTTTTATTATACTTGCTTTTCTTAGTTTTCGAAATTATTTGACATAAATACAATATTACATTTGTTTTAGATTAATATAAATTTCAATAGTGTTTGCCATGTTAAAAACATGAATACAAAAAAATGAGTTTGTTTATAACAACCATTATTTCATTGTTGTATACCAAGTTGTATACGATGTCTGCTGTAAACATTATTTCGTTGTATAAGCTTTGTGAGGACAAGTCTGCTCTTTTGCACCAGTTGCAGGAATGGAACTTGATTCCACGAACTAGACGATGTCGTAAATGTGGGGGCAGCCTGACGTTGACCGAGGATTCTTCTCGTATAGACGGCTGGATTTGGAGATGTCAGAACAGGACCTCCCAACGGAAGCAAAAGGTAAAGGCTTGTGTGTATGCGGTATCATTTAGAGCGGGTACTTTTTTTGAACGTTCTAAATTGCCCATATTTACAATTCTTGCATTTGTCAACCTTTGGGTTGGAAATGCGACGCTTCTCTTGATCCAAGAGCAGTTAGAGATCACCAACCACACGTGTGTGGACTGGTCTTCTTTCTGTCGTGAGGTGTTGCTTATACAGTTTATTGACAGAAAAACGAAACTAGGAGGACCAGGTAAATTATTTGTAATATAATTTTATTGCTTTTTAATTAATGTATGATATTTCAGGACTAATAGTCGAGATTGATGAGTCCAAGTTTGGAAAGCGCAAATATCACAGGGGTCATCGAATTGATGGTCAGTGGGTATTTGGCGGTTATGAGCGAGGAACTGGCAGGGTTTTTATGGTTCCGGTTGAAAATCGGTACGTACATTGTTTTGTCATTATACTATGCAAATTATTGATTATTGTTTTTTAATTTTAGTGGGGCGGATACCCTCATTCCTCTGATAGAGCAATGGATTGAACCGGGAACCACGATAGTGTCGGATTATTGGAGGGCCTACGACTGTCTCGACAGACAAGGGTACATCCACCTAAAGGTTAATCATTCGATTACCTTTAAGGATCCTGACACCGGTGCTCACACCAACAGCATCGAGTCATCGTGGAGGGCTGCCAAGGCGATCACGACTCTTTCGGGACGGAAGAAGGCACATATACCTGGTAATTTAGCTAGATATATCTTCTTCAAGAAATGTTCCGAACTCACGCTAAACAGGACTGAAGAGTTCTTTCGTTTAGCGGGGGAGGTGTACAATGCTAATCGTCCTGTCCTGGAGGAGGAAGAACTAAACGACATAGATATGGAAGATTTAGAGTTCTAGATTTTCTTTGTCTGTGTTGTTTTATTCTTCGTGTTAGTTGTTTTTCCTGGTTTCATTGTGGATTAGGGGATACCACGTTAAAAAAAACGCACTACTGTATTCTACCTCAAGGGTGGTGTGGAAATGAGTATAATGGAATTAAGGTTGTGGGGCTCTAGTACGGTTTTGTTAGCTTTGTTAGTGTAGTAAATACCAAAACCGAGTTTGTGGGGCTCTATTACGGTTTTGTTAGCTTTGTTTTAGTGTAGTAAATACCAAAACCGAGTTTGTGGGGCTCTATTACGGTTTTGTTAGCTTTGTTAGTGTAGTAAATACCAAAACCGAGTTTGTGGGGCTCTATTACGGTTTTGTTAGCTTTGTTAGTGTAGTAAATACCAAAAACGAGTTTGTGGTGCTTTATTTTTAGTCATTTTGACACATTCAGGTTAACATACAAAAACGTCATTTTATTCAATTTTTTTGCAATTTTGACACATTGAGGTTAACCAAAAAAATTTCATTTTCTTCAAAAAACATATTAAAAACACTCTTCCGCGGCCTAATTTTGCTTGTTTAGGTCATATTTAGGCATAATAAACGATCTCCTAAAAAAAACGCATTTTCTCTTAAACACCTATTCTACATTCCAGCCAAAATGGCTAAAATATATTTGTGAGTATACTAGTATAATAAGTTAAAAGAATTTTTTATATTATTCTACATTTTAGTTATTAAGAAAAGTATGAACAAACAAGGCGCACAAGGAAGTCATGTGGTGTCCACGTCAGATTTTTTATAAGTTGGAACCCTGATATGAAATACATTGCGAGTATAGGAGATGCCCCTAACCCCGCACCACTCGAGTGTACCTCCTTAATTGTACACACACACACAACCACTGGTACCAACTTTATAAACATAACTTATTTATTTTTATCAAAAGGGTGCCTATTCAAATTTAGAAAACTCAGAGCTAGAAAATTCAAGTACAAGAAAATTCTTGCCTGGAATCATAAAACAAACGAAACGAGACAAGAAAATGCTTAGGTAGGTACATAAAAAATGCATTCATAGAAAATTCAAATTTAGAATCTGATTGATGCAGAAAACGCATGTAAAGGAATATTCAAAACTGGAAAAAATATGGCTGCTGAAAAAAATTGATTTAACTACGTGCCACTAGATGTCATTGACTTATGTTAGTTTCTTTTCGTACCACCAAATATAAATTTATACCGGGTGTAGAATTTTTTTCTGACCTATAGGAAATACAATGTTAAAATTTTAATTTTGCTCTAAGTTTTTACCTATTGCTTTTAGAGCCAAACTGTAAATACAAAAGATGTTCAGAATAAAAAAATTAAAAACTGCATCCAACGAGCCCTTATTCGTTGATATAAAACGTTCCCGTCACGAGATAAACGTAAATTAAATTTGATAAATTTGAGCTGTTTACAGAGTGCCATGAAAAATAAAATGAATTACAGTGATATTCTAAACAACCTCCGTTAACTTAGAACGGACCGTTAATTATAAACGGACCGTTTACTGTATTTTGCTATTCTAAAAGACTTGTCCGTTATTGATTTAAACGGAATTCCGTTTGAGATGTCCGTTACTATGAAAAAAATTAACGGGATCTATGTATGTACCGTTAACTGTCAACGGATAGCATTTATTATTGTCATAATTTTACTAATTATTGATCTTACATCGACATGGCTTTATTACTTCTTGCAGATTATTTATTAGCCGAGGAATTAGAAGAAAATGAACGGCAGTAAGTATTTATAACAAGTTCCTACATTTACCAAATTTAATACCTGTATTTTTTTAAGAATAAATTTACGTCGGCAGCATGTAGCGTTGCGAGATCAAAGCGATCCATTTAATCTACCGCACAACAGATTTTTAAAATTATTTAGGCTTACTAAAGAAGCTACAAGATATTTGATTGAGATTATAGAACCGCATTTACCACCTCCTCAAAAAACATGGGCAGTACCCAATATATTAAAAATATTAGTATCTCTTCACTTTTTTGGACACGGTAGTTACCAATTAGATGTTGGAGGTTGTTACAATTTTTGTATGAGTCAACCTACTGTGAGCCGATGCATATGTTTAATAACTAATATAATTAATGAACACTTACTTCACGAGTGGATACAATTTCCTACAAGTGAGGCAGCTATTGAGTACAAAAAAGAACAATTTCTACGAAAGTACAATTTCCCTAACACAATATCTGCAATTGATTGCACACATATTGCAATAATCGCACCACCAGCAGAGCATCCTATATATCCAGCAGCTCCATATTATAGCCGCAAAGGATATTACAGTGTAAATACGCAAATAATTTGTGACGCTGATTTGCGCATATTAAACATTAACGCGCGGTTTCCTGGTTCCGTACATGACACTGCAATTTGGAGTACTTCTAGTATTAAGCAACATTTGCGTACACTTTATTTAAACGATAATTTATCATATCACCTAATTGGAGATGCAGGCTATGCTGTACAGCCTTAGCTAATGGTTCCAGTACAAAATGCAGTTGAAGGAACACCTGAAATGTTATATAATGAAAGACTGGCTGCGGCTCGAAATACCATTGAACGGACGAATGGAGTGTTGAAGTCACGATTTCGTTGCACACTAAAACATAGAACTTTAAAATATGATCCAATAAAGGCAGCGAAAATTATATATAGCTGTGCCGTTCTTCACAATTTTGCCATTTATTTAAATGATGAAATACCAGAAGATGTGGACGTTAATAATGTAGATGAAGAAGACATAGATGATATGAACAATATTATTCTTCCTGCTGGAGATCAATTTATGAACAGAGGAATTGAAATAAGGAATAACTTAATTAACACATATTTTTCAAACTAATACAATATATTTATTGCTTAAATACTTAGTCTTAATTTTTATTAAATTTAAATACAATAAACTTAAAACTACAGAAAACTCGCAATCTTAACATTAATCTAATTACAACATATAATTCTGAACGTAAACATAAATAACTTAATTAATTTTGAGAAATCTTCTCTAAAGATTCTTTTATAGTGTCTGCTAAATATCTTATTGCATTAGCTATATTATTATTAGACTCAACCAATATGCCTCCAAATGTTTCGTATGGGAATCTAACACTGATTCAATATTTGAAGCAGGTCTTTTTCTTTTCCTCGTAGGTCTGTTATTGCCGACATTGACATTAGTAGTGGTAGTAGTATGCATTTCTTGCTGCTCGTGTATTGCATGCTCGCTGACAATATTTGGCAAACTGTCTTGATTTGTGTCGAACGATAAAACTTCCTCGCCACGGAAAGAATCAATCTGAAATTCAGAGTTAAATTATTTTAACTAATTAATTAATTTTTCCAAAATAGGTGCATAATGAATAATAATCGTACCCCTATATTTTCAAACATTGAATCCATGTTTGATGACATACTATTTGCATAATTGTATATTAGTCCAGGTTCGCTAATATTCGGCGCACCATCTATTATTATTCTATTTAACAAAGACAATAATCTTTATTCTAAATCATTTAAATGTTTGGTTGATTTTGGTCCTCCGCCCGTTCCTTTTACATGTTCCGTAATATCTCTTGCTTTTTTCTTGATATTTGTTTTCCATTCGCTTATTACCTGGTAAAAGATGAAAAATGTATTAGGTATATTTGTAAAGGAAACTATTATACATTATTTTATGTAGGTTTACTTAATACTTACGTTTTTCCATTCTTTCGCAGATTTTTGTGGCCCAGAATTTGAATGATTTAAATTTTCTACTAAAATCGCCCATTTCTTTTCTATTGTAGAAAAATTACTTAGAGATTTATCAAAATTTAATAACTCTTTATTTTCTTCTAAATAATTTATGATAATTTCGAATTGTTTTTTAGTTGTTCGTTCCCGTCTTTTGGCACACATTATTAAGTAGGTATTTTACACAGATCAGTATTTTATTATAAATGCACGTGTTGTACAGATAAAAATTTATTTGTGTTGTTTATAATTTTGACGTACAATGTTTCCAACCAAACATGAATAGTATATTACATTACAAGTCATGAAAATGTTTCAATGTTTCAAGCAAAGACATTTTTATGACGCGTGATGTATTATATTTTTTTTAAATCGGCAATTAAGTTTAAAATTATAAAAAAAATTAGGTTTGCATAAATCATCAGAGCTGTGACAAATCATCAGAGCTGTCACAAATTTTAGAAAAAGTTGTCATGACAAGTAAACAAAGTTGAAAGTAAAAATGACTAGGCATGAAAATAAAATTTTCATGCCTAGTCATGAAAATCTTACTTTCATGCCGCAAATTAGTCTGGATATGACGATTTTCATGCCGATTTTGAAAAAAATTTATTATTTCAAAAATACATTTAAATGAATGTATGTTCCGATATATACATCCCATAATATTTTAAAACATTACTAATTTGAAAATATAATTTATATTACAAATTTTAAAAGCTATACATATAAATAAACTAATAAATAATTTTAAAAAACTTAATATTGGGAACACTTGCAGTAGCTAACATAATTTATTTATTTATTTGTGACTATAGTTACTATAATATAAACGGATTCCGTTAACGAAACATTTTTTACGGATCCGTTAAAATGGTTACTTCTGAATACAAATTTGTAACGGTTCCGTTAAAATCATTTTTTTAAACGGAGTCCGTTGGATAATTTCCTAGTAACGGAATGTGTTTAGAATACACCCCTTAGTCAGATCAAAAAAATAAACACTTCATTTGATTACGATAAAATGTACCTTAGGAAGAAAAGAAGGAAAATAAAAGAATTATTACCTAATTGATTTTTTTGATTAGTGAATCCTTTATGGTCCAATAAATCAATTAGAACAACTATTTCAAATCTGTCAACTGTCAGAGTGACGGAATAAATATTTTTGTTTTGTTTCATTTTACATGGCAGTCTAAATTTAATATCATATATATTATAGATAATTGTCTATAAAATTCAATTCCAGAACCCGAAAGTCGATATATCAATTCGTTTATAATATAGAGCTGATTAAACACAAGAATTTTATCATTTTCTTTTCGAAAAAAACTTAAAATTTTAGCTTAACCAAGACCTATAAATTTTTAAAAATATAATGTATATTATAGGAAATTGTCTAAGAAATTCAATTCCGGAACCCGGAAGTCGATATCTCAATTCGTTTATAATATAGAGCTGATTAAACACAAGAAATTTTTATAATGCCAAAATTTTACCATTTTCTCTTCGAAAAAAACTTAAAATTTTAGCTTAACCAAGGCCTATAAATTTTTTTAAATATAATGTATATTATAGGAAATTGTCTAAGAAATTCAATTCCGGAAACCGGAAGTCGTTATCTCAATTAGTTCAGAAATTATAGTAAGAAAATCACAAAAATTTAAAAAAAAATTTAAAATTATTTACATTCTTTTTTAAAAATGTTGCTATACAAGGATCCCCAAAATCTGAAATTTATAATTTGGATAGAAAAATGTCTGCTAAACTGAATATTTAAAACCGGAAGTCGATATGTTCATCTGTTTGAAAGTTACAGTTGCAATAGGAAAAATTCAACATTTTTGCAAAGAGCAAACAAAACGCTCCCCTTGTCTTTATCATAACTTGCGAACCATTGATCTGGGAAAAAATTGTTTTATATTAAAGTTGTAGCAAATTTTATTCTCTACAACTTTGTAATAAGTACTTGTACTCTACAATGCAGCGATAACGAGATATTATAGAAAAACCAGATTTTGGCAGCCATTTTGTGGTCCCCACGCCCCCGCTCACCACCTACGGGTCAGGACTTTTGATATGTTCATTACTAAACCTTCCCGAACAATGCTACAAAGTTTCAAAACTTTCGGATTTTGAACCGTCATTTGCCCAAAATGATCCTTCGTTGACTGGACTATTTGTGAAAGAAATCGATTTGAACAAAAAATTTAACCTGTATACAGGTTGGTGGAGGTGAAATGCGAACATAGGGAACATACATGACAATCGAACTTTCATGCCAGAGGTATCTTGATATATTTTGCAGTAGTGTTACAAAACGAAGTAATATGAATTTGTGTGGCAAAAAGGGTAATCAATAACAGAAATAATAATAAAATCTAAAAGTAAGTAAATTTTTATTTTATGTTCCCTATGTTCGCTTTCATCTCCACCAACCTGTATATGAAATTATGGCGATAGAAAATTGACATTTTGAAATGTGAAATTTTTTATGTATTGGCATTTATTTTATTAAACTCTTGTACTAGCTGAGCCGCATAGGGCAGATTTTCAGCCTGATACTGCACTTTTTGATACAAGCATGAAATTTTGCTCAGAGCTAGACTTACCTATGGTATGCATTTTAAGATATGGAGGCCAAAAAAATTCCTCTGCAGACAGGAGTTATGACGTCATCAAGATGGCGGCCGCTTCAATTCTGTTTTATTAGTTTAATTTGAGATCCACATATCCGATTTTCGATTTCTTTTTTTTAAATGAAAGGTCTTTTAATGTTCTTTCAGATGAATATATAGAATTGTCCAATTTACTAGTAATTAATTAATTATTTGAAAAAATAATATCAGAAATTGATATTTTCATTCTTATTTTCGTCATTATTTTTTGTTTATGAATTATATTAATAAAAGCTTCAAGGAAATGTTGTTTGCCATTCAATTTTCTATACAATGTGAATTTTGCTCTTTTTTTAGGTCGTAATTTCTCATAGTATACTATTAAGTTGCGCTCACCGTTGTTTTTGCGCAGTTGCCGAAATTCATTGAAATCACATTCAAATCCTCTATTCTTGGTTTTGTTTAATACATTCCTGGTTATCGATAGTTATACTTGCAGAATAGGCATTTAAATTATTTTATTTAGAAAGTATTTTTCAAAATTGGTACTACCATTTTCTCTATGTCTACTAATCGATGAGATGGTAATATTGTGATGTGGAGTAGTACGGAGAGTTGTAAAAGCGCATTTTTGGTCATTAAAACGTTGAAAAAGCGCAAATATATAATCAGTAAATTTATATTGAATAAGCGCTGATCAAAACATTGAATAAGTGCATTTTTCGAAACAAGTTATTCCAGATCGCCTTCGAGTATGATTGGGGTTAAGTTCAGAAAAATGTTAGGCAAGAATATTTTCTAGTTTTAAAATATTCAAAAAATCTTGTTAAAAATACTCTTCGAGTATGATGGGGTTAAGTTCAGAAAAATGTTAGGCAAGAATATTTTCTAGTTTTACAAAATTCAAAAAATATTCTAGAAAAACTGTCGTACAATCCCTAAAACCATTGTGCTTTTCAAATGTGCACTTCTGCGCTTATGCAACTACAATTTATGCGCTTTTCCAATGAGATAAGCGAAAACTGATAAAGGCCAAATGCGCTTATTTAGCTCCCTAGAGTACCTAGTAGATACACAGTTCAGTTAATAAAATTTAAACAATAACGACAAGTTTACGGAAAATAATTTAGAAAGGTATGTATTCTACAGCTTTTGTTTTACTTAGTAAACGTCCAATTGCGTAGGGCACATTATAATTTTTTTTAAATTAATAATATTTGCATGAAATGGACGAAGTGGAACTTTTTTATAGTAAGCATAAACCAATAAATGTTCTCGTCTTTTTAGTTATTTCGAAATAAAAATAAACAATGTCTAAACCTTCAAAGAAATTTATGCTGAAGGAACACACCAACAAGGAAGAAAGAAGTACAAAAAATGCAATCCATGACAATTTAATTTAAATTTAGTTTAATATGCACTAGGCTGTGCAAAAATTGCCAACGGCAGTGCAATAATATCTAATATTAATATTGTTTTGACTGTAACATTGTGTTAACGTTTTTTTGCATACTGTCTACTTATATTATTAATTTAAAACCAAAGTTTCAATAAAATTGATATATAAAAGAATTGTTTCTACAATTTTGTAAACGTTCGTTGTAAACAAAACAGGTTCATATTATAATAATAGATATTTATACACCAAGTGAGATACATGAATGTTTATTCAAGAGAAGAAAGTTTAGCCCCCGAGCCCGAAAGGCGAGTGGGATAATTTCTTCGAGTGAATAAACTTTCGTATCTCACGTGGTTTGTACAATATTTTATTCAATTTTGACGAAATTATTTCAAATATATGAATTATAAATTTATTTTGACAAAACAAAAAAAAAACTAATCAAAGTAGTCGTTAGTGGCAAGTTGTCATTGTTTTTATGCATTTTGACGTAATAATAACAGTTTAAAAGGTCAGACTGATTTAAAATGTGTTGAGTGAATTTAAAAAAAATTAATTCACTTGTGAATAAACAGTTGTTTAAAGTTGTTGCTATGGAGTTAATAATAGCTGTTTAAAACGTCAAAATTGAATAAAAAATATTATAGGAACAGTTTTTTTTTCATATACGTTAAGCCTGTTTCCTGTTTTACATTATACTTTTTTCGTCTAGATTCTAGTTCGAGATTCATCCGAGAAGTTCCTAGCCATTTCTAGTATAATGTAAATCAGAAATTCCCATCCGAGTTCCGTTCGATTTCCATACTTTTTTCTAGTATAGAAATATACGCCCGGCTCTATTTTTCTATTCGAGATTCATACTAGATTTGTCTACGCATGCGCAGTTCAATCTGGAGTCAGTTTGACCAACCTTTAAAAGTTTTGATATTTTGTTTTGATTTGTTCTCGTTGACGTTTATGAGTTGTGCACTTGTACTACGTGTTATTCAAGTTGTTGTGTTCATATTTTTTCCATTATTCGCTGGGTGCGAAGTGTAGAGTGGGGGTAACAAAACTGATCACAGCGCTTGATGCGGACTAACTTAGCAATAATTTTGGCTATCTCTCAAATGTCAAATCTGTCCCTGTGTGTTTATTCGATTTACAAATAAAATTAAATGGGTCATGACAGTTTTTCTGATGTTAATTGCTGCCTACTAACTGGTAGAAACAGTAAAATTTAAGTTTTACAGATTTCCAACAGCGAAAGTTGGTTGCGAAAGAATATCTCCAATGCCGCTTTGGCTTTCAAAATTAAAAAACCGTAGCACGAATTGAGATTCTGGCTGCACCAAGATGAATCAGTTACGAAACGAGTACTACTACGGTACTCGAGGCGTTGAGGCTTAGGCTCGTTAAGTACTGTTACGCCGATAATGTTGAAAAAGGTCACATAATATTTATTACATTATTTATTCAAAAATTATAGACTACATTGAAAGGATACTTAAATATCAAATGGATTTGGTTTACAATCGCACATTTTATGCAGTTTAAATTTTTAAAAACTCGAATAAAACCGTCGTTTGTAGATAACCTAATTTGTCATGCAAATGTCAAAATTTCATATTTTCAAAAAATTTCACGGCTGGAATGTAGAATAGGTGTTTAAGAGAAAATGCGTTTTTTTTTTAGGAGATCGTTTATTATGCCTAAATATGACCTAAACAAGCAAAATTAGGCCGCGGAAAAGTGTTTTCAATATGTTTTTTTGAAGAAAATGAAATTTTTTTGGTTAACCTCAATGTGTCAAAATTGCAAAAAAATGAATAAAACGACGTTTTTGTATGTTAACCTGAATGTGTCAAAATGGCTAAAAATAAAGCCCCACAAACTCTGTTTTTGTTTTTACTGCACTAACAAAGCTAACAAAACCGTAATAGAGCCCAACAAACTCGGTTTTGGTATTTACTACACTAAAACAAAGCTAACAAAACCATAATAGGGCCCCACAAACTCGGTTTTGGTATTTAAGAATTGTAAATATGGGCAATTTAGAACGTTCAAAAAAAGTACCCGCTCTAAATGATACCGCATACACACAAATCTTTACCTTTTGCTTCCGTTGGGAGGTCCTGTTCTGACATCTCCAAATCCAGCCGTCTATACGAGAAGAATCCTCGGTCAACGTCAGGCTGCCCCCACATTTACGACACCGTCTAGTTCGTGGAATCAAGTTCCACTCCTGCAACTGGTCCTCACAATGCACTCACACTGACTGCTCACTACTACAGCAGACATCGTATACAACAATGAAAAAATGGTTGTTATAAACAAACTCATTTTTTTTGTATTCATGTTTTTAACATGGCAAACACTATTGAAATTTATATTAATCTAAAACAAAAATGTAATATTGTATTTATGTCAAATAATTTCGAAAACTTAAAAAAACAGGTAATAAAAGCCTTATATCTGTGAAAAATATATTTATTTATTGATATCTCTATTACATAAATGTATAAAAACGTTAAATCACATGTTTAATCAGTTAATTTTGCTTTATTCTAGGACAGAGAATAGGAATGAACCGATTGACACCAAAAAAAACGAAATTCCTTTTAAACACCTATTCTACACTTTAGCCAATTTGGCTTATTCAAAACGAAAGAAGAAAAATATTGTATGTAACATGCTACGCCCCCAGAAGGGGGGGTCCCGGGCAAGTCCGTTTGAACCACGGCGAGCTATGACAGTGGAGATAGGGTGTGAGTCTAAAATTCTCCAAACAGTATTATAGAGATAATTATTAAAGCTTAAAATGAGATTTGGGCTCCATCCGACCAAACGCCAAACGTTCAACAAAAGGTTGGTCGGAGAACCAAGTTCGGGACGGGAACGAAGCAGACAATCACAATACTTATATAAAAAAATAAAGCTCAGGTTGATCTTAACTAAGAGATATATTATTTAACTTTCCTTGAAGATATCAATATACAAGTATTAATAAATCTTATGGTAACGTTTAACAAGTTTACTATGAAAGCGTCAGACAGAAAATATGGTCGTCGAAATCTGACCTGACCACACAGTGACACTACTAAAATAATTATTTGACTGACAGACGACCGCGTAGGGGTTGGTGACATACACCGAATTAGTATCGAGGACCGCGAGCGTACCAAGATAGGTATTGATAATAATGGCGCAACAATGACGCACGGAGTCGCGATGGTACCAACGGAACTATATGCGAGCGCTTAAAACTAAACTAGCAAGTCCTACAACCTAGACGGCCTGTACTACGCCCTACTCGGGTGCCTATGTAATCTACGGCAATTGCCGGAAACAAAAGTAGACTAGATAAGCACGCAGCGGGATCAGGTCTTACATGTGTAAGTGAACTACGTCAGTGCGACCTAACGTAAACGTAACCACGAAAGTAAGTAATAAATATATAATTACGAACAACACTAATGAAAATGACTTATCATAAGTTTTTAGAGAATAAGAAAAATAACTCAGAGGGCTTATCTGCACTGACGGTGAGCGGCGATCCAGCAAAATTGATTTTGACCTCATTTAATCCCAAAGATTCCAAATTGTCATCAACTGGACCGATGTTGACGCGGAGTGGTTCCAAATTCCGGCACTAGGCAGCGGGCAGTGGCGTCACACGTTAGATTTCTGGCGGGTGGACGAGCGTCAAAATTTTGCAGTATCTCGGTCTAAATTCCCTCGAGATATAATTTATGATCTCCGATCTGTTACTTTCTCGGTTTGTAAAAACTCAGCGTAACAATTACAAGCCTACGAGAAATTAAAAATTGAATATCGCTGATGCGAAAGGCCATGTGGCTCAAGTGTGCCACTGGTTAGTTAGCAAACAGAATAATTACTTATTATATAAAAAATATGAAATCGAATAAAATAAATTTAATATAAACTGAGCATTTTATTGAATAAAGTTACTAAATGAAAATATACTTGACCAATTTAACTAATATAAATGTTTTGGGCGTTACCTTCGTTGATGTGTGGCTTGAAAGTAGTTCTAACGAATTTTTGTTCAAATCCGGGATTCTCCCGAGGATATAATATTCCAAATAGAATTGAATGGTCGTAAACTCCAAATTAAATTGTACTTAGATTCCAATACTTCAATCACAATATTCACAATCGACCAGCAACTTCAAAAGTTCGTTAAAGATTGTATGACTCGCAAAAACCAAATCTTAATTAAATTAAACAACTGCGCTAAGATTCGTACCGTCTTCTACCTATATACGGTAACGATACAGGGGTTGCGTCTAGAAGGCGCAACTTGTAAAAAAACCCGTAACAAACACCTAAGGAATCTCGGTAGTTACCTTCATTATGTGTTTACAGAACTCTGCTATACTTCGTCCTGCAAATTTTATATTATTATAAACTCTACTTTCGTTTCCTTACTTGTCACAAATACATATTTTGTAAAATATATTAATTTTCCTGTATTCCAACGAATAAATTCTAACGTCCAAATCTTAAGTTGTCACTTGCCAGAATAAGTAAGAAAATTATTTATTATTTTGAAGTTGCCTAAGTTGGACCCTTTCGGAAAAAATCGAAGAATTCCGATTGTATACGAATAGTTTGGAAATAAAGTATGAAAATCGGACGGATCTCGGATGGAAATCAAACGAGAAATCTAGCTTGAATCTAGACGAAAAAAGTATAATGTAAAACAGGCTTTAGTCCTCGGAAATGAGTGGTGCTGGGGTAAGAAGTGCAGTAAGGTTGTAAAATTAATATGGCATTGTTAAAATCTTTGATATTTGTCAATTTAGGCAACGGCACAACGCGACGGTGAAGGGTAACAAAGTTCCCTGTCGCAACTTATTAGTGCGCGATTAAGAATTACAGCCTAACGATATAACATAAAAAATATACAAAATACACATTGTATAGAAAATTTAATGACAAACAACATTTACTCGAAGCTTTTTAAATTATAATTTATAAACAAAAAATATAGCGAAAATAATAATGAAAATATCAATTTCTGATCTTATTATTTTAAATAATCAATTAATTACCAGTAAATTTGACACTTCTATATATTTATCTAAAAGAATATTTAATGATCTTTCATTTAAAAAAAAAAGAATTCGAAAATCGGACGTGGTTCTCGAATTAAATTAATAAAACCGATATAAAGCGGCCGCCATCTTGATGACGTCATAACTTCTGTCTGCGGAAGAATTTTTTTGGCCTCCATATCTTAAAATGCATACCATAGGTAAGTCTAGCTCTGAGCAAAATTTCATGCTTGTATCAAAAAGTGCAGTATAAATTCCCTATGCGGCTCAGCTATACGTAATAAATTAGTCGCAGATAAAGTTTAAAGTACAGTATACAACTCGCTATAATGGCTATTATTCCCTCCGATGATTAAAACCCTTGCTCGCTCGTGTTGTAAACTTCATTTCCGGGAATAATGGCATCCATTATAGCGTCGTTGTATAGTATACTATTATTTTTTAAATGAAATTTAATCCAGCAGTTCAAACATTTTATTCACAAATAGAATGCTACGGGTTAATCTTACAATAAAAAATTTAGTCTTCTTTATTTAAATACGGAGGTAGCATTTTTGTCTTGCCATCATAACCCCGTATATCATCCATTCTTTCTGGCTTTCCATTCTTGGGAGCTGACTCACTCGTATGTCTCCATTTCATGTGTTTGTCGTCAAACAAAGGTTTGAGTCGTTTTAACTTAGGAGCTTCAGTCGGAACGAAACGATCGGGACAATCGTCAATCAAATTGTTTAATTTTGGAAGTTTTTTCAGACCTTGATAATTTTTACCGTCATCTGCTCGCTTTGGATTTTCCGCATGAATTATCTGCCTAGGTTTAGTAGAGGAATTATTAAACTCACGGTAAATTCTTAAATCAGCACGTTTCATTTTCGGAGAGCTCTTTGGAATTAATTGATATTTGAAATGAGCATCTCTTTGAATCTTTTCTTGTTCCTTTTTCGATATTTTAGATGTAGAATAGAAAAATATGTTTTTCACTGGTATTTCTTTACATAATATTTTATATGATTTTATATTTTGATTGTGTAGTAAATATACCTGAAATCAATGTATATTTTAGTTAAATTTCGTAATTGCGTTGTTTGTATTACTTACTATTGGGACAAAAGGACGAGAAATTTTGAATAATTTTGCCATAATTATTTTCCGGAAAGGTACAAAACAGTTGTCATTTAACAAATTGTGTATTTCAATGATGACTATGATATATTTTTACTTGCAAAATAAAATGTGCTGCTATTCTATTCCGTTTGTGTTATAGACGTTTCAAATCCATATAGGAGTGACGTCATAAAAAACAAGCAAATTATTCGTATGAATCAAGATTTTATGACATACGATATGCGTATAGATTTATACGAGTAAAATGTGTAACAAAGAGATAGCTTATTTTGTGAACATGGTGGATAGAATTTTTCTGATATGATGTCACTCCTATATGTATTTGAAACGTCTATAGTTAGATCTTAACTATAGTCATATAGAGACGATTTAAATCCATATAGGAGTGACGTCATAAAAAACAAGCAAATTATTCGTATGAATCAAGATTTTACTTTTTAGTACAGCATGAGTTTGGTAGATGGTGCTGGCAGTCTTTCTCTATACGCGAAATTTAAAAGCAATAGTTTTTAATTATATTTTTAAACTTAATCATTATTTTACCATTTTAATACATCGCATGATTCTGTAGGAAATAATCAAAGATTAATAAAATGGAACAAAACTAAATAACAAAACACGTAACCTCAAAATTTTATGTTGACACTTGACACAACAATAAGCAGAAAATTGACAAGTTGTCAGCAATAAACAATAAATGATATATAACGAACTTTTGTGAATCTAAAAGATAACAATAATATGTAAGAATAGTAATTTATTATACAAGAAGAAAAGTGAAAGATGTTAGTTCACGAGTGACGAAGGAACGAGTGGGCTATCTTTCACGTGTCGATAAAGACTCTTTATCGTCGTGTACAATATATTATTTTATTTTGTACTTAATGTTAATTTGTGTAAAAATATTCTTATTTTACTTAAATTTTATTTTATCTACTCAAATTTTACTTTATCTACTCAAATTTTACTTTATCTACTCAAATTTTACTTTATCTACTCAAATTTTATTTTATCTACCCTCGATGTTAAAGTAATACTTTATCTACTGAAAATGAACGTATAAAACCAATTTTTAACATTAAGTACAAAATAAAATATATTTCATGTAATGAATACTATATTATATAAATAATTGGTCTGCTACTGCCGTTAAGACACAAATTGATAAGCTCCGCCCCTTATGACATACGATATGCGAATAGATTTATACGAGTAAAATGTGTAAGAAAGAGATAGCTTATTTAGTGCACGTGTTGGATAGAATTTATCTGATATGACGTCACTCCTATATGGATTTAAATTGTCTCTAGTTGATTTCTTAACTAAACGGAGCAATCTGAAGTTGGAATGCTAAAATTGATAGTTTTTGATTGGCTGATGTAACACCAGTTTTACACCACACAAACTTTGTAATGTAAACAAACGAATGTTCTCCATCTTGTCTCGTCAGCTGTTGTCAGTGACTGTATCGAGTTTGCCCGCTGATAGGTCAAATTTAATTTTGTCGCCAAAAAAATCTAGTGATATTTTTCTCGTATTTACACAGTGTAAATACGGCTCAGCGAGACAACTTCAGATTGCTCCGTTTACTTATTAATTTCATCTAAACTGTGAGTGCAAAGTGAATAGTCTCTGTTATAACCGCTTTAAAACTTAGAATGAAACACAGCAAAAACTAAAATGAATAGTTATCATCGCTCGGAAACGCAAGTACGTGGTGCTCTTATTCCAACATGATATGGTTTGCATGGAGCACTTGTTCGTAGCAAATGCGCGCTGTTTCACAACTATTAAGCCAGCGACGCCGTAGCTCGCGGCACGTAATCCCCAATACGCAGCAGAAATCTCTTTGAGCTTGTCTTACACTACTATAAGACGGTCTCATTTTATTTCATAGAAAATGAAATGCTTAATCTCTCCAGGTGGATACGGACGCCGCGCCGCCAACAGAATATTAAAGCGCGAGACGACGTCGCTATAAACATTGTCATTCATATTGAATTAATTCAGTAGAACTCCTAAATTTGACTGTATTATTTCCAAGCGATTTCCAATCATGATGACATTTTTACCTTTCGCTTACCTGTAAAGGAAGGTATTGGAATCATGCAAAAAATCGGGTGGTGAATTTTTAGTGGATGAGCACGAATTAGGGTCCTTACAACTCATTTCACGATGATGTCTGTGTATGTGTGTGTGTGTGTGTGTGTGTGTGTGTGTGTGTGTGTGTGTGTGTGTGTGTGTGTGTGTGTGTGTGTGTGTGTGTGTGTGTGTGTGTGTGTGTGTGTGTGTGTGTGTGTGTGTGTGTGTGTGTGTGTGTGTGTGTGTGTGTGTGTGTGTGTGTGTGTGTGTGTGTGTGTGTGTGTGTGTGTGTGTGTGTGTGTGTGTGTGTGTGTGTGTGTGTGTGTGTGTGTGTGTGTGTGTGTGTGTGTGTGTGTGTGTGTGTGTGTGTGTGTGTGTGTGTGTGTGTGTGTGTGTGTGTGTGTGTGTGTGTGTGTGTGTGTGTGTGTGTGTGTGTGTGTGTGTGTGTGTGTGTGTGTGTGTGTGTGTGTGTGTGTGTGTGTGTGTGTGTGTGTGTGTGTGTGTGTGTGTGTGTGTGTGTGTGTGTGTGTGTGTGTGTGTGTGTGTGTGTGTGTGTGTGTGTGTGTGTGTGTGTGTGTGTGTGTGTGTGTGTGTGTGTGTGTGTGTGTGTGTGTGTGTGTGTGTGTGTGTGTGTGTGTGTGTGTGTGTGTGTGTGTGTGTGTGTGTGTGTGTGTGTGTGTGTGTGTGTGTGTGTGTGTGTGTGTGTGTGTGTGTGTGTGTGTGTGTGTGTGTGTGTGTGTGTGTGTGTGTGTGTGTGTGTGTGTGTGTGTGTGTGTGTGTGTGTGTGTGTGTGTGTGTGTGTGTGTGTGTGTGTGTGTGTGTGTGTGTGTGTGTGTGTGTGTGTGCGCGCGCGTGTGTGCGTGTGTGTGTGTGCGTGTGGGTGTGTGTGTGTGTATGGAAGTCTGTATGTGCGCCTACTATAGTCTTTCGTTCTGATTCATTATCTCAGATTCTACTGAACATAAAATTCTAATATTTTGCAATATACATTTATATTTGTTAATGAAGAACTGATAAGATTTTGGTAAAAATCTGCCAACCGGAAATTGTATTTTCTGGAAGCATTTTAACATTTTTTGCAAAAAATATAGGAAATACTGCGATAGTTACAATTTGTCATTCGACATTTGAAAGAACAAATTATCTTTTACAATATTTATTTAAGATCGTTTCTATATCTCTTACCAATAAAGGAAAATTAATTTTCAAAAATTTATAATTTAACCTACCACGATTACAAATCGTACATAATATAGGAAAAAAATTTAAAAACAAAAATGAAATGTCAATGTGATAGATGAACAGACGTTTCTAAAAATTTTGTGACACCATTTTTAAATATAAATATATTATTAAAAGTAGCCTAACCAAATCCAAATTCACATATTACAGTGTCAAGGCGGGAGGTCATGTGCGGGCCACAACAGATTTTTTCTTGTCATATTTTGCATGAAATCTGGACTTGTGATGTATCATTGGATTCAGAATCGTACGTAGAATTCAAATATGTAAAAATAAGGGCTAGTATTTGGTGAATGAACAGTAGCAATGCATTAATTAGTTCACTATTCAGAACGTAACCATTGGCGAGGCTAAATACTGTATGAGCAAAATTAGTTAATTAATCAATTACCTAGGTTGATGAGCGGCTTCGAAGTAATAGTAAAAATGCGTGACTGGTGCGTCAAAAAATCCGGGTAATGTCCCGTGGAATAAATTTCCAATGAAATGCCATCGTAAATCCTCAATTTTGAGTAGTTAAATTCCAATACCTTCCTTTACAGGTAAGCGGAAGGTAAAAACATTTTACATGGCCTCTTATGGGACTACTTTTAAATCAACGTAAAAAGCATTTAAGGAAATGAGAGAAAATTTCAATTGCTTTTTTAAAACGTACATTAGTATCTCATAGACCGGATAAAAGTAATACAAGCATCATTTACCACGTAATTAACAAGATTTCTTAATCGAAAGACTGACGTTTATGCCTAGTGGAGAATATTGGCGAGAACATAATATAGACGCGGCAACGTTAAAAAGCCCGAAATTTGAATTTAACATGAAAAAAAAACATTATCTATAATCACAAGTTATTCACAAGAATGAAAGGTAATATGCACAAATGAAAATAAATAATTCATATACCCAACGATTTAAATGAAATTTCAAGTGCAGAATTCTCTTCACCTTCCATTTTTACTATCTGTCAGATTGACATCTGAACGTGAAAAATGACAGGTATAGCACAGCGTTGCCGTAGTTTACACTGGTGTTTAGCCGAATGAAATCTTATAAAATAAACAATTTTTAAATAACAAAAATTAATAATATTCTTAATTAATTAATTTAAATCTCATTTTATTAGCAAAAATTCAAATAGACTGCGTTTACATACAATAAAAAATGTTTATTTTTATTTTTTATAAGTTGGAACCCTGATATGAAATACATCGCGAGTATAGGAGATGCCCCTAACCCCCCACCTCTCGAGTGTACCTCCTTAATTTTCTCCTCTCTCCGCCATAATTCTATTGTTTTGGAGTAAAATTGTGTGACATGGAAACGTATACAAAAGCAAGTGGTTAAAATCAACATAAAGAAATCTTAAGGGTCAAAAGTATAAATAACATGCACAAGCAATTAGTATACTTTAATCTACTCCAAACAGCAACCATGGCGAAAGCAATCATAATTACTATTCTTCTGGGATTATTCATCGTAAATACTGGTACGTTATATACTTAACATTCAACAATTATTACAATACTAATACTGTCATCCAGATGGGGAATAGGTAATTACGCTTAAAATACCTTTTTGGCAAAAGTGCATGCAATTGACGTGTTTTTCTTAAACATATTTTTTTTGCCCCAGATACAGATACCGGCACTCTCCCACCAGTGCGTCCGGCAGAACGCCTCCCACCAGTGCGTCCGTCGGAACGCTTCCCACCAGTGCGTCCAGCGGAACGCCTCCCACCAGTGCGTCCGTCGGAACGCCTCCTACCAGTGCGTCCGTCGGAACGCCTCCCACCAGTGCGTCCGTCGGAACGCTTCCCACCAGTGCGGAACGCCTTCCACCAATGCACCAGGCAGATCAGACACCGCAAACTTATCACTCTTGACTGGACTGCTTGTGGTGCATTCTTTTGTTAAATCGATTTTAGTTTAAGGCCATGAGTATTTTCACGCAGAAACACAGCGTGAAAATACTCATGGCCTTAAACTAAAATCGATTTAACAAAAGAATGCAACAGAAGCAGTCGAGTCAAGAGTGATAAGTCAGCGGTGTCTGATCTGCCTGGTACAGCTAGAAATTCTGCAGTATTCGGGGCCACATAAGCTTGTTTACACGCTGTATAGTTGGTAAAACTGCCCATACACCGAGCGGGATTACCTTGAAGAGACAACAAACTGAACACAAGCACAAGCATGTGTGGCCCTATTATGTACTGCAGAATTTTCGGCTGCGTGTTGTCACGTAAAATCACAGCGTGAGAACGCTCCCGTTTGTTTCAAATTTCATTTGAATTTCTGTTAGGTTCTCACAGAAAGGCGCGGCCGCGGTAGCGGTCGCAGTGGCGGCTTGCGACTGCGGCCAGAAAACAACATAATATAACCTGTTACCTTTGCTCTTAGTACTATGAGGTGCACACACATACGCGCCTGCGACGCGTTCTGTTCTTCGCCCTCTCCGCGACTGCGTCTGTTTGCCATTGTGCGCGGTTACCGTGGCTGCAAGTTGTTGATGCTGTGTTGTTTTCTGGCCGCAGCTGCGAGCCGCTACCGCGGCTATGTGTTGTTTTCTGGGCGCAGTCGTAAGCCGCCAACGCGGCCGCGCCTGTCTGTGAGAGCCTTTACTTCTATCCCTTATAAATTATAATAATAAATAACTATTTTAAAATTAGTAGTTTTTACTTCCCCGACCTATGTAATATTGTAATCGTGATTATTTGACAGATTTTGGTGAATCTTCACGTTTTAGACCCTATAGCCCAGTCAATTTATACACAAAACAGAGTTCGACCTTGCAAAAGGTCATGTAATTCTAATTTTTTAATATGTTGTCAGGACCCATGTTAACAGTAAGAAACCAAATTTGCAGCTTCGAAAGACCTTTGCGACCTGCGCAATACTCAAGAAACTGCTAAATTTTTGCACTTGTTTTGGTTTTTGCTCAATATTCTCTGAAGTATGCGTCTTACAGAAAAAGTTATGTATACCTCATTAAATTTTCTACAATTTAAGCTCAAACTTAACTCTGTATGTCCAGAACTTTTCATGATACAGCTCTTCAAGAATTGTTAATTTATTCAAAAAATTGAATTTGTTTAGTTTTTGTCATAGATCTTGCCAAATATCGGCGAAAATATTCAACCCACGAAGAAAATCGGGTGAAGCAAATGTAGTAAATTTATTTAACTTGAATTTGAGCTCAGAAAAAACCCCGTAGGTCAAATAGTTTCTTCGAAAATGGCATAAAACCAAAATTTGGAAAACGTGGATTCTAGGAAAAATCAGTGCAAACAGTTTTGGGCACATCAAACATCAAATTAATATATACTAAACTAATAAGTTTTTGACAAAATTTTGTATGGTGTTGTATTTCATCATGATAATATGATATACAGGGTGGGTCTGTGCTTTTGGAAAAAAATAGAGAGACATGACGTACTGAGCATGGTGGAACAGAAACAATTTCTGAAAAATTCCCAAAAATAAGAGTAACTTATAAAGTAAAGTAAGCTAAGAAAAGAAAGGAATAAGTGAAAAATCTGGTAGTCTTGTCCACAATGTTTATTGTGGACAAGACTACTTATAGCCCAGTCAAATTTTTACCTCTCGCCACTCATATTTGTAAGAGAAGTATTGTAATCATGCTAAAATTTCGATAGTGAGTTTTCTATGGATAAGCACGTTTTGAGGTCCCTAAATAAAATATTTGAGTGTTAATGTCATATGAATTTTTGACTTTTTGGCAAATTGAAATGGTAAATATGAAATGTCATTTAGTATTTATAAGGTCATAATAAACTTTAATAATATTATAAAAACTACAATTCCCGAATTCCCTTCTAGTACAAAGTACAATGGTATATTTATGAGTAAGTACTACATAATATACAGGTTGGTGGTGGTGAAATGGGAACATAGGGAACGCTGCAAAACTACGATTTGGCCTAAGAAATACGTGGTCGCGCGACGGCGTAATACACATCAAAGTGGGTGAGCAAACTTTCAAGGCTACTACATTGAAAGAAGGCAATGCCATTTAAACGTAAATCATATGATTTTGTATGTACTGCAACCTGCCTCGACTTAGATATTGTGTGGTTCTGCTTAATTAAGATAATTTCATTTCACTCAGTTTGTTATTGGTTGTTCTTGTTGCACGCACTCAGTGATACACTGACAAGCACAGGGTAGGGTTTAAGAATATTTTTTCAAAATCGGCATGAAAATCGTCATATCCAGACTAATTTGCGTCATGAAAGTAAGATTTTCATGACTAGGCATGAAAATTTTATTTTCATGCCTAGTCATTTTTACTTTCAACTTTGTTTACTTGTCATAACAACTTTTTCTAAAATTTGTCACAGCTCTGATGATTTATGCAAACCTAATTTTTTTTATAATTTTAAGCTTAATTGCCGATTTAAAAAAAATCGAATACATCACGCGTCATAAAAATGTCTGCTTGGCTCGGAGGCTTTGAAGAAATGCTCGGACGCTGCGCATCCTCGCATTCTTCAAACGCCTCCTCGTCTGCAATGAAACATTTTCATGACTTGTAATGTAATATACTATTCTTTTTGTTTTTTTGTTTGTTTAAGTATTACAGTTGATTTCAATATATTATTAACTGTGTGTTTGTTTCTTAGTTAAATACATAACTTTTCTTTTATTATATTATTATTTATATACGTCAACAAATTGAGAAATTGTTGAGTTTAAGATTCTTGGTTACTTTATTATATGTATAATATAGGTTGCCTCAATGTACGCTCTTTATTTGCTAATTTTCTAAATTTTAAGGATGAATTTTTGAATCATAATTTTGATATTTTTGGTATTACAGAGACTTGGCTCAAAAAAACTGATACTGGTAACTTTTGTCAGATTGCGGGTTATTCACTTCTCAGAAATGAAAGAGACAGTCGTGGGGGTGGTGTAGGATTCTACATTAAAAATTCTTTAATTAATTCGTCTCTAATAGTTCTTAGTGATTTAAACACTATTAGCCATGACCTTGAAAATTTGTGGTTTTCTTTAAAAATAAATGGATTTCTAATAACCTTTGGAATAATATACCGCCCTCCAAACGGAAATACAACTGTATTTTTTGACAATTTAGAAACCACACTTAGTTTATTATTTCCTGAATCTAATTTTATATTGTGTATGGGAGATATAAATATTAATCTAATGACTCTTAATCATAACCATGTAAATATATTCTTTTCTCTCTTAACTGAATTCAATTTGGCTCAGATTGTTAACAAACCTATCAGAACTACAAGTATATGTGAAAGTCTCATTGATATAGTTGTTACAAATGACATAGACTTTTGCTTTGATGTTCAACTTACTCCTATGCACGGTATATCTGATCACTGTATGATATCTTATAAAATTAAATTGGAACATGAACCTGTGACTCCAAAGTATCTGTGTTTCCGTGATTATAAAAGTACTGACTACAGTAAATTTTTTAAAGAACTATCTGAAATTGATTGCCATTATATGTATACACTTACTGACATTAATGAAAAAATTACATTTTTCAATCATTGCATAATATCGCTTTTTAACAAATTTATGCCTTGGAAATCTTCTGTTGTGCGAGAAAAACCCAAACCATGGATAACAGACGTTATTAAAATTATGATAAAGAAAAGAAATAATGCATTATCTAAATTTAAGAGAACACGGCTTCAGTCCCATTGGGATTTTTACAAAACTTTAAGAAATCTAGTTACCGATGCTGTGCGCAAAGAGAAAAAAGCATACATAGAGTATCGAATCAAACATTCATCAAATAATTTATGGGGGATTTTGAAACAGTTTAATATTAATAATAAGCCAAGTGTACCTCTTCCAGACAATTTATCTGATGTGAATTTTCTAAATAATCATTTCGTTAATTCAGTATCATCTCCACATCCTAATCCAGATACGGTTCAATTTTACAATAATAATTTCCTTTCACACTCAAATATGTTTTCCTTTACTACTGTTTCGGAAAGTGAAATTATTACTATTTTCAATTCTCTACAATCACAATCTACTGGTGCTGACGGCATTAATCTTAAGATGTTAAAGTTTTCCCATATGTTGCTCCTCAGATAACTCATATCATAAATACCTGTTTGTTATATGATGTAGTGCCTGATATTTGGAAACTCGCTCTAGTACGACCCTTACAAAAATGTAAAAATCCAACTTCATGTAATGATCTCAGACCGATTAATATCCTTCCAACTCTATCCAAAATTTTAGAAAAATTATTGTAAAACAAATGAACACCTTTCTCGCATCGCATAATATTCTTCCAGACATACAATCAGGATTTAGAAAAGGTTACAGTACCACAACTGCTCTGCATACTATCATTGATGACATTGTTTCTGATATAGACAGTAGGCACTTAGTATTATTGGATTTCAGTAAGGCATTTGACACCATAAATCACAATCTGTTATTTGCAAAATTAAAGTATTTGGGCTTTGACTCACACAGCATAGCCTTGATATCTAATTATCTCTCAAATAGATTGCAAAGTGTGTGTTACAATGATGATACTTCTACGGTATTGGAACTGTCAACGGGCGTTCCGCAGGGCTCCATCTGTGGCCCATTGCTTTTTTCAATTTACATTTTTGATCTCTGTAAAACTATACAGTCGTGCAAAACGCATATTTATGCTGATGATACTCAGCTTTATTTACCATTTGCCCCGACTGAAGTAGATATTGCGATTGAAAAAATGAACTCAGACCTAAAACATATCTCTAAATACGCTCAGAATAATTGTCTTGTTCTCAATGAAAAAAATCTAATGTTATGTTATTTGGAAATAAAAACAAGCGAAATAATCTTATAACATCAAATAAAATACAGATAATGCTAAACAATATTAAACTTGAGATCTCGGAACAATGTAAAGATTTGGGGCTGATATTAGATACCAAATTACGATTCTCTGAATATGTCACTCTCCTTATTAAGAAAGCTTACTTAGCTTTGAAAAATCTCTATATGAACAGATTTATTTTATCCAAACGAAATAAAATCGTTCTGGCCGAGAGTCTTGTACTGTCTGTATTTAATTATTGTGTCTCGGTTTATGGACCATTCTTATCTGCAAGAGATATGACTAGAATACAGAAAGTACAGAACTCATGTGTCAGATTAATTCTAAACTTAAAACGCCGTGATCATATCTCACCACACTTAACTTCGTTAGGATGGTTGAATATGCAACAGAGAAGGTACTTTCATTCTGCTTGTTTGTTCCATCGAGTACTAACAAACCAAAATCCTCCGTATCTTTTTAATAAAATTAGATTCAGATATTCTCTTCATAATCGTGTTTTCAGACAAAAGTTAATGTTGCATTTCCCTAAACACAAAACGATTATATTTCGAAATAGTTTCAGTTTCCAATGTGCCTCAATATATAATAAATTACCAAGTGATATTAAGCAACTTGATGTTATAAATTTCGCACGAAAACTAAAGCACATTTTGTTGTCCAATTCTCTGTAAAACTTTCACTTTCAGTATTATTGTTTATATATAATACTCAATCAATGTTTTATAAATAATATAATAACTCTTAAACTTTATTTAATATAAACCTGTTTTCTATTAGTATTTATTAGTATTATTATTATTACTATTTTTAAATGTATGTTTATATTTGGTATATGTGTACATATATTTTGTCTACATAATATTTTTTCTGTTATTATGTCTCAGAACATTTTTTTGAATTCTTGTAATACTTGCTTTTTGGTTAAGTGTAAGAACAGCTTTAGCTGAACTTTGCCAAATGAAATAAATAAATAAATATTATTATATATGACAATGGAGTTATCATGCTAGGCATTTTGATATTACGTGGAATAAGTACTGTCAATGTCAAAGTAGCTGTCATATTATTGAAATTTTTATTTTCATTAAAATATTTTCTTTGCATAATAATGTATGTTGTGTACGAACAGAACGAGAAAGTTTACATGCACTTTTAGATTTTATTATTATTTCTGTTATTGATTACTCTTTTTGCCACACAAAATCACATTACTTCGTTTTGTGACACTACTACAAAATATATCAAGATACTTGGCATGAAAGTTCGATTGTCATGTATGTTCCCTATGTTCGCAATTTACCTCCACCAACCTGTATAGGTACTTATATTAGAAAAATAAAAATAGTAGAGTATGGCGAGAGGTTATGTGTTGGCCACATCGGATTTTTTAATATGTTGTTAGGATGAGTTAGGCTTGGTTCACATAGCTTATGTCATGTCATGTCTGTGTCATGTCAATATGTTGAGCACACGGTAAACCACGGTCAAAGAAGATTAGGTTTATCAACTAATACGATTTTGCCGGTCACCCGCCAGTCCCGCCGTTGAGCGGCGCTGGTGTATCACTGGAGCACAGTATAAAGAAGATACAGTAGCGACACTCGTTCAAAATTCGTGTCGGAGTTTTCTATGCGCATGTGCGAAAAATCACCTCAGAGAACATGGCTGCCTGTGTTACATTTCTGTCATCTAATATTTGACGTTTAGTGCATTGGTGCTTTTAAAATGGAATTAAATTCAGGTAAAAAAGAGGTGGAAGCAAGTGTGCTATGAAGGGTTGCACTAACGTAGCAAGACGATCTTCTGGTGAAAAATTAAGTTTCTTTTCTTTCCCAAAAGATCCTGACAGGTTAGTTAACTAATATTGTATACTTCATAGTGTATATTAATTATTATCGAAGATGACCTTATTTCATGCACTAATTTTGTAACTTAAACGTTTTGTTTCAGATTTAAATGTTATAAAATTAGACCATCCTTGTGAACATTTTCCAAAACAGTATTTATTAAATTTATTTTGTAGGATGAGATTATTTTATAGTTTAAAATTCATAAACAGAAATTTTAAAAACGAGAAAAATAAAAAAAAAATATTATTACATCTTTAAAAATTATAGTTTGCTATTAAAGTTCAGCAATACTCTGTAAAAATATTTGGCAAAGATTTTTTATAAAAGTTTTTTGATCTGTTATGTTCAGTTAAATTGTATTAATTACTAACCGATTCCGTACTATTGTATTCATTGTCTATTACAAATAAAATACAAATTTTTCTTATTTAATATTTTTATAGTACTTAATTATTATATTAAAGAGTGCCGTATTATCATTTTCTTGTTTTTAATTACCTAAATAACAAATAAGATAAAACTTTCACGCGTTTACACTGCTGATTTATCGTTAAAGTGTATAAAATTCAATTCAAATTTGCCGCTTTTGTCACCTCACAGAATATGGCCGCTCATATAAAACTGATACAACAACATCAAAGGTGCCGCCTCAGAGTGTCGCTACTGCTTCTTCTTTATACTGTGACTGGAGGTAGCGCGGACTGACCATATAAGCGTCCGGTTCCGGTGCAATCACAAGGTCGGTTTGATAGTCCCAATCCGCCTCTGGTCTATATAGAGTTTAAATGAACAACATAAATGTTTTAAAAGGTAAATCAAGATCAGTACTAAACGTCAGAATTGACACATCAACAACGCGCGCTATGGAAACCTACCTCCAATGATACAGCAGAGATATCTATCCAAGGGTACTTATTCTGACCGCATAGCACCAATGTAAATGGATAGGGAGTCATACAACCTAACCTTCTTTGACCGTGCGGTAAACTAATGAAGTGGTTCACAAACATAGGGTATGTCTCGTATGTTATTTTTTTTGACATGACATAACAGTTGATTTGAACTCAACTTTTTGTGTTGTGTCATATGTCTGCTCCTTCGCAGTTCTGTCAAATTTATTTATTTCAGTTGACAGTTTTGTTAAAATGAGTTTGGACGAAAATCTATTAATATCACTAGTCGAGTGCAATGATTATTTGTACAACAAAAATAGTCCAGATTATAAAGATATTTATAAAAAAGAAAATACGTGGGCATTCATTGCTCAAGCATTGAAAGTGAGCAGTAAGTATATAACGATAAAGTTGTCATAATAAATGTGTGGAAATAATACGTTTTGTTAGAGGATTTATGCAAGTCTAGGTGGACGACGATGCGACAGCAGTATTGTAAAGAGAAAATAGAGTATGAAGAAGGAATGAAAAGCGGGACACCCGGAGGAAAAGAAAAAAGAAAAAGATTTATTTACAGTTTAAATTAAACATGTCCAGGGAAGAAAGTAAGATATTTTAAATGTTGGTACATATTTTAGATAATTATATAATGTTTTATTTTTAGATTAAAAAGTAATTGTTCAGCAGCAACAACTTGTTCAGGTATACTGGAAAATGTCCTGCACGGATCGAAAGTTACTGACAATAATGTTGAAGAGGAGGAAGAACTATTATTTATTGAAAATTCTGAAGAAGATATGCACTCTCCGGATCAGGAATATACATTTACCACAGCACAATCCACATCAAATATTAACACTAAACCAAAAGGGACACAAAGCAAATCTTTTGTTCAACTTCAGTCACCAAGCAGTACTCCATCGCCAACATATAGTTATTGTAAAAGAAGGAAGCGAAATACTGATAATTTTGACAACGCCATAATTTCTGTAGGAAATACACTGCAAAAACTTGCGGATAACAAAAAAACGACTACGGAATCGAACAATGCCGACGTAGAAGATATATTTGCAAAATACATGTCGGCTGAACTGAAAACATTTAAAAATAAGAACAATATAGACTTGGCAAAACAAATTATTCTGAAGACAATTTTTACCTCTCGCCTAGAGAGGTATAGGGATCGTGAAAAAATTCGATGTCGAGATTTTTGTCAATAAGCACGTTTTAGCACCTTTAGAACCTATTTTGACTATTTTCACGATGATGTCTGTGTGTGTGTGTGTGTGTGTGTGTGTGTGTGTGTGTGTGTGTGTGTGTGTGTGTGTGTGTGTGTGTGTGTGTGTGTGTGTGTGTGTGTGTGTGTATGTGTATGTGCGCCTACTATAGTCTTTCGTTCTGATTCATTATCTCAAATTCTACTCAACCATAAAATTCTAATATTTTGCAATATACATTTATATATGTTAATGAAGAGCTGATAAGATTTTGGTAAAAATCTGTAAACCGGAAATGGTATTTTCTTGAAGAATTTTAACATTTTTTGCAAAAAATATAGGAAATACTGCGATAGTTACAATTTGTCATTCGACATTTGAAAGAACAAATTATCTTTTACAATATTTATTCAACATCGTTTCTATATCTCTTACCAATAAAGGAAAATTAATTATCAAAAATTTGTAATTTTACCTACCACGATTTGTAAATCATAATATAGGAAAAAAATTAAAACAAAATTGAATATGTCAATGTGACAGATGAACAGACGTATACACAATTTCTGAAATATTTGTGGCACCATTTTAAAAGAAATGTAAATATTATTAACAACTGAACATAATGTAATAAGGTAATAGTAAAGTTAAATTTTTATCTATAAAGAGCTAATTAAAGAACTAAGAACTATAAAATTATTTTCAAAAAGTCTGTAAATTTATTGCAAAATTATAAGAAAGCCTAACTAAAATCAAATTCACATAAATTACAGTGTTAAGGCGAGAGGTCGTGTGCTGGCCACATCAGATTTTTAAATTAAAAAATCTGACGTGGACACCACATGACTTCCTTGTACGCCTTGTGTGTTCATACTTTTCTTAATAACTAAAATGTAAAATAATATTAAAAATTCTTTTAACTTATTATACTAGTATACTCACAAATATATTTTAGTCATTTGATTTAAACTGCAGAAGAAGATATAAAGCATATTTTACTATTGTCACTGTCATGTCATAATCATTTCAATTTTACGTAGTAACAAATGTTAATCGATCATGGACTACAAGATACCGAAATATTAAATTATACATATATACTTTAATTATTTTTAAATGATAGCAGATACAAAAATATTTATAAAATACCGATTGTAGGTAATAATCACATAATCTTTCATTTAAAATAAAAAAAATTGTCTAAAATTAAATATTTATCGAAATATTTTAAAAAAGTACTACTTCCGGTTTGTAGACTGAAACCAAAAATAGGAGGTGCACAACTAGATGCTATAACAGTCCTAAATACAAAATTTCAACTTTCTACGTCTAACCGTATTTGAGTTATGCGACACACATACGTCCGTCCGTACGTACGTACGTACAGACGTCACGTCGAAACTAGTCATAATGGATTCAGAAAAAGTCAAAACGGATATTTCCGTCAAAATCTGAGAACCGAAATTTTTCGCGATTACAATACTTCCTTACTTCGTACAAGGAAGTAAAAATGAGGAAGATGTAATAAACGAAGATAATTTCATTTTGCAATAATATTTATTGAAATAAGTAAATAATTGTGGCTTAAGGAGGTACACTCGACACTTGAAATAATGAGAGAGTTTAATGAAACTTTGCAAAATTAATCAAAACATTGTAAAAATGTTACCTGAATTTTTTCATAATTTTTCACCACGTAGATTATCCAAAAATAAATATTAAAAAACTTCATTTTACATGGCCTCTTATGGGACTACTTTTAAATCAACGTAAAAAGCATTACAGAAATGACAGAAAATTCCAATTGCTTTTTTAAAACGTACATTATTATCTCATATACCAAATAAAAGTAATACAAGCATCATTTACCACGTAATTTACAAGAATTTTTAATCGAAAGACTGACGTTTATGCCTACTGGAGAATATTGGCGAGAACATAATATAGAAGCGGCAACGTTGAAAAGCGCAAAATTAGAATTTAACCAGAAAAAAACAACATTATCTATCTATAATCACAAGTTTTTCACAAGAATGAAAGGTAATATGCACAAATGATAAATAATTCATACCCAACGATTGAAATGAAATTTGAAGTGCAGAATTCTCTTCACCTTCAATTTTTACTATCTGTCAGATTGACATAAGACCGTGAAAAATGACATGTACAGCACAGCGTTGCCGTAGTTTACACTGGTATTTAGCCGAATGAAATCTTATAAAATAAACAATTTTTACATAACAAAAATAAATAATATTCTTAATTAAGATATTTAAATCTCATTTTATTAGCAAAAATTCAAATAGACTGCGTTTACATACAATAAAAAAAAATTATTTTTATTTTTTATAAGTTGAAACCCTGACATGAAATACATTGTGAGTATAGGAGATGCCTCTAACCCCCCACCACTCGAGTGTACCTCCTTAATATAGCTTTGATACATATAAATAATATTTGTTTTTTTCTGATTTGTTTACTGTTTTCCCCTTCTTACATGTTCTAATTGCCAAGGTAAGGAACCGGCATTAGAATTAAAATAATTTGTTAGTTGTTCTCTGATCATAACTGCTTTTAGTGTCCTGTTATTCGAACCCATTCTACTAGTTTCTTGTATAGCTGATGCATTGCTTACTTCATTTCTCCATTCTCCAGGCCTCCAGGGTATAATATTCCATTTACCTCTCTATCCGGATAGTTTAACGGACAATATTTATTACAATTTTTAGATCGCAAAAAATTGTGCAAGCATACAGTTGCTTGTATGATTTTGTCCGTATTTTCCGGCATATTGTTGATAGCAGGATGGAATACTCGCCAATGAGCTGCAAGAATTCCAAAACTATTTTCAATAGTTCTTCTTGCTCGCGATAATCGATAATTAAATATATGTTGCTGCTCATTTAAACCACCCGTAACCCGCCCTGAATAAGGTCTCATTAAATTATTTTTTAACGGAAATGCCTCATCTCCGACAAAAAAATGTGGTATCTTTATATTTGTGCCCTCTAATATTTCATCACCTGGTATATCTAAAGCATTATTGTTTAAATTTTGTCCAAAGTGAGATGCTGCAAATATACCACTATCACTGTCAGAACCATAACCGCCAATATCAACAAATACAAATTTATAGTCTGCATCACAAATAGCTAATAAAACTACACTGAAATATTTCTTATAGTTAAAAAATTGACTTCCAGAATTATTGGAGCAACACAACGAACGTGTTTTCCGTCGATTGCTCCTAAGCAATGTGGAAAGTTCCATTTTTGTGAGTATCTATCTGCGATTACTTTCCAGTCATCCTTTACTGGCGGTTTCAAATACAATGGTTGTAAAACTTCTCACAATATGGAACAAGTTTCTTTCACTACGCATGAAACTGTACTTTTTCCTACACGGAAACTGAATGCCAAACTTTGATATGATTCTCCAGTTGCGAGATATCTAAAATATATCAACGTTATGTAGGTAAAGAAATTTGTAATTTACAAATTTACCCTACCTTAATGTAATTATTAGTCTTTGCGCAGGTTCTAATGCAGGTCTAATACGTTTCTTTCTTAGTTTTTCAAAAACTAAACTCGCAAGTTCATCGAAACTTTCGCATGTCATTCGAGTAAATAGAAAAAAAAAATGTGTGTCTGTTAAACGCATCTCAGCAACTAAGTTGTGATAATGTCCCTGGTCTTCTCTATTTAAATTAATAGGCCTTATCCACCATCGACGTTTGCTTTTGCATTTTTTCTTTTTTAATAAAAGTAAAAATAAGTAACCCGTCAATAATAATTCCATATCACTATCTTCTTCGTTATTCTAAAATTATAGATCATTAGCTTCTTTTAACTAAGTAAACTAAATTACTTTTATTGTTACCATAGTTAGAATTTAAAGGAGAAGTATATTATAAAGTGTAAAACAACTTATTAAACTATAACTTCAATAATTGCATTAGTAAAATGTCAAGTACAATTTCTCTACTTCAAAAGATGGTCGCATGGCACTCAAAGTCAACAAAACATGACACATTGACATAGACACAGACATGACATGACATAAGCTATGTGACCAAGCCTGAAAATGTCTATGTCAATAGAAATAACATAACATAATGACATGACACAGACATGACATGACATAAGCTATGTGAACAAGGCTTTAGGGTAGTGTGAATCCAAGTTTGCAGCTTCGAAAAAACTGTGCTTTCTGCGTAATACGTAAAAACCTGCAAAATTTTCGGAATTTTTTCAGTTGTTGCCTTATAAATCGTAAACTATACGTTTTAGATATTATTGACGGGGCAGAAATGACGGCAAAGTGGAAACACATTGTCGATGTTTACGAAGAGGACATCGAGGAAGAATATTTTTTGCTGATGTAATGTATTTCGAAATTTATTGTAAATAGTAGGTATACTAGGCGTGTACTGGCTCACTTCAAGGTCACTCTTCCCCAGGTGACCTAGAAACTTGCTGATGACGTTGCCCACTCGTTGCTAACTTCAAGGTCATCTTGACTTCCATTTCAAGGTCATGGACACCCTGTATATACCCAGGTGACCTAGAAACTCGCTGAAGACGTTGCCCACTTGTCG
Source organism: Agonum fuliginosum (assembly GCA_947534325.1). Taxonomy (NCBI): domain Eukaryota; kingdom Metazoa; phylum Arthropoda; class Insecta; order Coleoptera; family Carabidae; genus Agonum; species Agonum fuliginosum. Next base: position 4,466,449 of record OX384046.1, read on the forward strand.
CTAACTTCAAGATCATCTTGACTTCCATTTCAAGGTCACCTCCACTTCCAGGGTTGTTCCATGCCTAATGCCTCATCCGCATGCCTCATGCCTCATCCGCCATGCCTCATCCGCATGCCTCATCCGCATGCCTCATCCGCATGCCTCATCCGCATGCCCCATGCCCCATCGTCACCCCTGTTGTCCACTTGTTGACCTATATTTCAAGGTCATTGTGACTTCCATTTCGAGGTCATTGTGACTTCCATATATGTTATTTGAAATAACATGTTAGTTAATAAGCTAAAAACCACAATGTGATATGAAACAGGAAGTATGCTAATGAGTGAGTAATTTTTAAAACCACAATGTGATAAGAAACAGGAAGTATGCTAATGAGCTAACAATTTTTAAAACCACAATGTGATATGAAACCGGACGTGCTCTAATGAGAAGAAAAATAAGAAGAAGTATGGAAATTTTTGTAGTGATAAGTAGAGATGGGAATTTAGTGATTTTTCCTTTTTTTCTACGTGAGTACTATTTTTATGTGTCATAATACAAAATCCGTTTTAAAGAAAATGCTTTCATTTGAACCCAATATGATTTTACCTATTTTTCCTAAAATCGTGGTTTTTTAAAATTTGGACCTATTTTACTATTTTTGTACCTAAATCATATTTTTATGTTCCTAAATCGTGTTTTAAATTTTTTTCTTTTTTTTAAATTTAACATTCACAGATATTTGTATTTTTTAAGTTGTCAATTTAGATTTTTGAACTTCTGCAGTTATTTTCTTTGCGCATTTTAAAAAGTATTTGAAATTAAATACAGCTGTCGTTTAGCGGTCGGTGCGAAAACTAAAATTTTAGTCACGTTATGGTTACAGCAGTTCGTATACGAACGAGTCGCACCACACTGGCTGTAGTGTAGATTGTGCGACACAATCTTACTGTAGACAATATTGAAAAAAATATTAGTTTGTTATAGTTACAAAAATAATTTGGACTGATCTTTTTAATTGTTATTATTATTGGTGCTAGAATTCTGTACAAATTGATGATTGTACATGTACAACCGTAACTAACTGAATTTTTTAAACCTAAAGTTTAATAGATTTGTGCAATATATAAAATTTGCACAGAATTTCACCAATAATTTATAGTATAGAGTAAATGTTTATTTATATTTACAAACCTGTAAATTTTTATTTTTGTTTATTATTTTATTTATGAATATTTATGAATACCTAAATGTTTATTTATATCAATATAATAAAATATTTTAAAAAAATTATAACCTAAAATACTTTTTTTGGAACCTAATTTCAGATATTTTGTACCTAAAACGAGAATTTTATTAACCTTTTTAGGAACCTATTTTCGCAAATTTTAAATCCTAAATTCCCATCTCTAGTGATAAGAATACATATATAAGAGCTGAATTATTATTTTTATTTAATGTTATTCAAAAATGAGTGCTGCTGCTTTGGTAAAGAAAACTGTATCTGATTTAAGTGATAAAGTAATTGAAAATTTCAGAAATGCATTTGATTTGATAAAAACTGACGATCAAGCAGAAAAGTGGCTTAAACATGTAAATAAAATTATTTTGTTGTTATATAAACGTATACGACAATATAAACATGTAACGTTTAAAGATGAAAATTTGCTGAAACTGGAAGCCAATTTAACAATACTTAAAGCATATCGTGAGAAGTTGAAAAATTTGAAAAGTCATAAAAGAAAATATGGTGCGGGTGTTAGTGTTAATAAAAAGAAAAATACTTTATTATGGCAAGATGTAAATTCCGTATTTAAAAATAGAATTAAAACTGGTGCTATTATTAATAAACCAGGTATTAAAGATCCAAAAATATTTTTTAATAAGGTGAAACAAATATTTAAGAATAAAATAAAATCGGCATTGGCATTATCTATTTTAAAAGTAAATGTTATATTTAGTGCTGATTTTATTTTACCACATACTGGTGCTACGGAAATAAAAACTTTCTCTACTGCAAACAAAGTAATTGATAATTCAATGAACATTGATGAATGGTATATGGAGAATGTAGTAGATAAGATTTTGCAAGAGCTTGAAGAATTTCAGGAAAGAGATTCAGGATGGGCATTGAATGAAATACTTCATTTAAAAGTAAATATGAATAACTATAGTCCCATTACTATATCTAAATACATAGATTTACCAAAACAGATAAAAGATAAAAGAGCTATTATAAATGTTAAAAACGACGATGAGTATTGTTTTTTGTGGGCTATTGTATCTGCTTTATTTCCGGTGGATAAAAATTCTGATAGAATTTGGTCATATCCACATTTTTCCGATGTACTCAACTATACAGAACTGACGTTTCCAATGAAACTTAAAGATATACCTAAATTTGAAGATATGAATAGATTAAATATTAATGTTTATACATTAGAAATTTTTAATAAAAAATATGAAGTTGTTCCGGTAAAATTATCAGAGAAGAATTTTGAAAAATCTATACATCTCTTAATGATGTACTCAAGTAATGAAGAAGAAGAAGAAGAAGAAGAAGAGGAAGAATCCGTTGATCATAACGTTGATAATATAAATATTGTGGAGCAAACAAGATCACAGGTAAATTATCATTTTATGTGGATTAAAAATATAAGTAGATTATTACATTCTCAGATATCTAAATATAATTGTAAACATTGGTTATGTGATAGGTGTTTAAATAGTTTCAAAAGTGAAAAGTCTCATAAAAACCATATAATGAATTGTAAAAATCAGTCACGAATAGTTTTACCAACAGAATCAAATAACACACTGAAATTTCAAAATTTCCTGCACCAAGAAAAAGTTCCGTTTGTCATTTACGCAGATATAGAATCAATTTTAGAGAAAGTAGATGATAAACGTAATTTGAATACAGAAATCATTCGAAAACATGTACCTTTTAGCATTGCATATTATATGAAATGTTCTTATGACAGTACACTTTCAAGATTTCAAATTTATAGGGGTAAAAATTGTATTGAATGGTTTTCGAATCAATTAAATGAAATATCAAATGAAGTAAATAATATAATGAGAGATAAAAAACCTATGAGTTTAACAACTGTTGAACAAGAACAATTTTCTAATACAACAACATGTCATATATGTCGTAAAAAAATTACATTACATGATATTAAAGTACGTGACCATTGTCATTTGACTGGTAAATATAGAGGTGCGGCTCATCAATTATGTAATTTAAAATATCGAAATTCTAATACAATTCCCGTTGTATTTCATAATTTAAGTTCATATGACGCACATTTCATAATAAAATCCATAGTTAAACAAATTCCGGGTATAACAAGTTTGTTACCTATTAATAAAGAAAGATATATTTCGTTTACAAAATTTGTTAAAAAAACAAAAATAAAATTAAGATTTATTGATTCATATCGTTTTATGGCGAGTAGTTTAGATAAATTATCTTCTTATTTAACGGAAACTGAGAAATCAATAACAAAATCATTATGTGATTCTGAATCAAAATTTCATTTATTAACAAAAAAAGGTATATTTCCGTATGATTATATAGATTCATGGGAAAAACTTGAGGAACAAAAATTACCAAAAATGGAAGATTAATTTTCAACATATTTTATGTGAAAATAATTGTGGTACAATAAATGTATGTAATAAAAATTTTAATATCGAAATACCAAATCAGCAAACACTTTAAAATATTTTTATCCACAATCATCTCATAATTAGCATTTATTTGTGCTCATTGCAACTATATAATATGACTTATTATCTACTAGTGAAATAAAGTAACTTTATTCCACTGTTCATAGCAACAAATACCAAAGCATCACAGCAATGCATTTATTTCTTACAATCTTGATCTAGAATTTGATAAATTATAAAATGACATTTTGTAAAACGAATTAATTTTGAATAAAAGTTTTTATTGTGGATAAAACTTTATATTGTATTCGTGATTTAGTTGCGCATTATCCACTCAAAAAATTAAACGCTCGAACTTCGTTCTCGCATTTAAACATTTTTTCGTGGATAAAACGCTATCTAAAACACTTATACAATAAATAACTATTGTTGTTAAACGGGTTGCATTTTTTACTCTTTAGTTCCAAATTACAACCGCTAGGAGTAGCGTTCAACCTAGTATCATACAGGGGAATGCAAGTGGGATAGTAAAATTGAAAATTTGTTAATAGAGAGAGATAGAGCTAGTTATGTAGTTTGCCATATGGCCAATAGATGGCGCCACTCAATCGAGCTGAAATTTTTTCATATGTTTTTGTCACCTAACAACGCACTTTGGCAAAATTTCAGATTCTCCGCCATCTTGAAACGAAATGGCGGCTAGCTATCTCGAAATGTACTGCACCGATTGCGGTCAAATTTGTAATAGCCAAGGATCTAACATGATATCGATATATTAAAATGTCAGTCCGCCATCTTGAAACAAAATAGCGGACAGATATCTCAATATGAACTTTTTAATTTTGTACTGTAACAATTGCATTCAAATTTGGTACAGTAATAGCTAAGAATCTGTCTTGAAATTGAAACATAGGTATATTAAAATGTTAGTCCGCCATCTTGAAACAAAATGGCAGCTAGCTATCTTAAAATTTACTGCACCGATCTGGATCAAATTTAGTAAAGATCTAATTTCATATAAAAATTTAAATAAATATCGATCGAGTCTCATACCTTTATAAAGGATATAATTTGATTTTTTTGAAATTCCAGTATCTTGTTGTCTATGATATAAAATTTGTTTCTACATAAAATTTGAATGATTATGGCAGTGACAGTACAGTTGACATCTTTTGCTTGCATCTTGGATTACATTATTACTGAAATGATTATGAACCACACACTTCTCATTCACATCACAGATCTTACAGAATACAGAAGAAGTAAACGATTACATCCATTATAAAGCAGCCTATAATTTAGGTACTCTAAGCAAATGATACTGGTGTCGCCATCACATGCATGGAAGCGTAATCAGAGCTGAGCATTAATTCAATTACAAGTAATTGAAATACTAATTAGATTACTTTTTGACAAAAAGTAATTGATACTCAATTACTTTTCAAATTTGTCAAAATTACTTGGTAATTGCAAGTATCCTTACCAAGTAATTGTAATTGATAATTGATTTTGGTAATTCAAATATATTGAGTAATTGAATTAGTATTTCAAATAAAATTTTAATTCAAATACTCTTAGGTAATTCAAATACTCTTGGACAATTCAAATATTCTTGGGTAATTGAAATATTCTTGGGTAATTCAAATATTCTTGGGTAATTCAAATATTCTTGGATAATTCAAATAAGTTATTAGGTAATTTAATTACATAAAAAAATTTGTAGAGCTGACCGTTGATGCGTTGAATGAATTAAAACAATAACTAAACTATTAATTAGATTACTTTCCGAGTAGTAGTAGTAAATGTCTTTATTTTGCCTTTCGGCTTAAATCTGTACATTTGTTTCCGTTAATTAGTGAAAATAATATATTATATTACAATAAATAAATAATACAGTAATTGTTCATTTAGTGCATTTGATTCAATTCATTTCAGGGTTTTTCTCCTTTCTTCTACTGTTTTCATCCACCATAGTCCCCCGCCCGAGTCGACCAGTATATCTTCTCTGTTTTTTTCTACTTCTTTTAATTCTATGCAGTTCTGTAAAAGATGCTCTATTGTTTCCCAGTCTTCCCCGCATAGTCTGCAACTTCTTTCTTCATCCCTCTTCCAGTACTCGTTGGCTTTCTCTTCGTTCCCACATCTGTATCTTGCTATTTTCCTAATTTACTTTCCGAGTATTAGATACTCAATTAATTTTCAAAATTGTTTAAAGTGCATGGTAGTTATTGTAAATTGTCCTTTTATTACCCACTTAACTACCAAGTATTGTTAATTTTTAGTGGATTTTTATAATTCAAATATAAGTACGGAGCACGGTATAAGAAGAATAGGTAGTTCCACTCACTGTCTCGCGTACTGTAAACGCGGCCAGGCTAGGTACACTTTAGTTCTCCGTTTCTATGGTAATATCGTGGGGCGCTGCATGTACTGGACCCTGTGCGATTGTTCTGCTAAATGTCAATACCATCGCCTACATACAATTTTAATTATTATGACAGTACAGTTCGCATAGTTTACATTCTGGATCTATATGAAACTAGTAAATTGATATGATACTATGTATTTTATTTATTAGAATAGTCAATATATAAAACTGTATTATCATAAGAAATTTTAAATATATCACAGCGTCAGTCTATCGGGTGCTTTTCTGGTTCTGGTGGATCGCTTTGGTGGAAGTGCCGTACCACTATCTTGCTTATTCACTGTTGAGGTTGCTGGCTGTACTGGTTCTGGATCTTCATTTCGGATGACGAATTCTCAAAGTCTGCTTCTTTCCTTAATTTGGTAGAATTGTAATTATCGATGACTGTAATTTAACTTTAACTGAGATATGATTAGAAGTGTCTACGTAACTGGTTCTTTCTTCGCTGGCAATATCGGTTTTCTTCAACTGGTTTACATGTTTCTGCATAACCTTTCCTTCTACATCAACCATGGAATGTAGTATTCCATTTCTCTTCTTCAGAATCTTTCCAAACATCCATTTCTTTTCGCCTACACAATTTTTAACCATAAATCTTTCGCTTGGTTGGAAAATTGGAATTTGATTCTTTATGTTATGTTGCTGGCTACTGGACTATTTAATAGTTTCATGTTCATGTAATATAATGTAAATGATAATGTAAACCAAGATGCAAGTAAAAAATGTCAACTGTACTGTCACTATCAGAAACAAATTTCATATGTTCATGGACAACAAGATACTGGAATTTCAAAAAAGTAGAATAGTATTTGCACTTTATTTTATTGTTAAATACTACCAGATTCAGCAAATTGTATTTAAAATTAACTGTAACCATAGATAACTATATTATCTTTTATTTTTAATTGCAAAAATTGTCATAAATAAATAATGTACCAATATATTTAAGGAAAACTATATCAAGCTTCAAAAGGTACTACTTCCGGTTTGCGGATTTCTACCAAAATCTTATTCGGTGTTAAGATCCTTATTAAAATCTTAAATATGAAATTTGGTTATTAAAGGTTTGATACCTTTTAAGTTATCGTGGACGAAAAATCGTCATATACGTCCATACGCGCATACACACAGACATCATCGTGAAAATATTAAATTCATATTGTAGAGACCCTGAAACGTGCTTATCCACCAAAAACTCATACTCGAAAATTTTGACCCATTACATTACCTCTCTTATAGAATATGAGGCGAGAGGTAAAAACAAAAGGCTGTATCCCCAGCCACCATTTAAGTTTCCCGGGCCTGTTAGGAAGTGTAGCGTGACACGACTCACGAGTGATAATAATGATTCGGGTTGAAAGTTGTTGCTGCTGCTTAGATCTCAGAACCGGCACTTTGATTATTGCTGCAGTCGGATGGGTAAGCTGATTTTCTGATTATTATGTGTATTTACGTTTGGGCACAGCAGAGGCTCGAACTCAACAAAATATCAGTTTTGGTTCGGTTCCCGGTACACTCAACACTATTGTGATTTGGTTTTGAAATTAACCGGTAACGGTTTTCAAAAAATCTGACGTGGACACCACATGACTTTCTTGTACGCCTATTTACTTTTCTTAATAACTAAAATGTAGAATAATATAAAAAAATCTGACGTGGCCACCACAAGACCTCCCGCCATATACCTACTTTATTATTTTAACTTATTATACAAATATATTAATATATAAGTACTACTGCTACTATACTCACAAATATATTTTAGTCATTTTATTTAAACTGCAGAAGAAGATATAAAGCATATTTTACTATTGTCACTGTCAAGTCATAAAAATTTAAATTTTACGTAGTAACAAATGTTAATCGATCATGGACTATAAGATACCGAAATACTAAATTATAAATATATACTTTATTATTCTTAAATGATACCAGATACACAAATATTTATAAAATACCGATTGTAGGTAATAATCACATAATCTTTTATTTAAAATAAAAAAATTGTCGTAAATTAAATATTTATCAAAATATTTGAGAAAAGTACTACTTCCGGTTTGTAGATTGAAACAAAAAATAGGAGGTGCACAACTAGATGCTATAACAGTCCTAAATACAAAATTTCAACTTTCTACGTCTAACCGTATTTGAGTTATGACTGGAGTTATGCGTCCGTCCGTCCGTACGTACGTACAGACGTCACGACGAAACTAGTCATAATGGATTCAGAAAAGGTCAAAACGGATATTTCCGTAAAAATCTGAGAACCGAAATTTTTCGCGATTACAATACTTCCTTTTTACTCCGTACAAGGAAGTAAGAAGCAGTTCAAGTGTCGAATAAATGAATTAAAAATATCCGTTTCAGTATTGTATTGAAATGTAAAAATATTATGTAGGTGTAATGATGACTTCAATAAAGAATTTATTAAAAAATTGCTTAAAAATTAACATTTTACCATAAAACGTCAATTTTATAAATGCTTTAAACCGTTCCAACCGGTTCACAACTATCGATTTGGCTCCGGTTATGGATTATCCGAGGGGTCAACCACTAGGTACCCTAAAATTTGTACAGTGATTGCCAAATTTGGAAATACTTGCAATTTATTTCCAGTATTTTCGTATTTCCAACAAAATTTCTAGGTATTTCCGGAGTACTTCGTTATTTCCAGTGTATTTCCAGTAACAAAAAGTATTTTTAGTATTTCTTGTGTATTTCCAGTATTTCCACCGTATTTCCAGCATTTCCTCCGTATTTCCACAGTATTTTCTTAGTATCCCGGACATGATACACGCGTTAAATTTATCCATACCCACAAACGATTGTACCAATTTCATTTTTGTATAGGCAGGAATTTTGAATTAATAAAGAAAAAATCTGCTGTGGCCACCACACGACCTCTCGCCTAATTCTGCTTATTCTACTAATCTAATAAATAGTTTTACTTACATTTTAATAGTTTCATGTTCATGTAATATGTAAACGATAATGTAAACCAATATACAAGCAAAAGAAGTCAACTGTACTGTCACTGTCATAATAATTCAAATTTTATATAGAAACAAATTTCATATCATGGACAACAAGATACTGGAATTTCAAAAAAATAGAATATTAATTGTACTTTATTTTATTGTTAAATACTTCCAGATTCAGCAATTTGTATTTATAAATAACTGTACACATAGATAATCACAATTTCTTTTATTTTTAATTGCAAAAATTGTCATAAATAAATAATGTACCAATATATTTAAGGAAAACTTTTCCAAACTTCTAAAAGTACTACTTCCGGTTTGCGGATTTCTACCAAAATCTTATCCGGTGTTAAGATACTTATTAAAACCTTAAATATGAAATTTGGTTATAAACGGTTTGATACTTTTTAAGTTATCGTGGACGAAAAATCGTCGATTCATACAAACACACAAACACACACACACACAGACATCATCGTGAAAATAGTAAATTCGTATTGTAGAGACCCTGAAACGTGCTTATCCACCAAAAACTCATACTCGAAAATTTTGACCCATTACAATACCTCTCTTATAGAATATGAGGCGAGAGGTAAAAACGGAGATATGGAAACAGATAAATCAGATGTGCTATGATAAGTTTAAAAAATCTGCTGTGGCCAGTACACGACCTCTCGCCTAATTCTGCTTATTCTACTAATCTAATAAATAGTTTTACTTACCTACATTATAATAGTTTCATGTTTATGTAATATGTAAACCAAGATGCAAGCAAAAGATGTCAACTGTAATGTCACTGTCATTATAATTCAAATTTTGAGTAAAAACAAATTTCATATCATGGACAACAAGATATTGGTACTTAGTTGCACTTTATTTTATTGCTAAATACTACCAGATTCAGCAAATTGTATTTAAAATTAACTGTACCCATAGATAATTATATTATCTTTTATTTTTAATTGCAAAAATTATCATAAATAAATAATGTACCAATTTATTTAAGAAAAACTATATCAAGTTCCAAAAAGTACTACTTCCGGTTTGCGGATTTCTACCAAAATCTTATCCGGTGTTTAGATCCTTATTCAAACCTTAAATATGAAATTTGGTTATTAAAGGCTTGATACTTTTTAAGTTATCGTGGACGAAAAATCGTCACATAATTCATGCGTCCATACATCCATACGCACACACACACACACAGACATCATCGGGAAAATATTAAATTCGTATTCTAGAGACCCTGAAACGTGCTTATCCACCAAAAACTCATACTCGAAAATTTTGACCCATTACAATACCTCTCTTATAGAATATGAGGCGAGAGGTAAAAATAATTAGATAAAAAATTTGTTTAAAATAATGTGTATCTATGGGCTGTGTGCAAGTGGCCGGAGCTAAACATTTTCCGATTGTAGCGCTCGCGGCGGCGAAATTAAGAAATTTGTGCATCTCCCAGCGTCAACGATGTCAAAAAAATCGGTTGGAAATAAGTGTTGTGTTGTAGGCTGCAAAAATAATAGTCTTAATTCACCAACTGCACGATTCTACAGTTTCTCTGTGAGACGATATAAGCGTGAGCAAAGAGAAAAATGGATCAAAGCTGTCAAAAGGCTCAAGTATGATATTTTACCGCTTGATCCGAGCTTGGTTTTATATATTATATATTATATTGTATAATATTTTTCAATTTGTTTTAAGGTGGGTTTATGCTCAAAATTTTAAGCCTTATTTTAAAATCTGACACATGACATAACCTAAAATAGCCTGAAATCTTATCGATTTTTGCGGATAGGGATACATTTCTTCATATAAATAACATAAATGTCAATTATCAAGGTCTCAGCAACATCAGATTAACAAATATAATCACGTTTCACTACAGTAAGTTGAAAATTATTCATATTTTTCTTAAATTTTTGAGCATAACCCCACCTTTAAATGTTTAAAATTAATTTAAAGCATCTAATTCTCACTTCTAAGGTCACAGTGTAATCCGAATTTGTCACCGACGTTTGTCGAATACAGGCACTGGTGATGAAGATTTTACCATTTTACACAGTTTCAACTACATTTAAAATGTGACAAAAGGCTAATTTCTTGCCTTTTTCGACAGTAGATTCTTTAAAGTCGATAGAATGCGTAATGTTATCAAATCTAGTCTTCAAAATAATATTCATTCTAATTTGTAAAAATATATTGACCTAAAATGTGTTCAAATTTTAAAATGTACTCGCCGTCCGAGTTAACCCGCGGTTTTCCTATTTATTTCATTTCAGTTTGATTCTAAATTGTGAGAACCTGGGTAAAGTGACGCTAAAAGTAAAATTTAAATTAAAAAACTTACTTTACAAACATCAAACAGAATTGAGCCATAACTATTTACCGCAGAAATGATGTATTTATTATTTGCGTCAAATATGACATGTAAATAATGGATGCAATTATTTTCAAATACTGCCAGTACTGTCCAGTCAACGAAGGATCATTTTGGGCAAATGACGGTTCAAAATCCGAAAGTTTTGAAACTTTGTAGCATTGTTCGGGAAGGTCTAGTAATGAACATATCAAAAGTCCTGACCCGTAGGTGGTGAGCGGGGGCGTGAGGACCACAAAATGGCTGCCAAAATCTGGTTTTTCTATAATATCTCGTTATCGCTGCATTGTAGAGTACAAGTACTTATTACAAAGTTGTAGAGAATAAAATTTGCTACAACTTTGATATAAAACAATTTTTTCCCAGATCAATGGTTCGCAAGTTATGATAAAGACAAGCGGAGCGTTTATTTGCTCTTTGCAAAAATGTTGAATGTTCCCTATTGCAACTGTAACTTTCAAACAGATGAACATATTGTTGGAAATATTTTAAGTTGGCTGAAATATAATTTGTTGTAGTTACTGATTTTTGTGAAAATAAAAAGAGAAAATTTTGTCCTGTGTTTTCTTTATATAATATAAAGAAATATAACTATTAATTTCAATAGGTTATGGGCCTCGTGTGCTCTGAAACATAATACAATTGTATGAAGTGCAAGTTGAATTAAAAAATAATATTTATTTTGAAGTTGACATAAAGAAAATAAAAATACAAGAATGTCTACTACGATGCAGATGGCACAATTTAAAGGGGATAATTACTCTAATTGGAAGTTTAGAGTTATGCTCATATTAGAAGACAGAGGATGTAGCGGAGTAATTAATGCAGTTACTGATACAGCTGCACCTGATTTTAAAAAGATGTCAAAAAAGCTAGTACCCCCACTTTACCCAAAACAAATTTTTTTAGGTCGATAATTTTGTACTAATTTTGGACATTTTTGAACCATACAAATCTAATTTTGACCCATAGTCATTTCAGAGATTGGACAACTCGATATCAGAGCAATAAAGCTGGTACCCCCAATTTGACCAAAAAAAAATTTTTTAGGCCGATAATTTTGTACTAATTTTGGACATTTTTGAACCATAAAAATCAAATTTTGACCCATCGTCATTTCAGAGATTGGACAACTCGATATTCAGAGCAATAAAGCTGGTACCCCCACTTTAACCAAAACAATTTTTTTAGTCCTATAATTTTGTACTAATTTTGGACATTTTTGAACCATAAAAATCAAATTTTGACCCATCGTCATTTCAGAGATTGGACAACTCGATATTCATAGCAATAAAGGTGGTTTTACTTTGACCAAAACAAATTTTTTTAGACCGATAATTTTTTACTAATTTTGGACATTTTTGAACCATAAAAATCAAAATTTCTGTTGGACCCCAGAAGGGTTTTGTTAGCATAGATTAGTTTATGTCAAAAAAACGGATTTCTGTTGGACTCAAGAAGGGTTTAGTTAGCATAGATTAGTTTAGGTAAAAAAAACGGTTCACGCTAGGTTCGCGCTAGCGTGAACCTAGCGTTTTTTGTACATAAACTAATCTATGCTAACAAAACCCTTCTTGAGTCCAACAGAAATTCGTTTTTTGACATAAACTAATCTATGCTAACAAAACCCTTCTTGAGTCCAATAGAAATCCGTTTTTTTACATAAACTAATCAATACTAACAAAATCGTAATTGAGTCCAACAGAAATCCGTTTTTTTGACATAAACTAATCAATGCTAACAAAACCCTTCTTGAGTCAAACAGAAATTTTGATGGTTCAAAAATGTCCAAAATTAGTAAAAAATGATCGGCCTAAAAAATTTTTTTTTGGTCAAAGTGGGGGTACCAGCTTTATTGCTCTGAATATCGAGTTGTCCAATCTCTGAAATGACGATGGGTCAAAATTTGATTTTTATGGTTCAAAAATGTCCAAAATTAGTACAAAATTATCGGCCTAAAAAAATTTTTTTTTGTCAAAGTGGGGGTACCAGCTTTATTGCTCTGATATCGAGTTGTCCAATCTCTGAAATGACGATGGGTCAAAATTTGATTTTTATGGTGCAAAAATGTCCAAAATTAGTACAAAATTATAGGACTAAAAAAAATTGTTTTGGGTAAAGTGGGGGTACTAGCTTTTTTGACATTTTAAAAAGTATGATGCCAAAGCTAAATCAATAATAGCCCAATGTATTGCCGATAAATATTTGGAATACATCATATGAGATGTTAATAACTTTAGATACAATATTTCAAAGAAAAAGTATTTTCTCAAAATTATATTTAAGAAAGAAGTTATTGACGTTAAAACTGGAAGAAACTACAAAAATGGAAGATCATTTTGTTAATTTCGAGTCAATTTTAAGAGAATTAGAAGGAACAGGAACAACTTTAGATGAAAGTGATAAAGTATGTCACCTATTGTTAACATTATCACAAAAAATATGATACAGTTATAACTGCAATAGAAACAATGACGTCAGGTGTAACTCTTGAATTCGTAAAAAGCAGATTATTAGATGCTGAATTAAAATTTAATGAAAATTCAAAAATTAATGTGACAGTTAATAATGAAAGTTCATTTTCAGCAAACATAAAATATGTATGTTATAACTGTGGACAAAAAGGACACAAAAGAAATAATTGTCCCAAAAATAGAGGAGGATTTAGTAATAGAGGAAGATTTAATAATAAAGGAGGATATAATAATAGAGGAAGATATTGTAATAGAGGCGGATATTCAAATACAGAAAATAAAGGAGGATATTATTATAATAATTAAAACTATGAGAAAAATCAGGCACATTCTGCAAATTTTGAATGTACTGATAGTATTGAAATTGAAAATGATAATAATATCACGTTTTTAGCATTAAATACTGAAACTACTTGTAATAATGATAATATTGTGTCATTTATTATTGATTCAGGTGCGACAGAACATTTAGTAGGTACAAGAAAATTTATTGGATTACATGACAGAAATTAAAAATTTGCAAGAAATTGTAAATATAAAGATAGCAAATGGCAAAACAATTGAAGCAAAGAAGAAAGGAACACTGAAAGTATTTTGTGAAGGAAAGAAAATCACATTAGAAGCATTAGTAGTAAATGGACTTAGTCATAATTTATTATCAGTTCGCAAATTAACTTATTCTGGTAAGCAAGTTATTTTCAGTAAAAATTATGTTAAGATTGTTACTAATGGTTCATGTTTCAATTGTACATTGAAAGGTAAACTATATTCAATTGATTTTAATCTTACTAATAATAATCTGTCACAAAATGTGTTATTATCAAATAATGATACAAGTAGTCTTTGGCATAGGAGATTAGGACATTTAAATAATAAATCTTTAAAAATATTAAATTTACCTACGTCAAATCAAATATGTGATGCATGTATGAAAGGTAAAGCTACAAGACTTGCTTTTAAAAGTGTAGATTTTCCACGTTCAAAACGTATTGGGGAACTTTTACACACTGACATTTGCGGACCATTCACACCACGTACTATAAATCATGAAAAATATTTCTTAACAATTATGGACGACTACACACATTTTACCTCTGAATATTTGTTAAAAACAAAAGGTGAAGCAGTATATCATTTAAAAAATTATATTAATAGACTAGAGATAGAAAATAAATGTGGACGTATTAGATGTGATAACGGAGGAGAATATTTATCTCAACAATTTCAGGATTTTTGCAGTGAAAAGGGAATAAAAATACAATATACAATACCATATACCTCGCAACAAAATGGTGTGGCTGAAAGACTACATAGGACATTGTTAGACAAAGCACGAACAATTTTTGCAGAGACAGATTTATGCAAAAGTTTATGGGGAGAAGCAATCAGATGTGCTGCATTTCAGTTAAACAGATCACCAACAAATGCTTTAGGTGGAGACATTCCTGCCAGAAGATGGTATGGAAAAGTAGATTTATCTAAACTAAGAGTTTTTGGTTGTAAGGCATGGGCTCTTCATTTGCCAAAAGGTAATAAATTAGATGAAAGAGGAATAGAAACTAGCTTTGTAGGTTACTGTGATAACGGTTATAGACTATGGAATATAAAAGAAAGGAAAACTATAACTGCAAGAGATGTAAAATTCGATGAAACTTTAAAAATTAAAAATTGTTTAAATGTACAAATAGATGTAAATGAAAAACATACATTTATTTTAGATACAAAAACCACTAATATGTTTGATGAATATGAGCTGTACACAGCTTATTGTTTATTAGCAGAAAATAATCCTCAAACATTTAAACAAGCAATTCAGTCTGAAAAGTGGAAGATTGCTATAAGAAAGTTTTCTACCAAAAGGTAAGAAACCCATTGATACCAAATGGATTTTCAGAACAAAAGAAAATGGTTTAAAAAAGGCGAGATTAGTTAGAGGATTTCAAGAAGATTGTCATACAAATGTATATTCTCCTGTTGCTCGATTATCAACTGTTAGAATGCTACTTTCACATGCAGTACGAAATAATTGGAAAATTAGGCAACTTGATATTCCAGTAGCATTCCTTAACGGATATTTAGAAAATGAGGTATACATCAAGCTCCCTGAAGGAATGCAAAACAAAGATGGAGTATTAAGACTAAAAAGGTCTTTATATGGGTTAAAGGAATCGCCAAGATGTTGGAACGAAAGATTTAATAACTTTGCAATCTCAAATGGTTATGTAAGATCTAAAATGATTTTTGTTTATACACAAAGGACAATACTATTATGTATACGTTGATGATATTATATTGACAGGTTCAAATGTTGAAGATATTGTGAAATTATTGAAACAAGAATTTAATACAAAAGATTTAGGAGACATATCAAATTTTCTAGGAATTCAAGTTGAACGAAATCAAACTATTTTAAAACTACATCAAACAAATATTATAAATAAAGTACTTCAAAAATTTCACATGACAGATTGTAATGGAGCTAAAACACCAATGTTAAATCGTTTTCAAATAGATCCAAACGCTACTATTGCAGAAATTCCATATAGAGAATTAATTGGTAGTTTAATGTATATTGCTGTAGGAACAAGACCAGATATTTCATTTGCAGTATCTTACTTGAGTCAATATTTGGACAAACCAACAAACGAAACCTGGACAGCAGCAAAACGAATTTTGAGATATTTGAAGAAAACGAAGAATTTGAAATTAACTTATAAAAACAATACTAATATTATGTGCAATATTCAAGCTTTTTCAGATGCAGATTGGGCAGCAAATGTAACAGACAGAAAAAGTTTCTCCGGTTGTGTTGCATTTCATCGTGGAAATGTGATTTCTTGGTTCTGCAGAAAACAGAAGTCTGTTTCGTTATCATCTACGGAAGCAGAGTACATCGCAGCTGCAACTACAGCATCAGAACTGATTCATCTAAAAGGCATCGCAAATGATCTACATGAAAAACTATATGATACATTATTGTTTATAGATAATCGTAGTGCCATTGAAATGACAAAAGGATTTGAAAATAGTAAGAGAAGTAAACATATTGACATAAAATTTCATTTTATAAAAGATTTAATTATTAATAAAGTAATTAAAATACAATATGTTAAAAGTAATGAAAATGCTGCTGATATGTTTACTAAATCTCTAGATAAATTTAAATTTGAAAACAATCGTACAATGTTAAATATTATTTAATTACAATTTTTATTTGTTTACTTTTGTAATCCCTAAAAATTGAGGGAGGATGTTGGAAATATTTTAAGTTGGCTGAAATATAATTTGTTGTAGTTACTGATTTTTGTGAAAATAAAAAGAGAGTTAATTTTGTCCTGTGTTTTCTTTATATAATATAAAGAAATATAACTATTAATTTCAATACATATCGACTTCTGGTTTTAAATATTCAATTTAGCAGACATTTTTCTATCCAAATTATAAATTTCAGATTTTGGGGACCCTTTTATAGCAACATTTTAAAAAAAGAATGTAAATAATTTTTATTTTTTTTTTAAATTTTTGTGATTTTCTTACTATAATTTCTAAACTAATTGAGATAACGACTTCCGGTTTCCGGAATTGAATTTCTTAGACAATTTCCTATAATATACATTATATTAAAAAAATTTATAGGTCTTGGTTAAGCTAAAAATTTAAGTTTTTTTTGGAAGAGAAAATGGTAAAATTTTGCATTTAAAAAATTTCTTGTGTTTAATCAGCTCTATATTATAAACGAATTGAGATTTCGGGTTCCGGAATTGAATTTCGTAGATAATTTCCTATAATATACATTATATTAAAAAAAAATTATAGGCCTTAGTTAAGCTAAAATTTTAAGTTTTTTTTCGAAGAGAAAATGGTAAAAATTTTATATTTTTAAAATTTCTTGTGTTTAAGCAGCTCTATATTATAAACGAATTGAGATTGAGATTTCATATTATTGATGAATAAAATCTGAGTAGGACTGTACAATATTACAAGACTATTATTGACTAGACTATAATATAGAGCTGATTAAACACAAGAAAATTTTTAAAATGCCAAAATTTTACCATTTTCTCTTCGAAAAAAACTTAAAATTTTAGCTTAACCAAGGCTTATAAATTTTTTAATATAATGTATATTATAGGAAAACCCGGAAGTCGATATCTCCATTCGTTTATAATATAGAGCTGATTAAACACAAGAAATTTTTAAAATGCCAAAATTTTACCATTTTCTCATCGAAAAAAACTTAAAATTTTAGCTTAACCAAGGCCTATAAAAAATTTTAATACCATTTTCTCATCGAAAAAAACTTAAAATTTTAGCTTAACCAAGGCCTATAAAAAATTTTAATATAATGTATATTATAGGAAATTGTCTAAGAAATTCAATTCCGGAAACCGGAAGTCGTTATCTCATTTATTTCAGAAATTATAGTAAGAAAATCACAAAAATTTAAAAAAAAATTAAAAATTATTTACATTCTTTGTTAAAAATGTTGCTATACAAGGGGTCCCCAAAATCTGAAATTTATAATTTGGATAGAAAAATGTCTGCTAAATTGAATATTTAAAACCGGAAGTCGATATGTTCATGTTTGAAAGTAACAGTTGCAATAGGAAAAATTCAACATTTTTGCAAAGAGCAAACAAAACGCTCCGCTTGTCTTTATCATAACTTGCGAACTTTTATATCAAAGTTGTAGCAAATTTTATTCTCTACAACTTTGTAATAAGTACTTTAGTAGGGTCTGTAATGGATAAAATACTGCATTTTGGGATAAAAGCGATTTTATTGCAGAAACTTATTAACAACATCAAAACAAAAAATTTGAGTCGAGGATCCACTCCGCCGGACCCCCCCCCCTCCCCCCGGGTACCACCCCTTAAAGTTCGGCAGTGTCCGCTCTGCTTTATTATTTATTTACTGGAGAACGGTTATAGCTACGGCAAAAATTCAAACACTGAAATATGCACAAATGTACAGACTATTACTGTATATTTTTAGTTTCTCAGGTTTTTGCTTGGAATATATCTAAAATATTTGTTTTTTCAGATTTGGATCACTTGAATTGAAATATTTTATTTTTTTACGGCTATACTAATCATTTTTTGAAGTTTTTTTTCAAGTAAAACTTGTGGGAAATTTACTTTTCTATGTATATTCAAAATTTCAGCTCCTAAACATGAACCATTATGAACTGGTGATTTTTTGAACATTATTACGCGCTGTCATAGCGCAGCGTCTTGAAGTCTACGATGAGTGGGGGAACACGCGTTTATTTAATCACTCATTATTGCAGATGTTTAACTATTTCTCTTAACTTAAAATAAATCTATCTATTTATCTTAGAGATATTTGCACTTTAGATAAAAACCACCCGTCTTTAATGGAAGCATTTCAAAATGGTTTTTTTTGTTTTAAATAAATCTGGCAGTCGATTTTCCGATATTGGTCTGGATCAAGCCCATGAACAAAATAAAGCTATTATAAAAGGTGTTGGTGCTGCCATAAATCTCACACAAAATACAAGTGCATTTTACAGATGGATGCTTTCTGGACCAGAAATCGCTAGATTGTTTGAGGACTTCCAAAAAATATTTATCCAACATGCTCCTAATTTATTGCATCACGAAGAAACATAATCTTTTCAAGCTAATTTCACTGAAAAAATGTTTCAAACAAACTTTTGAAGAATTTGGTAATCCTTTTTACTTCCTTGTACGAAGTAAGGAAGTATTGTAATCGCGAAAAATTTCGGTTCTCAGATTTTGACGGAAATATCCGTTTTGACCTTTTCTGAATCCATTATGACTAGTTTCGACGTGACGTCTGTACGGACGGACGGACGGACGTATGTGTGTCGCATAACTCAAATACGGTTAGACGTAGAAAGTTGAAATTTTGTATTTAGGACTGTTATAGCATCTAGTTGTGCACCTCCTATTTTTGGTTTCAGTCTACAAACCGGAAGTAGTACTTTTTAAAAATATTTCGATAAATATTTAATTTTAGACAATTTTTTTTATTTTAAATGAAAGATTATGTGATTATTACCTAAAATCGGTATTTTATAAATATTTTTGTATCTGGTATCATTTAGGAATAATTAAAGTATATATTTTTAATTTAGTATTTCTTTATCTTGTAGTCCATGATCGATTAACATTTGTTACTACGTAAAATTTAAATGATTATGACATGACAGTGACAATAGTAAAATATGCTTTATATCTTCTTCTGCAGTTTAAATAAAATGACTAAAATATATTTGTGAGTATACTAGTATAATAAGTTAAAAGAATTTTTTATATTATTCTACATTTTAGTTATTAAGAAAAGTATGAACAAACAAGGCGTACAAGGAAGTCATGTGGTGTCCACGTCAGATTTTTTGGATTGTGGTACGAATTTATACTCTTTTGAAAATAATTTAGTTATGAGAAAAGAATGTACTAATTTTTTAAATAATATTGAAGAAAAAGCTTCAAATATGTATTAAAAGTTTTTAGAAAACCATCCACACTAAAAATGTTTCGAGACATATTTTAAAAGAAATTGAAAAATATTCAGTAAAACGCGTTAGATGTTGTCTGGGATGTGTATAATAGGAATAGTATCAAAGGCAACACTCGCAATATGCGAGCACCAGGAACGCGTCACCAGGTGGAAAATTCCTCGTTTTTAATAATACAGAAAATAAAACTGCTTTATTTTCACTTCTTACTGAAAGTATAATTTCATCTGAGCAGAGCATTAGCCAGACTGTTATCTTCTCTAATTTAATTAAATTATTACAGCGTTTTTAATTCTCTGCTATTGCAACAGTTGTGAGTGTATAGACATAAATGATGCACGGAAAGAACTATTCACGTCTAAAACACGAAATATAGTTAATATAGGTACCTTATACCATTATCAGCATCTGTATTTATGTTTTACGTGCAGCTTATCAAAGTGGGCATATTTGGGGGCAATCATTACCCGAAATAATGATTCTACCAAATCTTGATAATTGGGGCTGGACCACTACTGATAAGACCACATATCCAAGTCCTAAATGGTCAACATTACCTATTGTTTCAAATGCATTACAGGAACTTATACACTGCTCCTGCAAATTAAAGTGCAAAGATAAGATTTGTAGTTGTAGAAAGTCTAATCTTGCATGCACTTTGTTAAGTAAGAATTGCAAGGGAAGTTGTTTAGAATAAGACTACAAGCTTTTATTTCGAATACTTTCAAAAAATTTCACAAAAGAATTTGTTAATGTCGTTCAATAAGTTTGCAACAAGTAATCATTGTCTCAAATTAATAGTTTCGTTTGTATGTTCGTTTGAAAAATTCTGCAAATGTGCAATTTACCGAATTCTCAACATATTGATTACAACAGTATGATTGATTGTGTTTGAATGTGAATACTTAAACAATAATGAATATTTAACTAATATTATATTCACTCTAACGTTTCAAATAACTTTATATTGTTAAACAATTAATATGCAATAAAGATTCCTTCATTTGTTGTAATTACCATTTTATTAAGATAAATATCACAAAAATTTCCAATATTAAAAATATTTTTATTTTAATTACATATACAAACGAATAGACCTGCGCTAAAATATTATGTCCAAGCTATTACAAGAGTTTTGTGCACACTTTGTTTAAAAAAGTCATCATTTCGTAACAGTTCATGTTTTAGAGTTAAAATTTTAAATAAAATAGCAAATTTTGTACAAGTTTTACTTGTAAAAAAATTCAAAAAATGATTAGTATAGCCGTAAAAATATAAAATATTTCAAATCAAGTGTTCCAAATCTGAAAAAAAACCATACTTTTGATATATTTCAAGCAAAAACCTGAAAAATTAAAAATCCATAGAAATAGTCTTAATTATGTTTCTTCGTGATGCAAAAAATTAGGTGCATGTTGGATAAATATTTTTTGGAAGTCCTCAATCAATCTAGCGATTTCTCGTCCAGAAAGCATCCATCTGTAAAATGCACTTGTATTTTGTGTGAGATTTATGGCACCACCAACACCTTTTATAATAGCGCTATTTTGTTCATGGGCTTGATCCAGACCAATATCGGAAAATCGACTGCCAGATTTATTTAAAACAAAAAAAACCATTTTGAAATACTTCCATTAAAGACGGATGGTTTTTATCTAAAGTGCAAATATCTCTAAGATAAATAGATATATAGATAGATAGATTTATTTTAAGTTAAGAGAAATAGTTAAACCTCTGCAATAATAAATAAACGCGTGTTCCCCCACTCATCGTAGACTTCAAGACGCTGCGCTATGACAGCGCGTAATAATGTTTAAAAAATCACCAGTTCATAATGGTTCATGTTTAGGAGCTGAAATTTTGAATATACATAGAAAAGTAAATTTTCCACAAGTTTTACTTAAAAAAAAACTTCAAAAAATGATTAGTATAGCCGTAAAAAAATAAAATATTTTAATTCAAGTGATCCAAATCTGAAAAAACACATATTTTAGATATATTTCAAGCAAAAACCTGAGAAACTAAAAATATACAGTAATAGTCTGTATATTTGTGCATATTTCAGTGTTTGAAATTTTGCCGTAGCTATAACCGTTCTCCAGTAAATAAATAATAAAGCAGAGCGCGCACTGCCGAACTTTAAGGGTGGTACCCGGGGGTGGGGGGGGTCCGGCGGAGTGGATCCTCGACTCAAATTTTTTGTTTTGATGTTGTTAATAAGTTTCTGCAATAAAATCGCTTTTATCCCAAATTGCAGTATCATGCCTATTTTCGAGCATTACAGACCCTACTACTTGTACTCTACAATGCAGCGATAACGAGATATTATAGAAAAGGCAGATTTTGGCAGCCATTTTGTTGTCCTCACGCCCCCGCTCACTACCTACGGGTCAGGACTTTTGATATGTTCATTACTAGACCTTCCCGAACAATGCTACAAAGTTTCAAAACTTTCGGATTTTAAACCGCCATTTTTCCTATTTTGACTGGACTAATAATGGACGTGCGTCTTGGGTAATATATGTGTCTCCACCGAAAACGCAACCCGCATAACTGGTGGACTGAGATTTTCTCTCAAATTTTTGTGTATAGATAGTCCAAGAAATGTTGTCCATTTTTTGTTCACATATTTCATGCAAAAATAAATATAACAAAATTTTTGAAGATAAATACATTAAATACTGGTTTGACACTTACAGAGTAAAATAAAGCAATAAATCATAAAGTTACAAATATTGTCTTAGCCCTCTTGGCTGTGTCTAACTATATTCAGTTGACGCGATGCGCACTTATCACTTTTAGAAAGAGAGGTCCAGTCCACCATGACAGATAACTGGAGACAGCCCCTTACATTGTATAGATATAGGAGACGCAGGTCCATTATGTATATAGAGGTCACTGACTTGCACATAGCCCATAGTATAGACTTTATATATGACATGAAATACCTACTGATCACGAATCAAAAATAATATTTTCAAAATTCTCAAAAATGAATCATATTCTAAATGACGTACACATTTTTAGAGCCACTGATACTAGGGTACTTTACCATAGTTGCAAATTAGCAATCCAGTCAATTATATTGAAAGGAGACCTCAAAAATGAGTTCTTGCCATGAAAAAAGTTTTCAAAAAGTTAATAGTTCTTTAAATATTTGAGATTTAGAAAAGATTGCAATTTATTTTGCGAATTTAAAAAAATATAGTACCTATCGACCATTTAATAGATATGTGCTTACTATGTATTTTAAATTTACCTATACAATATTGGAGAGCTGAAAGCGGGTTGCATATCTATTTGCCAAAACTTGTGACGTCACGACTTTTGTAGTCGATCCAAATGTCACTTGCCAGGCAGCTCGTGAATTTTTTTTATTATTAATCTATTAAAGCAAACGTTAAATTGTAACTAAACCCATGGTAATCAATAATATTGCCAAATTATTTTGAAATATTTGTATTTAATCCACTCTAATTTCTGAACGAACTAAGATATCGACTTCCGGTTTCCAGCATTGGATTCCTCGGTCTTTTTTCTGTAAGAGTCATTATAATATAACTAAAATTTCTAAAGAGCTTTGTTGAGCTGAAATTTGAAGAGAGAAAATAGTGAAATTTTTTTGTTTACTGTGTTGCGGTTCTAAGATTTAAATTTTCAAAACAATTCTATATAAAATGTTATAAACAAAAAGTCGATATATGAACCCATTTAGAAATGATAAATGATTAAAAATAATAAATAAATAAAATACTCAAATTTCACTATTTTCTCTCTTCAAATTTGAAAAAATTCTAAAACTGATTTATTTTCTTTGTTTAAATTGTGGCTAAAATAGGGCCTCCAAAAGTTTACAAAATTATATTGTTGATAGAAAAAAGTCTGCAGAATCGAATGCTTCAAACCGGAAGTCGATATTCTTATCTGCTAAAAAGTTACATTCGTTTTTGTGAGAAAACATAGGGTACTGGCACTTTCCCCTTTCCCCCTCACCCCAAACACCACTGCCAAACAGGTAACTGCTTTCAACTATTGTTTTTGTTTCGTGGCAAGGCTTACTTATTTCAACGTTCATGGGTGCATAATTTAAGTGCCCGTAATTTAATATTTTAATAATACAACATATGATTTTTTTATACCACCGTACAGCAAATTTAATGTAGGTACTTTTCTAATTCGTAAAAAAATTACGTTCCATTTGAAATTTGAAAGTTGCTATCACTTCCGATTTTTGAGGAAGATTCACGTCCGCTATCATTTACTACACATAGTCCGGTCGCCAAATGAGAAAATCGGCTTGAACCTGGAAGTTGGGTACAACAAATATTTTATGATTGATTCTAGTAGTATTTGATATACTAAATCATAATATGACGGGTGCCAGACTGGCACCACTGTAACTTCTAAACAAATTAAAATTTTGATATTCGGTTTCTTTTATTAAATTCTGCAACAAATTCTCTATAAGATAGATTGTATGAAATGTTTCTTGAAGGCCTTAGTTAAGCCAAAATTTTAAGATTTTCTTCGAGAGAAACTTGAATTTTTTTACTTTTTTCATAATTTTTGTGTTTAATGACCTGTAACTTCTGAACAAATTAAAATTTTGATATCCGGTTTCTTTTATTAAATTTTGCAAACAATTCTCTATAAGTTGGATTGTATGAAATTTTTCTTGAAGGCCTTAGTTAAGACAAAATTTTAAGATTTTCTTCGAGAGAAACTTGAATTTTTTTTACTTTTTTCATAATTTTTGTGTTTAATGACCTGTAACTTCTAAACAAATTAAAATTGTTATATCCGGTCTCTTTTATTAAATTTTGCAAACAATTCTCTATAAGATAGATTGTATGAAATTTTTCTTGAAGGCCTTAGTTAAGCCAAAATTTTAAGATTTCCTTCGAGAAAAACTTGAAATTTTTTTACTTTTTCCATAAGTTTTGTGTTTAATGACCTGTAACGTCTAAATAAATTAAAATTTTGATTTCCGGGTTTCTTTTATTAAACACAAAAATTATGAAAAAAGTTAAAAAATTCATGTTTCTCTCGAAGAAAATCTTAAAATTTTGGCTTAACTAAGGCTTTCAAAAAAAATTAAAATAATCTATCTTATAGAGAATTGATTGCAGAATTTAATAAAAGAAACCGAATATCAAATTTTAATTTCTTTAGAAGGTACAGGTCATTAAACACAAAAATAATGAAAAAAGTAAAAAAAATTCAAGTTTCAAAATTTGAACGCGTGTATCTCAGAAACGGTTAATCGAAGAGAGCAGTTTAAAGTTTCATTTTTTTGGAAATTTTGTTCTCTACAAAAATGCACTGGACAATCTTAACCGTAGAACTAACCGTTTAGTAGTTATTGGCAAATAATCAAAAAAATCCATTTTTTTGGGCGATTTTTTCGAATTTTTGGAGTTGCCCAGGGGTGCCAGTCTGGCACCCGTCATAGTATGATTCAGTATATCAAATACTACTAGAATCAATCATAAAATATTTGTTGCACCCAACTTCCAGGTTACATGGCTTGGCGACCGGACTAACATGATACTGTATAAATCATGTATTTGACAAAAAACGTTAAGTCGACAAATAAGCGAGATAAATGCTGGTTCATTTATAAACAGACACCCTGTATAGATTATTTTATTAACCTAAGGGAAATTTACTTTGATTTAACATTTACTGTGTGTAAAGCCCTGTTCGCACAATGCAACTTTGATGAATCTTGCATGCGCCAAGAGAAGAGTCTTTACAAGCGTCAAAATATTTTTACAGGCGCTGCTATTTTGGTGCATCAAAGACTCTTGGGAATCGTTGATAAATTCAGATTGATTGCGTTAATCATTAAATTTAAAAACAAAAATGAAAATGTCAATGTGACAGATTAACAGACGTATACACGATTCCCGGAAATTTCATCGCGGGAAAATTCATCGCGGAAAGTTAATCGCAGGAAAATTCATCGCGAGGTAAATTAATCGCAGGAAAGTTCATCGCTGGAAAGTTCATCGCGGGGTAAATTCATCGCGAGGTAAATTCATCGCGGAAAAGTTAATCGCGGCGAAAATTCATCGCGAGGTAAATTAATCGCGGGAAAGATCATCGCGAAATAAATTCATCGCGAGGTAACTTAATTACGTAAAAGTTCATCGCGATGATAATTAAGGCTATACTTCACCTTCGCATAGACAGGCGTTCGTAGTTTACTAATAACTTCATTTAGGGAAATTTTCGAGAACAAAATTATTTACAAAAATTCTTTAAAATATTGTGCTTAACAGCGGTAGTTTTTTAAATTTTAAAAATTTTCGAAAAAAAAATCCAAAATTTGATTATTTTTTAAATTTAAAATGAGGGACGTTTCTTGAAAAATAGCGATGTACCGCTGTTGAGACACTATAGCAGATACATGTGTAATTTTTTTGAAAAAAATATGAAAATCGACAAAAAAGTTATTGGTAAAATACGAATTTTGACGGTTTTCTAGACTTTCCATTATTCAAAACAAGTTCGGAAAATCGAAAAAGACAATACATATAATAATAATAATAATAATTCTTTATTCCATCTTTTGTACATATACAATTATGGTTCGTCAATAAATATAAATCTAGAGCATGGATTTGACACTAGTAATACAAAAACATAAAAGAAAAACATGAAAAAATAAGTTTATTTTATTTTATTCTATTACATATTAAAAAATTGGGGGTGTATCCATATACTCTTTAATGCTGTAAAAGCAATTACTTATTAGATAAGATTTTACTTCTCTTTGAAATTTTGTATTGGAATAATTTTTCACTTTAGTAGGTAAATGATTGTAGAGGAAAATCTATATTGAATTTCTTTGCGCTTTTAAACTACAGCTAGTATACTGGTTTGGTTCATAAAGTAATCGAAATGGGCGAGTTATGAATTTAATAAGTAACTACACTACGCTCATTCGAAAGGAGCCTTAATCGCCAAAAATTAATTTCAGACATAATTCATGATCTGTAAATTCTTCTTTGCAGACAAATAAATCACAATGTTGCATTTTATTAACAACAGTTGCATAAGCGCAAAAGTGCACATTTGAAAAGCACGATGGTTTTAGGGATTGTAGGTACGACAGTTTTTGTACAATATTTTTTGAATTTTTTAAAACTAGAAAATATTCCTGCCTAACTTTTTTCTGAACTTAACCCCATCATACTCGAAAAGTATTTTTAACAAGATTTTTTGAATTTTTTAAAACTATAAAATATTCTTGCCTAACATTTTTCTGAACTTAAGTCCATCATACTCGAAGAGTATTTTTAACAAGATTTTTTGAATTTTTTAAAACTAGAAAACATTTATGGTCAGAAATTTCATTTTCGAAAAATGCGCTTATTCAATGTTTTGATCGGCGCTTATTCAATATAAATTTACTTATTATATTTCTGCGCTTTTCCAACATTATAATGACTAAAAATGCGCTTTTACAACTCACCGAATTTTGTTACACCAGTTGGGTATACCTGAGGCCTGAGGTATTAAATATATTCAAGTGTTATTGAGTTTCTATATCTTTCTTTTTGCAGTATTACACTTTTGTTTCTTAGCTATTGATGTTGTGAACGAATGCGGGAGACAAATGACTTTTGAATCCTATTATAGAAATTGTAAGCCAAAGAACCCCTGCAAACGTTAGAATTTTATGAACTTTCTTCAAGTGCAGTTTGTAAGGGAAAATATTAAATTTCATATTATAAAATATTTCGTGATCAATAAGGATTAACATACCATTCAACATTACTACAATAAATATGTTCGCGATGAATTTTCTCGCGATTAATTTACCTTGCGATGAATTTTCCACGCGATGAACATTCCCGCGATGAACTTGCCCGCGATGAATTTACCTCGCGATGAATTTACCCCGCGATGAACATTACCGCGATGAACTTTCCTGCGATTAATTTACCTCGCGATGAATTTTCCCCGCGATGAATTTTCCTGCGATTAACTTTACGCGATGAACTTTCCGCGATGAATTTTCCTGCGATGAATTGTCTGGACACGGTATACACAGTTTCTGAAATTTTGGTGGCTCGAAGAAATGTACTTATAAATATATTAATAACTGGGTTTGAAACTTACTATACCTAAAACTTAAAATACCTAGGAGCCGAAATTTAATTAATAAAAACTGACTGAATTCCAGTAAGTTTTTATCCTTCCATTAAATGTATCCAGTCAAGAAGCATCACCGATTCATCATTATCAAAATAAGTAATAATAATAAATCAAAAATCAAATACGATGAACACTTTCGCGGTAAATCACTACACAGTAATGCCAATCTAACAATGAGACTTTATTTGAAACTAGGAAGAAGTCTATTTTAATGCTACAAACACGCACCAAACACATTTCAAGTGGAACGGCCATGCAACAACTACATGTTTCATTCTTGGAAAGACTCTTCTCTTGGCGCATGCAAGATTCATCAAAGTTGCATTGTGCGAACAGGGCTGAAGAAACAATTAAAAAATTTAAGTTTTGCAACGGTATGTTACTTTTAGTTGTTCATTATTCTTAAGAAAGCAGTTTCTCTGAAGCTTGTCTCAGCATCTGTCCTACACAATTTGTAACAAAAATGCGCAAACTCGGTCTAGGAATTTTGTAAACATTTTATAAATTAGTATACAAATGAAAATACCTGAAAGTATCATAAAATTAATATAATTTTTTAAAAATTTTAATTTAACATTATTCTTTAAGAAAAAATCTTTTATCTTTATTACCTTCATAATAAATATGTAATACATAATAAAGAAACTGCCATTTATGCAATATTTTGTTGCGTACTCTTAAATTATGATTGTTTCTTTCAATATTTAATAATAATAGATTTTTATTTCATTCAGATGGTCATCATCTCCTTAATATTCGGCGGTTTGGGAGTTGAAACAGACAAATCCTCGTTTCATTACAAAATTGAAGCTGGAGCATCCCTCTATAGCACAATTGCATCTGCATTTGTTTCTTTCGGTATCTGCATTTTACTTGTCATAGGCATCTTCATGGTTAGTATTTATATTTTTATATCAGTTTATATCCAGTTTTATAGCGACTAGAAAAAAATGGGTACCTAATAGCGTCAATTTTATGCCGGCTACACATTACATGGAAAACTAGGCCAATGGCAAACGTTGGTGATTTGTAAATTTTTTCATGTCGAACGACATTTACCGAATACTCCCTACACATTACGTGCCGAATCATCCCATACATATGACAAAACTAAATGCTAGATCGCGTTTCGTATAGACAAGTGGCCAACATTTCTTTGATTCGGGTCTCATTTACCGACTTCAATCCGAACGTAGACGAATGCAAACGTTGGAAGGAGTTTGTCATTTGTGGTACCGTACACACTATTCGGCAAACTTCACATATCACAAACGTTTGCCTAGTTTGCCATGTAATGTGTAGCCGGCATTGACTGTGCCTAATTACATAATATTTGCATGAAATTTGAAAAGCTTGGTACAGTTTTAACTCAAATTATTGAACTTTTATACACACTATGACTGAAATGTCACACATGACTCAGATTTGACAAAAAATTTAGCAATCGATTGTGAACTGGACAAACACTTTTTAATATGAAGAGAAAGTTTCATACAGTTCTCATTAAAATTGTAAAAGTTGTAGCAGTTTGAATATTATCAAATATTTGTCTCGTCCAGGGTGGCTCTTTTTTGGTCGGCAATATTATAAGAATTAAGATTTAATTATGTCGCGTCCCTAATATATCAATATGAAAAAAATATGCATTTACACTGTGGTTGATTATTTGCATTGAGGATCTGTGCCTATCAATGTTAAAAATCAGGATCTAAGCCTAGATCTATGCGTAATTTAATTCAGTTAATCAACATTGTTTTCAAAGAAACTTCTTAAATTGTAAACCCAAATTAACAATGAACTAACGAATTCTTAAGAATGCTATGATAAGATGATATCATGCTCTTTCTTAATTTCCAGAAACGTTCAGTCTTCTTTATCCCCTTTCTGATCGTCTTCTGCCTAGCCTGTATAGGAAGCAGTATTATCACGCTCATGTTTTTTGCTGCTATATTCACATTAACATTTCCTGCAACTATTTTATTCTTCTTCGGTTTTGTTGGCTTGCTCATCTGTAGTGGTAAGTACTCGATTTGTTATTTATTTGATAAAATTTTGTGCACGAACAAAGTATTGGAAAAGCACGAGTACAAATCATAAAAACAAACTAGTTATGCAATAATTTCACACGATTTTACATAGCCGACATTTTAGTACGAAATCAGTGAAATATCTCTTGCATTTTAAGTAGGTATTGTAAAAAAAATTTCAAATATTTAACCTTAAACATTTTTCCAAAACTGAAATTTAAACTGGGCAGTACATACTTTTAAAATAACGCGAAATAACACACTGTCCACGAATTCGAAAAAAATTTGTCAAAATTTGCAAAATGAATCGCAATCTACATGACGGGAAAACCCGAAAGTGCAAAAACCGAATGTTGCATAGCAAATTCTGAAAATATTTCAACCGAAAATGCATTCATCGAAAGTGCATTTCTCGAAAATGTATTGACCGAAAGTGCATTGACCGAAACATTTTCGGAATTTGCTACATTCGGTTTTGCACTTTCGGTCAATGCATTTTCGGGATTTGCATATGCACCCCTAAATGACACATTTTTAGTGCCATTAGTATTTCCAACATTATTAAATTAAATTAAGCAATAAGTAGGGTACATACCGGTAATCACTTAACCTATGGTTAAATAAATAAACAAATAAATTAAACTCTGGTGATACCTACTTAGAGTTCATAAAACCAGTGGCTCTAAAAATGCAAACGTCATTTAGGGTATCTACATTTTATTTTGCAAATTTTGAAAAAATTCTTTTTATTCGTGATTAGTATCACATGCCATGTAGTATTTGTAATTTAATTTTTTACGTGAAGATGTGAAACAACCTTTATATATTAGAAGTAAAATCATTTTCAAAGCCACATGTTTGTTGTAGTTTGGAATACGAAAACTCGCAAATTTCCAAAGTTTGTACAGATTGTAATACTATATTTACAACAGAAAATAGGCAAGGACTATAAAGAAAATTGTCACGTACAACTTAATTAAAAAATGAGACACTTTTGTTATTAACTTCATTGGATTATTGAAAAAATAATAAAACCATATACAAATAAACTAGGTATCAAAACAATATTCTAAAATTCTGCTACAATGAATGTTCATTTTATAATTCTTCACTTTCTTTTTCAAAACAAATAAAACTATAAAACCTAATAAAAGTTTATTGTTTTCAGCTATATATTGGTACCTATGGATAGTAGTCTACAGTTACTACCATGTAGTAAAATCTGAAGAGGTACCAACCGGTGGAAACGTGTAGGTACTACAGTCCATCATTGAATCAGCCATCTTCTTACGAAAAAGATCGCACACAAATGGCTTAAACGCGTCGCCAAAGTAATATACATTTATTTTATGTTGATATATATGTATAGTACATTATTTTTTGTTTTATTTTTACCTGTCTATTTTAAAATTACTTTTATATTTTTATTAGTTTTATGTATTGCCTTGCAAATAAAAGATATTTTAAAATTTATCTTCTTCTTTTTAACTTCCCCGACCTATGTAATAGAGGGAAGTACCTATTGTAATCATGATTTTTTGACAGTTCGAGATTTTGGTGAATCTTCATGTTTTAGACCCTACTGAACCCAAAAAACATAATTTTAAAAAACTCGGTCTGTTAGTCTGTGGGTCTGTCGGTCTGTCTTGATGTTGCATAACTCAAAAACGCGTTGGAATTTTGGACAGAAATTTTATATTTAAGATCTTGAGCCAAAATCTGACTTCAAGTTCGTTAATGAGCTTTATTCAACCAGTGGTACCAACTTGATAAACATAACTTTTTTATTTTTATCAAAATACTATCGTGTGTGGTACCAAATTAAAGCTCTCGGGAAAAGAATTCTAGTAGAAAAACAAAAATAACATTAAACGATCGCCAATTTTTTTAAATACATTATTCAAATTATACCAAATTTGGTGTCAATTTAAAGCTCTCGGGGAGACGAGTTTAGTAAAAATGTCAAAAATGACATTTATGCGATATTCAATCAAGATAAATTTATTTAAATTTTGCTGAATAAAGTATAAAATTAAAGGAGTTACGAAAATAGTTATTTATGTATCAAGTACCGAAAGTGCATATTTTCAGTACAAGCATGTATAATTGCAGCCCGAGGCAACGCCGAGGTCTGCAATCATGCGAGTGCTGAAAACGCACTTTCTGTACAAGATGCATACAATATTTTTTTTTAAAATTGTGTTACTCAAGAAAATTTACATATTATGCAGTTTTTAAATGACGTAATTTAAATAAAATCAATCTGTCGTTTCTAAAGGGCCGACAATTGAAAATGTTTATTGACAACGAAAAAAAAAATTTTTTATGACAGGCGCTTCATGTAATAGTGTAAAAATTGTTATTTAACTAAGAATTTTATTGATAAAATTATGGACGAAAACAGTGATGGAAGTGATTTTGAAGATCAAGGTATTCCACCTGAAATTGCAGAGACTGCTAACGCAGCAACTTTAAGTATACTGCCTTCAAAATCGCGAGAGAAGATACTTTTTAGTACTAGTACCGAAAAGTAATTACTTTTCAGTACTAGTACCGAAAAGATTGATTTTCTGTTGATGTCTTGGTTACCATAATGTTAATATTTTGTTTCAATTTTGAAAAAAAGTTATTAAAACTTATAGTCGGGGAAGTACTGTGGTGGACACAGCAGATTTTTTAAATTTATGATTATGATGTATCCCAATTCCTCTATTTTGTAAATATAACATCAATTGACGTCGTAATTGCTTGAAATGATTCTGTCATTGCTGATAGTAATTGAGAAATGATTTAACTATCATCAATTATCCATCACTTGCTCTTAGTTCTGATATTAGACCGGGAGCCGGCAGGTCAGGTAGGTGTATGATTTGCCACATTTCGAGGCTTTGGTGGTTGATAGCCAGTAATACCCCCACCCCCAAAACGCAAGTATGGCGTCCCTAAAGTGTAGCTTTTACACGGAGCGAATTATCAAACGTGTCAAAAATTGACATGCCCATGGGGAATAGGCCACACGATGATTGTTGTTTTATGTTGTTCAGGAGGTTGCCAAAGCACGGAAACGCAATATGCCATACCAATACGGCGTCGCCTAATGTCCGCCATACAAGCCGAAACGTGTCATTTTTTTACAGTCGACATGTATCATTGGCCACACGCTGTTCTTTGGCGATATTTGTTCGGGATAAAATATATAACAAGGATATACAAACGCCATACCGCTGGCGCGTCGCTAAATGCCCGCCATACCAGGGCAAAGATGTCGATTTTTCACCAGGGCCATGTATGATCGGCCACCAAAGCGCCATACCGGTACCGACCATACATGGCCCTGGTGAAAAATCGACATCTTTGCCCTGGTATGGTAGGCACTTAGCGACACGCCAGCGGTATGGCGTTTGTATATCCTTGTTCTATATTGTATCCCGAACAAATATCGCCAAAGAACAGCGTGGGGCCAATGATACATGTCGACTGTAAAAAAAATGACACGTTTCGGCTAGTATGGCGGACATTAGGCGACGCCTTATTGGTATGGCATATTGCGTTTCCGTGCTTTGGCAACCTCCTGAACAACATAAAACAACAATCATCGTGTGGCCTATTCCCCATGGGCATGTCAATTTTTGACACGTTTGATAATTCGCCCCGTGTAAAAGCTACACTTTAGGGGCGCCATACTTGCGTTTTGGGGGTGGTTGTATTACTGGCTATCAACCACCAAAGCCTCGAAATGTAGCAAATCATACACCTACCTGACCTGCCGGCTCCCGGTCTATATAGTTTTCTCAAAATTTGTAATAAATTCCTGAAGGTTTCCATCAACAAATTTCAGACGGAATGTCGAATAGGGGAATGGCTTAAAATACGGTTTTTACTTCCTTTTACAGAGTAAAAAATCTGGTGTGGTCACCACACAACTTTCTTATACACAACTGTGTGTACTCGTATAAATATTGCACTTGACACACGTTTGACACAATGCGTTTGACATAATAGAATAACTGACATAATTGACTTAGCTTGTTTGTTTTCAAGCAACTATGGTTATTATCAATCATAAACATATCTTTATTTATATAAGTTGGGATCAGTGTTGTAATAGATAATAATATTTTTTATCTAGATAAAGATAAAGATAACTCACTTTTAATTTATCTAGATAAGATAAAAGATAACCATTGAAAAATTTATCTAGATAATAGATAAAAGATGAATACTTATTATCTAGATAATTATTAGATAATTTATAGATAATATAAATAAATATAAAGGACTTTATGAAGGGAAGCTGGAGAATCGGCAGCATTGCAAGCTTGTGCGTTGTAAGCTTGCACAATTTGATTACATTTGAATTCGATTAAAATTACAATTGAAAAAAGTTGGTTATAATTTTACTAAAATTATTATCTAGATGATAATAAAAAATAGATAAAGATAATTTGTAATTTTATCTAGATAAGATAATAGATAAATAAGAAAAAAATTATCTAGATAAGATAATAGATAAAAATATATTATCTAGATGATTTATCTAGATAAAATTATCTAGATAAGTTACAACATTGGTTGGGATTGGGGTGATTTGTAACAATTTATTGGGATTATTTTCATAAGTTGGTATTTCAATTAATTATTCTATCATATTGTCTTCTAATTTACAATGGCTTGTTATTTGCATAGAGATATCCCAAAAATCTAAATTGGAAACTTGTTTCACAATTTTTTGTAAATCTTCTAAGTTTATAATTGATTAATGAATTTTGTTTAAATTACAAAATGTTAAGCTGGTTTCAATTTCTGCTATGATTTCTACTAGATTAACAGTTAATAAGATTAATTGATTTAAAATATCTTTTATGATCATTATATTATGCCAATTACTATTTTCTTTTATTATTCCTTCAATCCATAATATTCTTGTTTTTAATTTATCTTCATTATGTTTTATATTTTCAAGTTGTGTATTGAATTTGGAAATAAGTTCTTTATTTAATCTAATAGTTTCTAAATTTTGATTCTCTAGAATTTGTTGATTTTTCTTTATCAAATAGCTCACCATAACGTTGGCCGTCAGAAGCATCTAAATTTCCTAGTCCATTTATCAAACCTCTTTTTACTCTTCTTTTATTAAGAATAGTAGCCATTTTTTCTTCAAGTCTATTACAGTTAAACTCTAAAATATTAATATATGTTTCTAATTCTTTTTTATATTTATTATTATCATTATTAATATGAATAAACAAGTTATTTTTATGTATTTTAATTTTATCATATTCTAAAATAATACTAGTAAGATTATATCTATAATAACTATACTGTGAATTAATATAAAGATATACATTTCCTAAATCTAAAATATGTATTCCTGGATTATTATTCATTTCTTCTAATTCGTCTAATCCGTAGGTGCATCTGAAACAAATAGTCTCGGTTTTTTAATTTTGTCTATCTTATGTCTTTTATTATCATTTATTTTAATTACACCTAAATTAGGATTATAATTTTCAACTTTATGGATTTTAAATAAAGGTTTCTTTATTTTCTGGATTCGTCTTTTACCTTCTTTGATTAATACGTTCTTAGGAATATTTGCTGGTAAATTATTCTGCGGATTAAATCTTTTATTTTTCTCTATTTGTAAATTCTCTTTAACTTTATTTTGAATTATTTTTAATTTATTTTTATATTCAGTAAGGTAATCTTCATTTGTAATTTTAATTTCAAATGGATTTTTACTTTCATCTTTTCCGAATAATATTTCTACAGGTGGTATTTTAGTTGACTGGTTAATTGAATTGTTATAACCTATTAATGCAAATTTAATTTTGTTTTGATTGGTTTCATTTTTAAATTCCGGTCTTTGATTTAGTATTCGTAAATGTTCGATAATTGTAGAATGGAATCTTTCGATACATCCATTACTTTTAGGATTATCCACACAAGTCATGTGAATTTTAATGTTATAAATTTTGAGTAGATTTTTAACTAAGTTGTTATTAAATTCTGTTCCCGAATCATGAATTATTTCGTCTGGGATTTTATAATTATTAAAGTACTTTATAAGTTCATCTACAATTGTAGAAGCATTTAAATTTTTTAAATAGTAGATTTGTGCGTATTTAGAAAACTGATCTATTATTGTTAAATATTTTTGTTTCTCTAAAGTTAATGTGTCAACGTTTATTATTTGGAAAGGCTTATCTGGAGTTTTTGTTAAGTTGTCATTAATTTGATACGGATGTCTTTCATATTTATTTGATTGACATATTTCACAATTATTTATATATTTTTGAATATCTTGATACATGTTTGTCCAATAATACTTTTGTTTAAGTTTCTGATAAGTTTCTAGAATTCCTCGGTGATTCGTTTTTCCTAAATGATAATTTGTTATTATTTCGATTTGATTTTCTAATGATTCAACATCTTCTAATAAATGTTCGCATTTTATTAATTCGTAAGAATTTCTCACAAAATTTTGTAGTAGTACTTCATTAAATTTTAAATGTAAATCTTTTTCAAATAAACAATAATATTTACAATTTGGGACTAAATAATTTTTAATAAAGTCTTTAATTTCTGACTGTAAATTATTTTTATTTAATTTAATTATTAATCTCTGTTTTTGTCTATTGAATAGTCTATAAATTTCAACTTCTGTATCTTTTTCATGTGTAGAAATAATTAATTGATTTTTACCTAAATTTATTGCTATTTCTTTATAAGTAATTCCGTTTAATTCGTTTTCGTCATCAGAGTGTACAGTTTCTGCATTTGTATCATTTACTTGTGGTATAATACTATCATTATCATTAATATAAATTTCATTTTCAATTATATGAATATGTGTTTCATTAAATATTTCGTTAATTAAATTTTTAATTTCATCGTAATTTTGTTTGTCTAAACCACAACTGATTTTGGGCATGTGTAATTCATAAATATCATTTTCTATACAATATTCTTTTAATTTGATTAGACATTTTTAATATCTGGAATATCTAGTTTTTCATAATGTATTTCTTTTGTTATTAAGTGAAATAAGATATTATTTTTATTTATTGGTTGTATATAGGTTTCTCCTATATTTTTATTTTTACTTTTTAAATAATTTCTACTTTGGAATTTATTTTCAAGTTGTTCTGCAAATCCTTTGCCTAATTTCTTATCAGATGAAATACAATGAACTAAAGTATAATATTTATCAAATATATTTTCATTAGTTTCTATAATTTTAGATTTTGGTTTTATTCTTGATAATGCGTCTGCGTTACTATTTAAATAGCCTTTTTACCTCTCGCCTAGAGAGGTATAGGGATCGTGAAAAAATTCGATGTCGAGATTTTTGTCAATAAGCACGTTTTAGCACCTTTAGAACCTATTTTGACTATTTTCACGATGATGTCTGTGTGTGTGTGTGTGTGTGTGTGTGTATGAAAGTCTGTATGTGTGCCTACTATGCTCTTTCGTTCTTATTCATTATCTCAAATTCTATTGAACATAAAAATCTAATATTTTGCATTATATATTTGTACATGTTAATGAAGAGCTGATTAGATTTTGGTAAAAATCTGCCAACCGGAAATGGTATTTTCTTGAAGCATTTTAACATTTTTTGCAAAAAATATAGAAAATTCTGCGATAATTACAATTTGTCTTACGACATTTCAAAGAACAAATTATATCTTACAATATTTATTTAACATCTTGTCTATATCTCTTACCAATAAAGGATAATAATTTTTCATAGATATATAATTTTACCTACCACGATTTGTAAATCACAATATAGGAAAAAAATTAAAAACAAAAATGAATATGTCAATGTGACAGATGAACAGACGTATACACAATTTCTGAAATGTTTGTGGCACCATTTTAAAAGAAATGTAAATATTATTAACTGAACATAATGTAATAAGGTAATAATAAAGCTAATTTAAAGAACTAAGAACTATAAAATTATTCTCAAAAAGTTTTTAAATTTATTGCAAAATTATAATTTAAGAAAGCCTAACTAAAACCAAATTCACATAAATTACAGTGTTAAGGCGGGAGGTCGTGTGCTGGCCACATCAGATTTTTTATATTCAATTTCAAAATTATACTTGTCTAGTTTAATTTTACATCTCATTAATTTAGAATTTGATCTTTAAGAGACATGAGCCAAACTAATGGTCTATGATCTGTTCTGATTTTAAATTTTGTTCCGTATAAATATGGTCTAAAGTATTTTGTTGACCAAACAATACTTAATAGTTCTTTTTCTGTAGTTGACTAATGTATTTCATGTTCATTTAATGTTCTAGATGCATAAGCTATAGGTAAATCTTGTCCATCATAATTTTGACTAAGTACGGCTCCAATTGCGTAATTTCTAGCGTCTGTAGTATGTATAAATTGTTTAGAGATGTCTGGGTATTGTAAAATAGGTGAATTGATTAATCGTTTTTTACTTTCTTCAAAACTTTCACGATAGTCTTTATTATTTATATCAATTGAATTATTTTTCTTTAAACATTGTGTTAATGGTTTTGTTAATTTTGCGAAGTTTGGAATAAACTTTCTATAATATCCTAATAGTCCTAAATAAATTTAATTTCTTTTGGTGTTTTTGGAATTTTATTAGGGTTTGGTTTTACGCCTTCTTCCGAAACAATGTGACCTAGGTATGCCACTTCTTTCTTAAGAAATTCAGATTTATCTAATTGTATTTTTAAATTATGTTCTTTGAGTTTTTGAAATACTTTTTTAATATTATTTAAATGTTCTTGTAAACTATTACCTAGAATAATTACGTCATCTAGATATACTAAACAGATTTTATTTATGTAATCACGTAAAACATAATTCATAAGTCTTTGGAATGTAGCAGGGGCATTTTTGAGTCCAAATGGCATTCTAGTGAATTCGAAATGACCATGTTCAGTGCTAAAAGCTGTTTTTGGAATACTGTTTTCTTGCATTTGTATTTGGTGAAAACCTGAAGCTAAATCTAAAGTTGTATAGTACATATTTCTACCTAATTTATCTAAAACGTCTATTATATTGGGAATTGGAAATTTATCATCTATCGTTTTTGTGTTTAATTTTCTATAATCTATTACCATACGAAATTTACGTTTTCCCGAAGCATCTAATTTTTTCGGTACCATCCACACTGGTGAACTCCATGGTGAATAGCTTTCTTGTATAATTCCATCTTTTAAAAGTGTATTTACTTGTTTTTTAATTTCTTCGCGATAACATTCCGGATAACGATAAGATTTTGAATAAACTGGTATATCATCATATGTTTTTATTTCATGTTTAATAGCTGATGTGTGAGTCAATGCTTGATATTCTTTTGGAAATAAATCAATATATTCTCTAATAACTTCCATTAATTTATATTTTTCTTCACTATTTAAATGTTCAGTACGGATTTTAATTTCATTGATTTCAGTAAAATTGACTTCATTTTTATTATAGTATTGTAGTTTAAATAATTTGTTTTTAATTTTTACCGAATTATTTTCAAAGTCTAATTTAATTTTTAATTGTTTTAATGCTGGTGTTCCTAATAATACATTGAATTCTGTATGAAAATTAAATAAGTAACATTTAATTTCGATATTTTCAATTATTAAAATTATGAATTGATTCCCTGTAGTTTTACCTAAAGCTGTTGTAAACGAAAATTGTTCTTTATAAATTTTGAATCTATTCATGTTTTGTTTTACAAAATTTTCACGAATTAAATTTATTGACGATCCTGAGTCTAGTAAAATGTTGAAATCTCTTATTTTTAAAAATGGTAATTTACTGTTACAATTTATGTTTAAGTTTTCTCCTGTAAAGAGAGGCTTGTAATGTCTAAAAAATTATTTTCCTGTGTCTCAAAATTTTCAAAGTTATATTCAGTATCATTTTCATGATATTCGTCATAATTTTCAAAAGTTTCATTATTTTCAAAATTTTCTATATCTTCGATGGGCTTCTGTTAATCATCGTTATGGTATAGTTCTTCAAATACATAATTTTGATTTGGTTTATTTTGTGATTGGAAATTTTGTCTTTGTTGGAAATTTTGTCTAGTTTGAACTGACATTGGGGTTGGATTTATATTCTGTGCATTTGCTTTTTGTTGATGTGGAGCAAATATTTTGTTTTGTATAGGTCTATTATTTTGGAAATTAATAGGGCCTGTTGGAAATTGTTGATTTAAATTTCTATTTTGATATGGATTTGAATTTGAATTGCTTGGAAATTGTCTAGGTTGGTTAACTAATAATTTGTGATTATTATTAGTATTTGGTTTACATGTTGTCTGGGTGTTCTTTAAATACTGAAAATAATTTTGTAGTAATGTTTCAATTTCATTAATGTTAGCTGGATTTCTAGTAGCTAAATTATTTCTGTACGGATCTCCGACAGTGGAAATAAAATTATTAACTATTAATTTTTCGATAAATTCTATGATGTTAGTTTTTTTATCTACATCATCTTCGATTCCTAATCTCGATTTAAAAGCTATAAATTTTTCATTTGTGACTTCTAATAATTTGGATTCTTATTTTTAGTAAGTCGTTAATAATAGTTGTAGAATTAGTCTTATCTTTGAAATTTCTGGTTAAGTGAGCTCTTAGATCGTTCCAAGTAGGGAAATCTAAATCTTTGATGTTCTCTAATGCTTTGTCAGTTATTTTACTTTTAATGTTGAGGAATGAGATTGTTTTATCATACTCATCTAGTGGTGGGTTGAAAGTACCAAATAAGTCTTTTACTGTATTTACAGCGTTTATGAATATTGTTAATTTATTTGGGTCGCCATTATAAAATGGAATTGAGTTTAGTGCGAAATTAATTTGATTGGTTCTATCAGCCATTTTAATTTATTTTAAATTATTTGGGAAATGATAGAATACTTTTATAATAATATATTAAAATGTACTTACTGTATTATGCTTATTAATAACAGTATACTAATTATCTTCATTGGAAGCTGCACTTCACTTAGTTGAATGTTGCACTTCAGTTGATTGATCTGTTGATCGATTAATTGATGTTCTCAGTGAACTGATGATCGGTTGGTTGGTGTTCTCAATGAACTGGTGTTCTCGATGAACGGATGTTCGCAATGAACTTGAATGTTAACGATCACTGGCACTACACTTGGTGGCTTCTGTGTGAACGGAATCGTTCTTATGTTAACGATCACTGGCACTACACTTGGTGGCTCTAAATTCTTCTATGTTGTTTTCTCGTTGAAGTTGATCCTGGTACTACACTTGGTGACACTTTTGGATACTTCTACGTTGATGTTTAATTTTTAGGTTTACCAAAATTAACGTTTGAAAACGACAATACAATAATATAAAGTTGGTGCAATTTCTCCAATTAAATCTCTATACTCCTGAGCTGTTTTAGTTTTCGCTTCATATTCCAACTTATATTTTGTATAGTCATCTTCATCTATTTCCTTTAAAGCATTAATTAAATCAAATGCTAATACTTTTTCCGCAGACATTTCTCTGTTCTTGTTCACCATTATTTCAACACTGTTTAAAATTTTTGAATTGTAACACAATTTTATACTAAATTGTGTGTAGGTATGTATGTTGAAGCTAAATATTTAGCCGCCGCCACCGCCAAATACTAAACTTTTGTCAAATGTTACATTTCGAACACTTTATCGCAATTTTATCACAATAAGGTCACATCAATATCACGAAAGATCACAACTACTGTACAGGTCGCACACAGAGAACTGTGACAATACCCTCAAAATCTAACAATAAAATGCTGAAAAACCTATCTGAATAACGCCGTTGACGTTGACGTCACGGGTAAATATGTAGTGGTTATCAACCCCAAACCCTAAACAACGTGATTTAATAAAAAATGACTCTATAAGAGTCAATAATGGTGTAGCGAAAATCATGATAGCAGGACCGATGTAGCTCAGATGGTAGAGTATCATCCCGGCAAGATGAAGGTCCCGGGTTCAATTCCCGGCGGCGGTCATGATTTTCAAAATTAATTTAATAATTATTCACCATTTCTCCATTTCCCTTGTACCTTAAATTTATTAAGTTTTCAGCAAAATAGCATATACCTAGGTAATATACACTGCTCAAAAAAAAATCGAGCCACTTGGCCGAACCAAGAAAATGCCTGTTTTTAAAATATGGGGCATTTCTTTCAGGGACGTGGTGTTAACCGAAATTGGAAATTCCTTTTGGAGATACATTCCTCCTCTGCGTTCTCCAAAAATCCCGAAGAGAGTTTTTACCTGTTGGTTTTAAAGCAAAAGTGTAAATACAAAAGATGTTCAGGATAAAAAAAACTGTATCGAATAAGTCCTTATTTGTTGATACAACACTTTCTTGTCACGAAATAAATGTAAATTTGTCGTTCAAATCGATTTATTTCACGAAATACACAAACACATTATCATTAAGTAGTTAGTCATTATTTTGGAATGTGGAAGCATTTGATGTGAAGATTTAGATCCTTCAATTTCATTTGAAATATTTAATTGAAACTTCAAAATATCCTTTGGCCCCTGTTGACGATCTCCAGCCGCCGTGGCGCTTACGAACACTTATAATGCGCACCGGTATTAGCCAGTAGTGTGGCAGTGTGGGTGAAGTTCGTCAAAAACAGTAACAGTGGTATACAGGTGGCGCGCTTAATCCGATCAACTCTTAGTTGGGAACGGATTGTGATAGGCATACCCAGTTTGCGATAAATATTTTAACATCTAGGGGGACACATTTTACTAACATTTTTGTTATTTTTAAATCAGTCATCTCACCCCACCACTCTCAATTTTAAAATCTTAAATGGCAATATACCCTTTGTGGCATAATCAAATTATAGCTCTTGAAAAATGCTACAGTCATGTAAATAAAATAGATATTTGAATAAACCGTTTTAAAGTTAGCAACAATAATTTATGATATTTTTATGTTTTATTAAATGCATGAAGTGCTATGAAATAACAAGAAAACAAAAAAAACTGAAACAATGATACCTAATAATTTGTTTTATAGTTTGTGTATGACAGTTATTACTATTATTATTGTTTCACATTGTTTTAGTTTTATTATAAAATGCATGGAGTGCTATGGAAATGACAAAAAGAGATACCTACAGCCGCTTTGCAAAAGCCAACGTCCGCCATCTTGTGTTGACCGTCATTTCTATTAGCTAGGTACCACTTGAGGATGGCAATCATCACCATTCTTATACTTATATATAACTGTGGTTAAAAGGAAAATTAGTACCCCCAAATTATACCAAAATCTTGGCTGGGCCATGGACTAAATTGCTACTTTCCAAATATATCTCCAAAAAAATAATGACATTTATCGTATTCTATTTAAATTTAGTGATTTCTAGGGGAAAATGTTAGTGACATGTCAAATTTAATTCAATTACTGTAAATTATAGAAAACTGGAAAAAATAGCTTCAAACGGGGTTTTGTAATTATTTTCTCTTTAAAATGATATATCATTCATGACGTGGATTAAAGATATGAAAGTTTAATCTCAAGTTTTTTTCAACTAGGAAACATTAGACAGTCTACAGCAAAAACTTGAATCAGAATACATTTTAACAAATTTAATTGAAGGAAGTCAGCTAGCAGATTTGTTATACCGAAATCAGAGCGATTCTGTGTTGCTTCTACTAACTGCAAACAAAATTATGTTCATTACGAGACAGTTTTGTCAGAGTTTTACATTGATTACGAAAATGGCTAAAGAAATGGTAAGTATATATACGGCCAGTGGTTAGCTCAGCGGTAGAGGGTCCGCCTAGCATGCTAGTTCGATTCCCAGCATAACCGACAATAATACCACTGGGTCCGAGTGGTTGGATTCCACTATAATAACATCTACCATCCTGTAATTGGAAGTTAATTCTGTAGGTTGGTACCCATCAAAAATAAAAATAAAAATATAAGCAGAGCTGTAAAAATATTTATAGTTTTCTACTGTTTATTTTAAATATGCACTCACCGGCACGGGAAACGGGTTTCTTCTTTTTCTTAAGAAAAATCTGTCGTGAACAGGACAGTACTATCCCGACTATAGGTATAAGAAGTTTTAATAACTTGCTTTCGTAAAGACTTTAATTTATTTAAAATCTTATCTTTTTTCCCAAACTATTTAAGTTGATACTAACTTCGGCATAATTTAAATACAACATGTAAAAAAATCTGATGTTGCCAGCACAAGACCTCTTGCCATACTCTACCCACTGTTTTTAGTTTTTACTATACTCACAAATATATTTCTTTCATTTTATGTAAACTGTAGA
Source organism: Agonum fuliginosum (assembly GCA_947534325.1). NCBI lineage: Eukaryota > Metazoa > Arthropoda > Insecta > Coleoptera > Carabidae > Agonum > Agonum fuliginosum. The sequence goes on from OX384046.1 coordinate 4,511,381, forward strand.
AGAAGATATAAACGATGTGTCACAATTTTGTCGCTATCACTAAATCAATTTATATTTACGTAGTAACAAATGTTAAACGATCATGGAGTACAAGATACAGAATACTGAAATTTCATTCTCTAAATTATTAACAATAATTTATTTCCTAAATAGTATCATGTATAGAAAAAAATTATAGATGACAAAAATATAATCGTTCATTTGCAATAGAAAATATTGTTATAGATTAATTACTTATCGAAATATTTAAGCAAAGTATTACGTCCGGTTTGGAGATTGCTACAAAAAAATAACTCGGTTCTTAAGATTTGTATAAAAACCTTAAATGTAAAATTTGGTTGTTAGATAATTGATATTTTTTGAGTTATCGTCCACGAAAAAATATTTTATATTTTATGTGGTGCATATATTGGCGCGCAGTTCAAACTGGATTGGCAAAACTTTACTTTTTATATCTTAATAAATTTTGATAACATTTGCTTAGATTTTTTATTTATTAATTTATTAAGATATAAAAAGTAAAGTTTTGCCAATCCAGTTTGAACTGCGCGCCAATATATGCACCACATAAAATATAGCGAGTAGTAAGAAGAACATCCCTGACAGGTGTGGTTTTTGTACTTTCCATATTATTCTTCACTTGTCAACTAACTTTGAAGCAGGCATGTTCTTCTGTTCTAAATTTGTTAAATTTAATATAGATGTTGCTCCAGGTATGTTATGACTGTTCTATTTATTGTAACTAGTTTAATTTACGCTATATTTGTCAGCTTTAATCAATTTTGTTGTAAATTTGTAAGAATATGTTTCCTGTTTTTTGTAGAGCACTGAGGAAGAATCAATATGATTCGAAACGTTTGCTATTAGGAGTGGATTGTTTTATTTATTCCCTTATCCATCATCCGACGATCTAATTATTTAAATAAAACTTTTGCATACGAGTTCAATTTCTATTATTTATATTTTTACTAAACTTATCTCTCCGAAAGCTTTAAATTGACACCAAACACGGTATAATTAGAATAATGTATTTTAAAAAATTGGCGATCGTTTAAATATTATTTTTATATTTCTTTTAGAATTATTTTTCGTAGATCTTTAATTTGATACCACAATCAATAGAATTTTGATAAAAATAAATAAGTTATTATTTTCAGTTTTTTCGTTATTATTAAACTCATCTCCCCGAGAGCTTTAAATTCACACCAAATTCGGTATAATTTGAATAATTTATTAAAAAAACAATTAACGATCATTTAAATGTAATTTTTATTTTTCTACTAGAATTCTTCTCCCAAAAGCTTTTATTTGATACCACACACGATAGTATTTTGATAAAAATAAAAAAAGTTATGTTTATAAAGTTGGTACCACTGGTTGAATAAAGCTCATTAACGAACTTGAAGTCAGATTTTGACTTTAGATCTTAAATATAAAATTTCAGTCCAAAATTCTAACGCGTTTTTAAGTTATCCAACACACAGACAGACCGAGAGACTAACAGACCTAATTTTTTTTAAATTATGTTTTTTTGGGATCAGTAGGGTCTAAAACGTGAAGATTCACCAAAATCTCGAACTATCAAATATTCACGATTAGCGATTACAATACTTCCCTCTATTACATTGGCCGGGGAAGTAAAACTGCTAATAACGTAATAACATTAAATTTCACGACGAATGACGAAATATTATTATTGCTCATTCTCGAAGTCGCTTCCATTACCAAGTCTTAACTCTTTCAGGATTGGTGGTACATCGTATGTACCACTTTTTTTACTACAAGCGCGTCATGGTAGTACATAGGTTGTACCACTTAAATAAAAATTATTTGCAATACTACTAGTAGGCCAGGATCTGTACCACTACAATAAATGTGTTTATGCGAGTGTATATGTACGATGTGAACAACAAGTGTTTCATTCTAACGCCTATCGTGCTCGTGTATATAGATTAACAGTTTTTATTGAACTTAGTTGGTTTTATATTTATGTACCACCAATCCTGAAAGAGTGAACCGTACAAAATAGAAGGAGATACCGGTAAGTTTAAAATTTTGTTTATTTGTTTTGTTTTGGCTAATAATGCGGTGGTACGTTATATGTACCTCTATGATTTAAAATATTGTTAGAGGGTATTTTTGTTTTTATAGAAAAATGGACGAGGAATTGCCATTCAATGTAAAAGGTTGTTCAATGGCAGAATTTTTAGCAACGTAGTATGAAGATCGATCCTCCCGTATACGAAGGTGTTCCTTCTGACCAAGAGTCACTTATCGATGATTTGGAGAATACGGGAATTGAATTGACCTATCCTGTCAGAAGGAGTGAGTGCGATAGATACACAGTAACATTGTGTTGAGTGAGACAGCAAGCTGGTGCGCAGTACGCTGTGCGCATGCTTGTGGCAAAAGGAAGTGACGTCAATAGACCAAGCCTGGTGATGCGGGCGTATTTTGACAGATTTGTACAAATGTCAAAATTTAATTTCAATTTTTTTACGATTTTATTAATTTGTTTCATGTCTGTTGCGTACTAAATTGTTCAAATTGTGCAATGTCATTAAATTGAATTAAACTTTTCCCCTACATTTAAAAAATTTAAAATAAGAAATGTCAAACTTCAACTAATCGCACTTTCTATTGTCATAGCGTACTGCGCAGCAGTTGTGTCGTCTCACTCAACACATGTTACTTTGTATCTATCGTACTCACTTCCTCTAAACCGGATGCCCAATGTCCAAGCATGCGCGCGCAACCGAAGTTCAACAGGATAGGTCTATTGATCACCGGTGTAGAAATAAATAATGCTTCAGACATAGACTCAGATGATAATTTAATTTATGACACAGTGGAAGATTTTGATTCTAATGATTCTGAGTCAAACATATCTTTGAGCCAACTTCGTTCAAAAGTTAGTCAGTCGACTATTGACAAGTGTGCAATATGGGGTCAGTGTTTCAATGTAGTTGCACCTCCTCAGTTTCTCGATTACTCTGGAGTTTCAGAAATTGAAGATTCTACTCCATACAAATATTTTAAATTACTTTTTCCGACGACATAGACAATTTAGTTTTCCAAACAAATTTATACGCGTCTCAAAAGTATCAGGCTTCTGGCAAGCGATTTCAACAACGAATATTGTTGAAATGAAGGCATTCTTGGGAATAAATTTATTAATGGGGATTAAATCATTGCCAAGTTACAAGGATTATTGGAGTTCAAGTCCGGATTTACATGATTCGTACATAAGCCAATTTATGTCAGTAAATAGATTTAGTTGGATTTTCATGTTAAGTCATAGAGGTACAAACGGTGTACCACTCCTCCAGGACTCCGAGGAACTGTTGAAGATGCTTCAATATTATAAATATTATCTTATCTGAGTGTACTCTTTGTGAATAAAACATTTTTTTTCTAAAATATTTAGAGTTAAGAGTTAAAAACATTAACAATTTAAGTAAATATTCCTTTTATATGCGCAGCATACAGAAATCACGAATTTTTTAAAGTGCATTGATTATACTTGTATTATTTCTTTTCATCAATTATTGTTTACTTGTCATTTTGATGTTGTCCATGTATTCAAAATGGCACTGAGTGTAGAAACAGTAGTTTCCATCATCACTTTAATTGAAGACGGAAGAAGTCAACATTTCGTAACTAAACGGTACAATGTATCACTTTAGCGCGCTTATGCACATTTTCTGGAGACAGATTTGTACACCAGAAGACCTGGGATATGCTCAATTTTTTGTTTTGATAATCATTACTAAAGTTGCTAACGAAGAATATTAGTGAACGTATTTTATTCGATAAAGAGTAAAAGAAACAGATTTTCTGGCACGAAGGCCCGTCATGAGTAGTTGGGATCTACGGAGATATAAAAAAATCATCTTTGGTGGGTATACTGTGCAGGGCCGAGGCATGAGCCATATGACAGTAAATTTCAACATTGTATATTATTTCACAATTAATTACAATGATATTTAAGTATTAACTTTTAATTCTTAAATGTTAACAATGTAGAACAAATCTGTATAAATTAATACATATTATGTTATAAATAATACTTATTGGATGATTATTCGGTGGGTGAACTTGAATCTAATTAATGGTTTTTAAATTTAACTTATACCTATTACTTTAATTATTCAATTTATACTGACTCGTCTAATAAAACAATAACCAACAATATATCATCATAGTTCATAGACTCAGACTCAGAGATGTAATGTCTTGCCGATCATTAAAAAGCAAAATCACTATTAGTATTTATACAAATCAGTGGTTTTAACACAGCTTTTTCAGTTTTCAGTTTTGAGATATAATAATAATTCCCGAACATATCGGTTAGCCAATTTGACATTAGACATATTTTCCAAGGGTGCGTTACAGATGTTTTGCAGGTTGCATAAAAATATATCAATTTTTGTTAGCCATTTTCTCCGCTCCTGGTCAAAAGATCTAGGCAAACAAAACATTATTGAAATTTATATATTTTTTTCTGTTTCCTGAAATATTTTTTGTTCCAATATTGTTTACTATAAACATTAAAACAATATTTTTATTCAATATGATGCCCTATATCAATACAAAATTACTCTCAGGAAACAATATTTGCTCTAATATTCACACATCTGCAATGTTTATCTTAATTGTTACAGTAGTTTTCTCAAAAATGGCTATTAAAATTTATTCAAATTGAGTAGATTTGAGTAGCAAAGTAGTCGAAAATAGTTCATCCTTTACCATAGAGATGGCAGCTCAGTCGAAATAACTTAATTGTCACTAAATATCGGTAATATAGTTTTCGACTTTCTACCCAACAGACAGTGACAATGACACATTTGATTTGAACCGAGCTGGATAACCGATAACTACTATATTTTCTACATTAGTTATACTTTATTTTCACGAAATCTTATATTTATTCTAAGAAAAGAAATCGAAGTTCTTGATTAGGACTGATGTACAAAATTGTTCAAAATAGAGGTCGGCTATTCAGGCTTTTGTTTTTTAAAACTAAATTTAAGGGCTAGAAAGTTGTTAAAAATTGCGGCACGCGTTCCGAATTTGTTTTTATCGAACAAATTATAGAATCATATCGTGTTTGATACAGTGTTGTGACTGATCTAGATCACCGATCTAGCTCAATTTACGTGATCTTTGGTCTGATCTAGATCATCTTATATTTAAGGATCTTGAGTTTGATCTAGATCAAATAAATATGATCTACGATCTTAAAATAAGATTATATTTTTAGATTTTTCTACGCTATATGCAAGTTAAAGCATGAAATTGAATATTTAGCAAAAGTACGAGTTTAATATTTTTAATATGTTTTAATTTTAAACTGTAGATTAAATCGCTTGAATACTACGTATTTTCTTCTTTTTTATGTACCTAATGTAATACAACAATTAAATATTTTGTCTAATATTGATCTTTTTACGATCTAAAGAAAAAAAGATCACTAATTTCTGATCTGATCTAAAAAAAAAGATCCTATCTTAAAAATTGATCTAAGATCTGATCTAGATCATATTAAACTAGAAGATATTGATCTAGATTAATTTTAAAATGATCTGTCACAACACTGGTTTGATATGAAGTTAAAGGGCTAGATAAATCATATTATTTAAAATAATGGCCGATGATTTATATTTGTTTTTATCGAAAAAATTATAAAATGATATCGATTTTGACATCAAATTAATGAGCCAAATGAGGGCTAATTAATAATAAAATTATTTGAAGTGGTGTTCGACGATTGGCATTTGTTTTTAATAAAAAAATTATAAAATCATATCAAGTTTAATATCAAATTAAAGGCTAGATAAGGGCTCAATAATTAAATTATTGAAAATGGTGTTTGACATCAAATTAGAGAGCTAGGTGAGGGCGAGGGCTAATTAATAAATTTATTTAAAATTATTACCGGCGATTGCAATTTGTTTATATAAAAAAAATGTTATAATCATATTGAGTTTAATATCATATTAAAGTTCTTGATGGGAACTACTATGTTATTCAAAATGACGTCTTTTGTTTATAGTTGGATAACCAGGATATTTATTTTATTACACATATTATCTTATTCTATTCTAAAATTGTAATTGCTTAACTAATATTTATATTGAAGAAGAAATATGAATAATTTGAAGTTGTAATTAAATAATTATAATTTCATCATACGATAAGATTACAAGTTATTTCGGTAGAGTCTAAATGTTACAATTATTGATGCACGAAGTGCCGAATCCTCCCAAATTCAGGGTCCGCGGAGTTTGAGCCACGCGAAGCGGGGCGCATTTCCCTTGTCCCGCGGTAGCGGGACCTAGTGTTAAGCCGGCGCTACACGATGCTACGAACACCTTCCAACGTCGAACGTTTGATAGTTCGTCACATCGTGTGACCTACGTTCGAACCTATGAGCTACAAACGTCAAGCGTCAAACGTTCGCGTTTGGACATGTTCCGGCCACTGTCGGTCTTTTTGACCCGAGTCAAAGAAATTCCTCGAACGTTCGTAGCAAAACATTCGTTAATTTGATGCACGGCTACACGGATTGGTAGTTTGTAGTTGAGTAGTGCTGCATTAAATACTGAAAATATCTTGCATTTGTATTTTTCATGTACATTTTTCGTTAAAAATACTCATATTTGGCAATTATTTAACTGAATTAGTGCATATTTCTTAAAAATTACACATTTAGTAATAATACTTGTCAATTTTTTTATTAGAATATATGTTTACAACTAAGATCGACGTTATTATTTAAAATAAACCGAGAAATTATATCAAAAATTAAAATTAATGCACAGCAGCAACAATAAAGCATATATCTTATTGTTTTTAGTTACATCTCTATATAAAATTAAATATTCTGGTTGAGTATTTAAAAAAACAATCTCGTCCTCCATTTTCAACAACTATACTCGTAGACAACGAACGTTTGTACCAGATGTATCGAAACAAACGTTCACCACACCGTGTAGCAGAAACATTCGTTACATCAACTGTCGAACTCATTTGACCCAAACGTTCGGTCCAACAATCGTTTGAACGTTCGACGCATCGTGTGGCGCCGGCTTTAGACCCGCGTAACGGGTCCTGGTGCTAGTTTTACACTAAATTAACAATAACTACTCTATAACTAAAACGAAGGAGGGACTAAAATATTTCATTTTTCTTACATCTGCTAATGATAATTCAATTTTGATTTTGAAGTTTCTTAGAATTATTTAGAAACATCTGATATTGCAATCAAATCTAACAAAAATAATTCCTATTGAAAATATTTTTAACAATTGATCGCCACACAACAATGTTTCAGGAAAATTTGTCTAATCTCCAGCAAAATTGATTCCAGGAAAATATTCTCGAATCTCGACAATAAAAAAAATTCTAAGAAATTTGGTAATTTATGCCTCAATATAATAATAAATGTTAAATTTTATATAACTTATTTAGTTCTCCAGTCCAAACGAATACTTGTATATAATTTCTGTTTTTTACAAATACACATAGGTTTAAGTAGGTACATAAAAATGTAATGATGAGAGAAATTTGTAAACGTTTTCAATTGTTATGAAATAATTGTTTATGGGTATACTTAACATTTGTTAAATATACAGAACTACAGAAAAAAAATTATAACAAATTTATTAAAAAAACAAAAAAAATTAATTAAATAATAATAAAAATGCTCATTTTATTTTGTTTTATGTGTACTATGAAAACCAGATTAAGATATAAAAATGACGGGAGCGGGGACATCAGCAGAACGGACACTGGCCGAATGGGACAATGGCCGATCGGAATGCAGCCGACGGGACATTGGCCGAATAAGGGTAGGGGATGAAAATTGAGATGACGTCATAAGGTTTGAATTTGTACTATAAGTTTGACCACTTGTAAATAGATGTCTCCGATGTGACAGTGGTTTATAAAATGTTTGTTTTGTTGGTGGTGTTTCTTGATTGACATTTAAAATAACCTACAATAATTAATAGCAATCAATCACCAATTATTGATCAGTAAATTTAGAATGCAAATGGAATAAATGTGAGATTTACGTATATCAGCAAGATACCTAGGTATTAATAATAGGTATTAATAAATAATTATTACTACCTATATTTACTGTATGTATAATAACAACTATTATTATTATTGATGGCAGGTAACTAGTATAAATTTAATATGTGTATAGAAGACAAGATTAGAATATAAAATGACCCAATATTTTTATTCAATACAAATGTATGGTCTAATATTAAAATGATGGAAATCTATTGGTTTATGACAGGTGATATTACAATAGATAAGAATGAGGAAATTTTTTGTAATAGTACCTAGGTAAGGTACTTACACCACAACAAAAAAGTAAAACAATATTCTATTTATATATTTTATTGTAAGAACCACGAAGAATATTACAATTTCGCATCTATTCCAATCTATTTATTTTACCTAATAAATATAGGTACCTAGGTACTCAATGGACATTTCTATAATAATTAAACCCACTCGGATCGTCAACAATATCTATATTCTACTACATACGGCGTAAATCAAATACCTACTATAAATCTGTGTCCCAAAATCCATAGGAGCACCTACCAACCGAAGTTTCATTTTTATACAGATACAAGAAAAGGGGAACATAAATTTGGGTGTAGCTTGGCGGCAAATTTTAATCACGTAAAATTCAATGTAATATTTAAACTACAAATAAAATCAGAAAGATTTATTTTCATAACATTAAGGCTTTTCGACCCTCAACAAAAATTTCGCATCTGGGTTTTCAAATAATCTCCTTTTGGTATACAACCAGAACAACACAGTCGGTAATGTTCGTCATAGAATGATCATAAATCATAACATTTACAACTTAATCCCTCTGGGTAGAATTCTAACATTCAATGTTTTGAAACGAAAACTCCTCAAGAATAAAATCTTTTACTTATGATATGAACAACGCGACTGACGAATATTGAATATACATGTAAAATTAAAATAAGCCACCTATGAAATTATTCAATATATTAATTAGGATAGTAGGTACACCTTTACCATAACCTAGTCAAAAACACCAGTTATTTTTTGTTTATAGGTACCTATTTTAATAAATTGTGTGTTAGATATTTTATAACTATTTTGAGAACACATAATAACAAATTTAAAATCATAATATATTTTTACTTCTCATATATACCTAGAAGGAAGGTATTTGAGTATTTCTAAAAATCAAGTTGTATAAATGTATATATTTAGCAGTATTTTTAATTAACAAAAAACAGTTTTAATACAAATCGCTATCATCTTCGCAAAAATCATAGTCAAACAAGTACTATCGAGCTTCAAAAATGTATAATATCAAGATCAATATAATTGTACAATTGGGCTTACAAAGCTTATATTTTTGAAACTGTGTAACCTAATTACTTAATCCACAAATTTTTCCAAGTTCTAAGAATTGACTGTTAAATTCGTATAAATTGCAACTGTACTTTGGCAATAATTACACAGTTATACCTAATTACTTAATCCAAAAAAATTTACAAGTTCTAAGAATTGACTGTTAAATTCGTATATATTAATGCCCTAAGGTGTTTTTTTGTTACTCTATTTTATTACTTGTCTTATTATAGTAAAGTGATATTGGTTGTTGTTCTTGATATAAAACGTTTTTGCGAATATTCTTTATTTTATATTCATTATCGTTATATTAGTGTTGTGAACAGTTAACATGGTTAAAACAAAATCATGCAGAAGACGAATGAGAAAACTGCGAGAAATTACGAGCTTAAAAAAATGGTAAGTTTATATAATTATTATTATTATGTGTAATACCTAATACCATATTTAGTACAGTATAGTTTGCAGTTTAGATTTACTGTTTAAAAAACTGACTATACTTTTTTATTCGAGACTTTCGATTTGACATCGAGATTCTCGAACTGAGATCGAGATCAAGACTAGAGTAAATCTCGTCTCGAAACGAGACAAGGGTATATTAATTATTCTCATCTACTATCGGAGAAAGAAGTACAGTCAGTTATTGAAAATGCTGAATCACTTGTTTAAAATATTTTACGTCACTCGGGGGCGGAAAGCAGTGTTTTCCTCAAGTTTTCCTCTTGCTAAGGAAGGGAGGGAAGCGAGTTTTTCCTCCCGCGCGGGAGGAAAGCAAGTACGTTCCTCACGCTTGCAAGAAAGGTGATTTCGAGACTGTTTTGCTCCCTCGTGACGTAAAATATTGTGTGTGTCCCGGGAGGGAAGGTTTTTCCTCCCTTGGGCGAAGCCGGCGCCCTCGCTCGGGCCGCCGCTTTGCCCGCGGGAGTAATAGCACGCTTCCCACCCTAGGTGCACAAAATACTATTAAAAATAAATCTAAACTGCAAACTTTTATTATGCACATATGGTTGGTAAGTACTAAATTAAGTTTTTAAATTATGAAACATATTGGTGTAAAAATAACAACAATTTATAGCAAATATGAGCTACCTACCTAGTATTTTAGCATATTTTTAAAACTGAACTATAATGGCGTGTTATATCAATATAAATAACAAAAGAAGAAAAAAAAATTTCAATATGTTGTAGTTGAGAGCTTTTTCAAGACGTTTATTAACGTGAGACTTTATATTTTGTTTAATCTAATTAAATAATAGGTACAACTTTAATAAATATACCTACCATAATGAATCATATACATTTATATTGTGTTTGCATATATTTCGACATTTCTACATTTCTGTGATTTTTTTATTAATACCTACAGCTCTCATCCAAATATCATCTGAGATTCAACTACGCCTGAAGATGTTCAAATTGCCGAATCAAATGATGTTGATTCGGAAAATATTTTGAGCCACCAAATAGACGTAGAAAGTAATAACAGTGGAAATTATAGTGACATTGATATGAATTTCTGAATACTACTGATTCAAAGATATCATCTATCGAGGGCTTATCACATTGGAAAAGCGCATAAAACAACATTTGAAAAGTGCATAAATGTAGTTGCATAAGCGCAGAAGTACACATTTGAAAAGCACAATGGTTTTAGGGATTGTACGACAGTTTTTCTACAATATTTTTTGAATTTTTGCCTCTTGCCTAACATTTTTCTGAACTTAACCCCATCATACTAGAAGAGTATTTTTAACAAAAAATTTTAAAACTAGAAAATATTCTTGCCTAACATCATACTAGAAGACGATCTGGACTAACTTGTTATGGTTAGAATAATATTCGTTCGTATTTTTACGCGTTGGGCCAATATTTAGGCAACTTATTTCACATCCTTGTCTTCTGCTTCCAGCTTCGAGAATCTCAAAGCAATAAACTCGGTAGGGGGTAGGGTAGGGCTCAGGTATAAAGTTGAAACCTCCAGCTTCTTGTTTCAAATATAAATTTGTATGATACTGATTCGTGTAATATAATAACAGAATAAATTAAAACATTATTGTTTAATTTAAATTGTAATAGATTTGTAATTACAAAAATTTGTTGCAGTTACAATATAACATTCAATTATTTAACTCAATATAGCTGATATTAAATTGATACTTACATTTTTGTACTTACCGAGCAAATTAAACAAAATATACATTACTAAAATTCAACTAAAACAATATGTGTAAACCATAAAAACACATATGAGTTGTAAATGAAATACAAACCATGATTATTATTACGAGTATCTACAAAAAACAAAAGTATTGGAGTTTTGTAAATGGAATGAAAATTAATATAAGTGATTAATTGTCAATGTGTTACATTTAATACATTAACACAATTTATTGTTTTGAATAAATCATAGTAATCATTTACATTTTTATTAATAATTAGATACTAATAATATAGTTACAATTTTTTAAAAGTTATAAGTATTATACTTGATTATTTGTTAAAACTAAAATTTTAAAACAATAAATTTTTGGTCATTAAAACGTTGGAAAAGCGCAGAAATATAATCAGTAAATTTATATTGAATAAGCGCCGATCAAAACATTGAATAAGCGCAGATCGTAACATTGAATAAGTGGATTTTTCGAAAATGAGATTTCTAACCATAACAAGTTAGTCCAGATCGTCTTCGAGTATGATGTTAGGCAAGAATATTTTCTAGTTTTAAAATTTTTTGTTAAAAATACTCTTCTAGTATGATGGGGTTAAGTTCAGAAAAATTTTAGGCAAGAGGCAAAAATTCAAAAAATATTGTAGAAAAACTGTCGTACAATCCCTAAAACCATTGTGCTTTTCAAATGTGTACTTCTGCGCTTATGCAACTACATTTATGCACTTTTCAAATGTTGTTTTATGCGCTTTTCCAATGTGATAAGCCCTCGATAGATGATATCTTTGAATCAGTAGTATTCAGAAATTCATATCAATGTCACTATAATTTCCACTGTTATTACTTTCTACGTCTATTTGGTGGCTCAAAATATTTTCCGAATCAACATCATTTGATTCGGCAATTTGAACATCTTCAGGCGTAGTTGAATCTCAGATGATATTTGGATGAGAGCTGTAATAAAAGTACAATCTACAAAATGGTCGATGCAAAATTTAATAGTTTTGCTTTAAAAGCGAAATATGCTAATTTGAATTTTGACAATTTTTGTTATTTTTTGAACGCAAATAAAAAACGAATTTAAAAAATTCGATCGTTTATTTCGTAGATCCAAACTTTGTTTACAACATATTAAAATTTATTTTTTACAAATATTGCAGTTTTTTTTACAATTATGGATGCCAAAATTAAACCCCTCAAACATAAATTATTTTTTATTTTTATGTTTAACAAAACAATAAACGCTATAGAATATCGTGCGGAATCAATGTTTTTGACAGTAAGTATAAACTATTAATCTATAAAAATTTGAAAAATTCGAGTAAAATTAAAAAATTTGATCGGAAAATCTATTTACTTTTAAACAATATCATCAAAAACTTTTTTGGAAGATATTTTATCACTGAACAAAATAACACAGTATTTGCATTTTTTAACTTAAAGGGGGTGTAAACCAAAAAAACAACTTTACATTAAAAATAGAAAAAAATTATCTAAGAACAAATATGAAAACCGCAGTTTGCTACGAGCAATACTTTTTGAGATATTCAAACGCGAATATATTAACAGAGTAGCGCGTGACGTCATACCGACACGAGTCTGCTGAGCCAGGTTGAGCTAGCCCGTGCAGTCGCGTAAATTTTCGATTGTGCAGTCGTACAAGGTGTTTGTTATTTGTTGTTTAAAAATGCCTAATTGTTGTGTAGTTGGTTGTAACAACATCTTAAAGAATTCAAACGTAATATTACATAATTTTCCCCGGAAAGAAAAAGATCCACAACGATATAAAGCATGGAAAAATCGTATCAATCGGAAGCACTTTACTCCCAATCACAACCATGTTGTCTGTAGTTTACATTTTAAAACTGACGATTTTGAAAATAGATATGTAAAGGTGCAATATTAGATAATAATTTTAATGTGGACAGAAAAATTATTAGTGATGATGTACGGGAGCACACAATTTGGACAAATATATTTTTGTCAAAGTGTAGTTTGACCAAAAATAATGAAACCAAACTGTATTTTAGTCAAACTGTAATTTGTTCAACTGGAATTTTGTCAAACCGTAAATATGCCAACCCGTAATTTAGCCAAACTGTATTCCAGACAAACTGTAACTTCACATTCCGTAATTTGACCAAACCACAACTTCGACTAATATTATTTTGTCAAATCGTTTTCAGGTAAACCGTAATTTAGCCAAAACGCAACTATACCTAACTGGAATAATTCAACACGGAATTTATCCAACAAGTATTTTTGTCAAATCGCAGATATGCATAACCGTAATCTTGCCAACCGTATTTTACTCAAATCGTAATCTTCCCAACTCTATATAAAGACATACAGTTGGGAAGATTACGATTTGAGTAAAATGCGTTTGGCAAGATTACGGTTATGCATAACTGCGATTTGACAAAAATACGGTTTGAATAAATTCCGTTTTGGATTATTCCAGTTAGGTATAGTTGCGTTTTGGCTAAATTACGGTTGACCTGAAAATGTTTTGACAATAAAATATTAGTCGACGTTGCGGTTTGGTCAAATTACAGTTTGTCTAGAATACAGTTTGGCCAAATTACGGGTTGGCATATTTACGGTTTGACAAAATTCTAGTTGAGCAAATTACAGTTTGACTAAAATACAGTTAGGCTTAATTATTTTTGGTCAAACTACGTTTTGACAAAACTATATTTGACTAAATAAGCGGACGCCATGATGTACAATTTTCAAAAAGTTCTGAACGTTAGCATTTTATAAATAAATACGACAAAAAAGTTATGAGTGGAAATCCGACCTCTTGCAAAAAAAATTAAATTATAACCCTAATGTTGATAAACTTATTTTGATGTGCCTAAAAATATTTATAAATTTAAAAAACCAAAAGAAAAACAATTGTCAAGGTTTGAGAAAAAATAATTTTTATGTTATATTGAAACATCTTTTTCAGAATGTTTAATTTTTTGTTTAAAATAATAATGTAGCAATGTAGGTACAATGCAACACTTAATAAATCTTAGTTTATATCTTCATTGTTGTCTTCACCATTCTTGAAACCAATGTATATTCCACTTTCTTCTGGGTAGCGTTTTCGTATTTGTGATACAGTGCAAGGCTGTATGACAATTCTGTTGAAACGTCCAATTGAGGTCCAAGAATATACCCAACTTGTAAAATTTGTATATACTAAATGTCGCCATAGTTTGTTGCCCACTTGAAGATAAATTTGTTTTTTTCATTATTAGCACTACATTATAAAATTTCATTGTGTCTCGTCAGATTTAAAGAGTCTAAATTTAAAACTATATTTGCAAAACTTTCGTGTACCTAATGTAATACATATATTTTCGCTTCTTACATCTGATATTATTTTGCTATCCCAACAGCAAACACATTCTCGGGCAGTAGGCATATTTATGCAATTCGTACAATTGCACCAGTTCACATTGTCTAGGCGTTCAATATTAGCTGTTTCCTTTGGAATACGCAATTTATTTATTGATTTTTATTCCATTTTCATCTCGGTAAACTTAGGTTCAAAGCCAAAAGCCATTGTGTATAAATGGAAAATAATATTAACGCCAGAACACACGTAATAATGATATAAGTAAGCCACGGATATTGCTTCTGTTGAAACGCATACGCATAACAGCATTGTAGCCAATGCTGGCTCGCCCGGCTCATGTCGGTATGACGTCACAAATGGAGGACGCGTTATTTAAAACTCTCATAATTATTGAAGCTTTAACAATAAAAATATGCGGTTTGAAAATTTATTCTTAGAATTGTTCATACTACAATTTTGAGTTCTGGTTTACACCCCCTTTAAGCCATAAGAAGATTTGAAAATGTCAAAAAAACCTTTAAATTTTATAAACAAATGCATATAATAGCTGATCAACAATAGTAACAAACTTGGTTAATAACTCATTTAAAAGTCCAATCAATCCTATATAAAAACGACTTAAATGTTCATTTTCGTATTTCGAATAGTTTAAAAGTTATAGCAGTTTTCTTGAAAAATCAAGTGCTTCTTTTATATAGCACGTAATTTTTTAAAGTACAATATAAAATTAAAATAAACTTTTTTCGATACTTTGCAATAGATGGTTGTTTTTGTAATGGGAGTGTCTATTCGTACGCTACCGGTCCACCGGTGTACCGGTGCACCGGTGACTCGGGTAACATCGGCTACCGATGCGCACTGGTGGCACCGGTCGTCGGCACCGGCGCACCGGTAGCACCGGTGGTACCGGTAGCATCGGTGGCACCGGCGCACCGGTGGTACCGGTAGCATCGGTGGCACCGGCGCACCGGTGGTACCGGTAGCATCGGTGGCACCGGCGCACCGGTAGCATCGGTGGCACCGGCGCACCGGTCATCAGCACCGGCGCACCGGTGGTACCGGTAGCATCGCTTGCACCGGCGCACCGGTCATCAGCACCGGCGCACAGGTAGCACCGGGGCACCGGTCATAGGCACCGGTAGTAGCGGTGGCACCGGCGCACCGGTAGTACCGGTGGCACCGGTAGCATCGACGTACCGGTGGCACCGGTAGCACCGACGTACCGGTGGCACCGGTAGCACCGGTACGCCGGTGTTACTATTTTTCAGCATCTAACAAATTGCAAAAGTTATAAACAAATGAAGATGAAGAAACAAGTTACCTATTTAGTTTTTCGCTAATATTTCAAAAACTATTTATAATTAAGAAATTTAAAAAAAGATTCTTAAAGAGGAGGAGATTTCCAATAAGAATAGTATTGAAACCTTAAGACGATCCTCTACCGCGCCAGAAAACAGCCTAAAACATGGATTTCGCGCCAGTCCACAGCGTTTATTGTTTTGTTAAATATAATAATCTAAAGATATTGTTGAAGATAAAAGTACAATCTACAAAATGGTCGATGCAAAATTTGAAAGTTTTGCTTTAAAAGCTGAATATGCTAATTTGAATTTTGACAATTTTTGTTATTTTTTTAACACAAATATCTTCTGTTTTAAAACGAATTTAAAAAATTCGATCGGTTATTTCGTAGATCCAAACTTTTTTGACAACATATTAAAATTTATTTTTTACAAATATTGCAGTTTTACAATAATTATGGATGCCAAAATTATTTTTCCCCTCAAACATAAATTATTTTTTATTTTTATGTTTAACAAAACAATAAACGCTATTGAATAGCGTGCGGAATTAATGTTTTTGACAGTAAGTATAAACTATTAATCTATAAAAATTTTAAATACACAGCGAAGAAAATTTGAAAAAATTCAAGTAAAATTAAAAACTTTTTGGTTGTTCCATTGAAAAGTGCCAATTATGATTTTTAAAGATAAAGTAATTTCTTAACTTATTATTTAAACAATGGAAATATGGAAAAAACGATTTTAAAAACATTTTTTTAAGAAAACTGATTTTTCTTTAAAATCATTATTTTATCAAGACAACAAAATGGTAAAAATAAATTTTCATTAGTATGAAATTAGTCATTAGTCAATTTGTTTATAAACAATTTGTAAACAAATGAGATAAAAAAATCCTTAGGTACGTTATTCAACGTCATTGTTAGTTGCGAAAACAGTAATAATCTAACTTTGATAAGATTTTTTCAATATTTAATTTTTTGTTGACTTGCAAAAATTATAATAAACAAAATATTGAAATTTTAAAAACTTTCATGAATAGTTTTTGAAATATTAGCGAAAAACGAAATACCTTTTTTCTTCATCTTTATTTGTTTATAACTTTTGCAATTTGTTAGATGTTGAAAAATGGTAGCACCGGTGTATCGGTGCTATCTACCGGTGCTACCGGTATTACCGGTGCGCCGATGCCACCAGTACTACCGGTGCGCCGGTGCCACCGGTACGCCGGTGCAACCGGTGCGCCGGTGCTGATGACCGGTGCTGCCCGTGCGACGGTGCCACCGGTGCGCCGGTGCCGATGACCGGTACCTCGGTGCTACCGATACGCCGGTGCTGATGACCGGTGCTGCCCGTGCGACGGTGCCACCGGTGCGCCGGTGCCGATGACCGGTTCCCAGGTGCTACCGGTACGCCGGTTCCACCGGTGCGTCGGTGCTGATGATCGGTGCTCCGGTGCTGCCCGTGCGACGGTGCCACCGGTGCGCCGGTGCCGATGACCGGTGCCCCGGTGCTACCGGTGTGCCAGTGCCACTGTTGAGCACCGGTAGCCGATGATACCCGAGTCACCGGTGCACAGGTGCACCGGTGGACCGGTAGCGTACGAATAGACACTCCCTTTTGTAATTTTTATTAGTTTCAGGGAAAAAATATAATGAGATTTGAAATTTGTTTATAACAAATTGTTAACTTAATAAACAATGAAATTATCCACACAAATTTTTTTTTTTGGTTGTTCTATTGAAAAGTGCCAATTATGATTTTTAAAGATAAAGTAATTTCTTAACTTATTATTTAAACAATGGAAATATGGAAAAAATTATTTTGAACAATAAAAACATTTTTTTAAGAAAACTTATTTTTCTTAAAAATCATTATTTTATCAAGACAACAAAATGGTAAAAAATAAATTTCATTAGTATGAAACTAGTCCATTTGTTTATAAACAAATGAGATAAAAAAATCCTTAGGTACGTTATTTAACGTCATTGTTAGTTGCGAAAACAGTAATAATCTAACGTTAGTTTAAGAAAAAGATTTTTTCAATATTTAATTTTTTGTTGACTTGCAAAAATTATAATAAACAAAATATTGAAATTTTAAAAACTTTCATGACGTGATATTGTTAAGTATATATCCAAGAAGCGAAAAATTTTAATCCGATTATTTAAACATTTTTTGTTGTCTTCAATGACAACGAAGGTCCGACAAAATATTGTTAATTAACAATTGTATAACTTTTCGAAAAATTAACTAAATAACTTTTCTCCAACGGGACTAAATTCTTTGATTTAGAGACGGCGCACGCACACCTCACCGGCCGCTTGGAGCTCTATTTTCAGCGTTAAATTACTATCATAAATAATAAAAGTAGAGTTCCGGTACGTCGGTGCTACCTGTGCTACTGGTGCTACCGGTATTACCGGACCGCCTGTGCCACCGGTGCTACCGATGCGCCGGTGCTGATGATCGGTGCTGCCCGTGCGACCGGTGCGGCGGTACCGATGACCGGTGCCCCGGTGCTGCTCGTGCGACGGTGCTACCGGTACGCCGGTGACACCGGTGCGCCGATGCTCCGGTACTGCCCGTGTGACGGTGCCACCGGTGCGCCGATGCCGATGACCGGTGCCCCGGTGCTACCGGTGTGCCAGTGCCACTGGTGAGCACCGGTAGCCGATGTTACCCGAGTCACCGGTGCACCGGTGGACCGGTAGCGTACGAATAGACACTCCCATTATACAATTGTGACAGTTCTCTTATAGGTTAGAATTTCTGAGTTTTTTTTATAATATTCATATAACTTGTCAAGTTTTAGTTAATATTTATATGAAAATGAATCGTTCTGATTACATTTGCAGTTTCAATACTATTGAATTTTACGTGATTCAAATTTGCCGCCAAACTACATTCAAATTATATTTTCTCTGTACCTATATAAATGGAACTTCTATTGGTGCTCCTCTGAAATTTGGGACAAAGTTTTATAAAGGTTTTAAAGTACGTATTTTTTGTATACAGCGTATGTAATAGTAATTGCTTGACCAGGGGATTGGGCTTATATATTAGAAATACTATTTCTGTTTTCATTGAGTAGGTACCTATACTTATTAAGTTAAATAATTAGGATGTTGTTTCATTGTACGAAATTCGTAAAAATAATATATCTACAACTAGATTGATATTTTCAATGAATAAGCGGAATAGATACGAAATTATAATGTTTTTCGTGGTACTTACAATAAAATTTATAAATTTTGCTTTATTTTATTTGTGTTAACCTTACCTACTACCACAGAAAATTTCCTCATTCTTATCCATTGTACTTGTAATTATACCTAAATCAATAGATTTCCATGATTTTGATATTAGACATAAATTTATATTGAATAAAAAGGTTAATTTTATGTTCCAACTTTGTCTTCCATACAACATATTAAATTAAAACTACGTACCACAAAGGGTACCACCAATAATAATAGTTATTGTTATTTTAATATAACAATAACCTATGTACCTTGTTTACATAATATTGGTGATTGATTTCAAATTGCTTTTGTAGGTTATTTTAAATGTCAATCAAGAAATATTATCACCAACAAATCAAACATTTTATAAACCACTGTCACGTTTAGAGACATCTATTTACATGTAGCTAAACTTTAAGTATAAACTCAAACTTTATGACGTCATCACAATTTTCATCCCCACCCTTATTCTGCCAATGTCCCATCGGCTGCATTCCGTTCTGCCATTGTCCCATTCGGCCAGTGTCCGTTCTGCTGATGTCCATACACCCAAAATGACTAATCAATATTAAATGAAGGAAAGCTTAAATTTATCGAGGATCTTGATTTTCTCCTGCGTCCTGTCACCGATGAGTTCATCAAGAATTAGGGAGAATATTCGTCATAGTAAACAGACACAAACTTCAGAACACGATTGTATAGCCCTCTATTGAGAATATTTTAAATATAGCAACGTAGTTCATAAGTATGACCGATATGTAGCAATTGTCTCTACTTTTGAAACGTGTCCTTAAGTCAATCCTGTCTACAAAGCAACTGTTCTGCCATCTGTAATATGAATGGCTAAATTTATCCCACTGCTAAACTGACATTTGATAATTTTATTAGAGTAAGAAAATTTCAACTTACATATTATAAAGGTTTAAAATTTTTAAGTTACTTATTATGTGAGTTCAGAATCTCCAACTTGCATATTATTCAGTCTCAAAATTCAATTTTATAATGTAGGAGGTATAATATTTTCAACTAACATTTTATACAGTTTAAAATTTTCAACTTAAATTGTATTTATATTATACTATATTTATTTCAGCTCTTATAGTGTATCTTTATTCACGAATATTCAATTCATATAATAATAAAATTAAATTAATTTTAAATGAAGAAAATTTCTATTAAATCCGGTTTTTAATATTGCATTATGATTTTCTGTAAGATAGAAGATCAAATCAATCAAATCATATAACGCAGTTTGTATAATAGATGTTATGTTTATGTACATTACAATTATTTTAATATATAAAATATTATACTTCACATCTCTTGTATCATATTACTTAATTTTAAAAAACTGTTATCCGAATACAAATTTTAAATGATTCATAAGAATTGCATGTGTCATATATTAATATTACATTTTAATGTAAAGCATAAAAACTAATATTTTGAACAGATTTGGATTTTAAATATTGGATATTTGACAGTATACTGAAAAGTTCAGCAAATATTATTGTATAATTAAATATACAATTTCTTTCTGTATTTATATGATATATTTCTAAGTATAATTTGTGTTTACTAAATGTTGTATGTTGATAAAATGAGATTTGCATCTTTAGGAATTTTTAAAGCAGTGTTATATACATTTTAGCTAGTTTTTACTAATATTAAATACAGAAAACTGCTTTAATAAAAATTAAAACAGCATTCCATACTCACTAACATAAACAAAACTGTTAACACATAGGTAATGTAAAAATGAATGAATATTAGATAATGACATGTAAATAAGTGACGCACATAATTAAGAAATAATAAATAAACTCGAAAGATATTCAAAACAATTGAATGATACAAAAAATTTGCATTTCAATCACCTCGTCTTGTTCAAAATAATTCAAGCCTGCTAATCCGCATATAACCTTGTCCTGTTTTAAATACTACGTTGCATTTCAGTATACATGTATAAAAAGTACAAGTGTACAATTTCTCAACCTTATGTAATAATAATTGTCTGTCACTTCATCAAAATTTTAAATTGTCTTGCAAATAATTAAATTATTAAGAACATAAGAACAGTGCAGTAGCAAAGCTGCCATTTCTCTCAACATGAATAATTACAATAAATTTTCGCAAATTCTGAGAAATATTACGAGTATCTAGTTAGAGAAAGAAGTGACAGCGAACAGGTTTGTTATTCGAAAATCAGAGTCTGTTTGTCTTGCATGCAAAATTCTGATCGTTTAGCCTGCCCTGTTCAAACATGGATTCTTTCATGCTTCTGTATCCTGGAAAAATGAAATTCACTGTTTTGAAGTCATAAATGGATTAGAAATTCTTTTTTTGTACCTACAGACTTATTGAAGATTCAATTTAACGTTGCCGCTATTATTTGACAAGCTATTCTCACCGGGATTATTTTTTCCAAAATTGAGATGCATGAAAGAATCCGTGTGTGAACAGGCTGTATGAGGCGATTTTGGAATAGCAATTACGAAGTTTTAACTTGTTTCACTATAAAAGAGTTCAC
The DNA here is from genome assembly GCA_947534325.1 of Agonum fuliginosum. Lineage (NCBI taxonomy): Eukaryota > Metazoa > Arthropoda > Insecta > Coleoptera > Carabidae > Agonum > Agonum fuliginosum. The sequence continues at coordinate 4,533,396 of OX384046.1, forward strand.
CACTATTTTTCTATTTTTTAAATTGGAACATGATTTGTAAGCAATGAATATAGATGTAATTAATTTTTAAAGTTTGTGTGACGCAGATTTATAGATGAAAATCTTCTCAAACAATGGTAATGGGGTTGGCGTCAAAATGTAATCAAGTAAATAATAAATTTACATTACAATTATTAATTATATAGTTTAACTATTGTTTTAAAAATTTTTATTGCTTGCTACTGAAATATAAAAACAAATCATTTTAATTAACTTGATTATTAAATAATCAAATCTGCATTACAAACTATGTAAGTGTATAAATGCGTCTAATTATTCGTGTTTTTGAGGATTGGGTATATTATATTATGTATACAACATTTAAAAAGTTTGAATTCATATTTTCACTTATAAATATCACATGTGCATTAATTCTTTCCGGATTTTTTTTTAGTTGTATCTACACGAGAGCTGATTACGTTGTTGGATTGCACGATAAAAATTCCTGAAAATGAATTAATGACACCGCCGCTTGTGTATTAGGTAAACCAGACCAGAAAATAACCGGTTAAAATGGCCAAAGAAACGGTAAGTTCACATAATATTAATTCTAACAATCATTGTTTTGCCACAATTTTCTTTTAAAATAGCGAAAGATTATTATATTAGACTATATCAGATTTTTAATATGAGTTTTAAATATTTCTTTCAATTTCAGAATAGTTATTTACATTATAGTACGGTAGGTTTTACAACGCGAGGTTTTATAGTACGACGCGAAGCAGAGTGTTTAAATAAAACAAAAAAATAATAGTGATTTTACAGAAAAATTTTCGAATTTTTTACTATAGGTAAATGTAAATGTATAATATGTACCTAATTTATTGTATGACATTTTTACATAAATTAGAAAATTTTCCGTTCTTAATTTGAAAAATTATTATAATTATTATGTTTATTTTTTGCAAAGACTATCATTTCTAGCGTTTACTGGCCCTGTTTCCAAGGTAGTATATTTTTTGTTTAAATTAGAAGGCGGTAAGATTAAACAACAACCGAAACCAAGGCAAAAGCATCAAAATGCAAACTAAACCTACATAACCACAAATATCATTATTTCCAAATTTATTTGCATTGTATTGACCGGGTAAAAATATTATTAACATCGCGGACGTTATGTGTACCGGTTTTGGATAATATTGGAAAACTCGACTACGTCTCAGGTCCGTAAAACTACTCGTATGCTTATGTTGAGCTGGAAAACCTAAATCAAAGACTAAAACAGTGACTATGTTATGTTAAGAGGTGGAAACGTAGCTTAAGTAACTAAAAACTTGTTGCAATAAGACTCATAATATTTTACTCAAATCAAACAAATGATTGTAACAGAAAGTGGTAAAAAAAAAACTAGAAGAATATTAAACAGGTCCGTAATGTAAATAATTATTAATAATATTTAATAAAATAAATTGTTACAATTATTATTATAGTAGTGATTATTACTAATTTATTATTGAAATTGACAATGATGATTCTAGTATGACTCTAAAGAATTACTTTTAAAATAATTCTAAACCATTAAAATAAAATAAATTTCATTATAGTAACAAACTTTTTTTGTTCAATTGAGGCTCAAACATAAATCGGGGGCTTAGATTAATAAGAGACTATGTTGCAATGCATTCTCTTGTACTGCATAATCAAAATACGTTAAAATTAAATAGTATAAAGGCCTGAATTCTAAGTTATATTTATGTGTGCAAAATTTTCACAAACTTCCTTAGACAACATTTAAAATTTAAGCTGTTTTAAAATCATAAATGGCCTATTTGAACAGATTTTTTGATTTTTTAATATTATAAAAATAATTTCGTTACCTTGCCATAACATATAATTACTATACAAAGCCGCATAAATCCGCACAAAGCTTTACCGAGTGGCCTAAGTCACATTTTTTAAAAATTACAATAAGGGCATAATAGTATAAATTTAGATATAAAGGCCCATGTCCAAGAAAAATCGTAAAAATAAGTAAAGTACAAAATTTATAAAATAAGGGCCCATGTCTTCGTTATAAACAAACTAATAATTTTAATAAATTAATAAGAACGCGCGACTTTAGAAATTATTATTGTAATAAATAACTCCAGAAAATTTCAATATAATATTATGGTTGCTTATACTAGAGATTTTGACTTCACAATATTAAGCCCCAGAAATATGTTAGTAACAAATATTTGCAACTATTTTAAATAGTTTAAATATAAAGCTGATCACATCATTTGATGAATACATAATTATCAGCACAAAGCTCATTATACGTGTGTACAGTTTGGATCAGAGGTATCGTTTCGGCTGTCGGTTGTTAGATCTTTAGATTCGATTTCCACGCGAGTTTATTTAAAAGTTTATCATCATTTTTAGGTTGCGCCGGGGCCGGGTTACACGTAGTTGTGTGATAAAAAATATGTTTTAAATAATAGTTATTTATGTAACAAGTACGCAAAATAGAGTTTTAGAGAACGAGGCGGAAGCTGAGTTTAAAATTAGGTGAGTTCTCTGAAACTAAGTTTGTTTGTGTTACATATAGGTTCAAATTTTTAAGTATAATATGCTCTTCAAATTTGTTTAATAACTATTCGAAATTATTCTAAAATATAACTTTAAAATAAAATTTTGAAAAACGTAGGCGATGACACAATGAAAATCCAATTAACTCTTTTCGCTACCACCAAATGTGGTAGTTGGATCTAAGGTTGAATTAGACTCGTGTTCAACTAAATTATAATACTAAATTAGTATTACTTCATTAGCGAACGACTGTCACTTGTATCGTTGTCGAACGGTTTCCACAACACACTTATAGCGGGTCACTAACAATTTATATTTACACAAGTAGTCCATGAGCCAAACCCGAAAATGAGCTAAATTGGTACCACCTGGGGTGGCAAATGCTGACTATGATTTTTTTGTTCAGTTTTATGTGTAGACCAAGAATAAATGTGATAGCAATGTCTAAGTAGTAGCTTTATGGCAGAAAATAACGATTTTTATAGTAAATAGTGATTTTTCATCATCAAATTATAAAAAGGTACCAATCAAGGTGGCACATGCTATCAATGTTTTTATTTTTCAGTTTTGTGTTTAGATTAAGAAAATACATGATAGCATGGATTATGGAGTAGCTTTTTGCAGAAAAAAAACAATTAAAAAAAAAGAAAGAAATTTTAGTATTTTTAAATTTTTGTGTGTTTAATCAACTCTAATTTCTAAACGGATAAAGATATCGACTTCCGGTTTACAGCGTTGGATTCTTCAGTAAATTTTGCGTAAGATACATTGTATTAAATTTTTTGTTAGGCCTTTGATAACCCAAAATTTAATTATTATCTTCAAGTGATAATTGCAAAATTTAAGAATTTCAAATATTTTTTGTGTTTAATCAACTTTACTTTCTGAACGGAGAAAGATATCGACTTCCGGTCTGCGGCTTTGGATTCTTTAGTAAATTTTACGTAAGATACATTATATTGAATTTTTGTAAGGCCCTTTTAATAACCCAAAATTTAAATATTATCTTCAAGTGAAAAATGAAAATTTAATAATTTTAAATATTTTTTGTGTTTAATCAACTCTACTTTCTGAACGGGTAAAGATATCGACTTCCGGTTTGCTGATTTAGATTCCTTAGTAAATTTTACGTAAGATACATTATATTAATTTTTTTGTAAAGTCATTGATAACCCAAAATTTAATTATTATCTTCAAGTGAAAATTGCAAAATTTAAGAATTTTAAATATTTTTTGTGTTCAATCATCTCTACTTTCTGAACGGAGAAAGATATCGACTTCCGGTTTGCAGCGTTGGATTCCTCAGTAAATTTTGCTTAAGATACATAATATTAAATTTTTTGTTAGGCCCGTGATAACCCAAAAGTAAAATAAAAGTTGATTAAACAAAAGAAACTTTTAAAATTCTAAAATTTTACAATTTTCTTTCGGAGAAAATAATTAAATTTCGGATTATTAGAGGTCTTTAAAAAAAATAGTACAATGTATCTTACATAAAAATGTCCCAATGCTGCAAACCGGAAGTCGATAACTTTATCCGTTCAGAAAGTAGAGTTGGTTGAACACAAAAAATATTTTAAATTCTTAAATTTTGAAATTATCACTTGAAGATAATAATTAGATTTTGGGTTATCACGGGCCTAACAAACATTTAGTATCATTTATCTTACGCAAAATTTACTGAGGAATCCAACGCTGCAAATCAGAAGTCGATATCTTTCTCCGTTCAGAAAGTAGAGATGATTAAACACAAAAAATATTTAAAATTCAGAAATTTCGCAATTTTCACTTGAAGATAATAATTACATTTTGGGTTATCAAGGACCTTACAAAAAATTTAATACAATGTGTCTTACGTAAAATTTACTAGGGAATCCAAATCTGCAAACCGGAAGTCGATATCTTTACCCGTTCAGAAAGTAGAGTTGATTAAACACAACAAAATATTTAAAATTCTTACATTTTGCAATTTTCAGTTGAAGATAACAATTAAATTTTGGGTTATCAAGGACCTTACAAAAAATTTAATAGAAAGTATCTTACGTAAAATTTACTAAGGAATCCAACTCCGCAAACCGGAAGTCGATATCTTTATCCGTTAAGAAAGTAGAGTTGATTAAACACAAAAAAATATTTAAAATTCTTAAATTTTGCAATTTTCACTTGAAGATAATATTTAAATTTTGGGTTATCAAGGGCCTTACAAAAAAAATTAAATATAATGTATCTTACGTAAAATTTACTAAAGAATCCAACGCCACAGACCGGAAGTCGATATCGTTATTGTTTCAGAAAGTAGAGTTGATTAAACACAAAAAATATTTAAAATTCTTAAATTTTGCAATTTTTACTTGAAGATAATAATTAAATTTTAGGTTATTAAAAGAGCCTTACAAAAATTTAATACAATGTATCTTACTTAAAATTTACTGAGGAATCCAACGCCGCAAACCGGAAGTCGATATCTTTATCCGTTTAGATATTAGAGTTGATTAAACACACGAAAATTTAAAAATACTAAAATTTCTTTCTTTTTTTTAAATTGTTTTTTTCTGCAAAAAGCTACTCCATAGTCCGTGCTATCATATATTTTCTTAATCTAAACACAAAACTGAAAAATAAAAACATTGATAGCATGTGCCACTTTGATTGGTACCTTTTTATAATTTGATGATGAAAAATCACTATTTACTATAAAAATCGTTATTTTGTGCCATAAAGCTACTACTTAGACATTGCTATCACATTTATTCTTGGTCTACACATAAAACTGAACAAAAAAATCATAGTCAGCATTTGCCACCCCAGGTGGTACCAAAAAAGTAATTGGCTCATGGACTAAAGGGTGAATGGACCAGAGACAGGTTTTAGGAAAATATATAAATTAGAGAATTAACTTTATAATGAGTTTATTGAAATATATGAATTTAAGAAAACGACTAATTCGACATTCGCCTTAAGTGTTCAAGGGAAAATCAATAATTGTATAAATAATTATTGGCAAAAACCCGAACAAAGGTCGTAGTGAACTTTTTAAAAAAACACAATATAAAAATATAATTACGAGTATTAATTCTAATTCTTGTATTAACACACATTTATGAATAACACAAATAAATAACGAACAATTACAAATAAACAATACAATACTGAATAATAATTAAAATGTAACTTAGAAACTGGAAGTATTTAAAACTAATGGACTCGACAAACGAACAAGTGTTATTGGTTTTAATAACAATTGCAAAGACAAATTATTAAATAATCTAAAACTGCAATAAGTACTATTCACGATACTCTATCTTGATTTTAACTTAGCCAACAAACACTTAAACCCTTCTTACAAAATATTATCAATTCGCTTTTCTACGTTTCTTCAACAAATAATAACAAACAATACCGTTCTCAAAATACAATTAAACACTTACGTTTTAGTTGGCTGTTTCCACTTTATCAAGCGGTAAACCACACGGTACACTGTTGTTCCGGTTTTATCAAATTCAACTTTAAGACAAAAATAATGTATTTTTGTGTCAAACGTTAAAGCTTTTAAAGGTTATAGAGGAATAATGTATATGGGATTTCTGTAATAGAATATGGCGGAATTTTATGCCAAATTATGCATCAGGACATGCTGCCACCTATACGTGTAAGTTATAACTGAACGGGTGGTTTTGTTCTGCGCTAATGTATGCATGCGTACGTTGTGCAGTGTTGTCACATAATAAATTAACACAGCGGACGGGCAACAGAAAACAGAAGATTGCTACTTGCTACTCACACACAATCTTTCCGTTCAGTGCGCGTTTTTGAACAGTATTCGAGCATTGGGTCAGGCGTAAAATTATTAGAATTAAAATTGTACATGCACGAAATCAGGCACGGATTTAGGGGGGGGGGGCACATTTTTATTTATTTTAATAATTTTATTTCAATGGTCAAAATTTTAAAGCTTACATTCGGTATTACTGGGTAAAAACGCCGTGTGCATCAAACAGCAATATTTCATTTTCGACAGTTCATTTTTATAATAAATAAAAGGTAAAACATAAAGTTTCACGTCCATAAAGTTGGCACCCCCACTTTGAGAAAATTGAAAAAAAATTACGTCATAATTTAGGACTAATTTAGGACTAATTTGTACCCAAAAAATTAGAATTTGTACCCCCACCAATTAGCCGGAATACCTTGACCTGATAAAGTTGGCACCCCCACTTTGCGCAAATTAAAAAAAATATATTCGACTGACAACAACTAATTTAGGACTAATTTGTACCAATTATAATTTTTTTATAAATAATTTTGTTTATTGCAAAAATTAATTTTTTCAATTAACATACGAATAGACTTGGAAATCTTCATATTTGAATTTAGGACTAATTTGTACCCAAATCCGTTTTGCAAAAAAAACAATTTTTTATTTGCAAATTGATATTTTTTGCAAATCAGTCACTTTATCACATGGGCCTCACTTAAGTCAAACGGGACATATCAATAGACTTGGGAATCTTCATATTACTTTGCGCAAATTAAAAAAAAATTACGTCATAATTTTTGACTAATTAAGGACTAATTTGTACCCAAGAAATTATAATTTGTACTCCCACCGGTTAGCGGGAATACCTCACACTAGTAAAGAAAACACCCCTACTGTCACCAATCACTTTGAATCATGGTCGACTGACAACAACTAAATAAAGACTAATTTGTACCAACTATCATTTTTTATAAATAATTTTATTTATTGCAAAAAATAATTTTTTAACTTACCATTTGAATAGACTTGGAAATCTTCATATTCGAATGTACCTCACACAAATTTAAAAAAAATTACGTCATAATTTTTGACTAATTAAGGACTAATTTGTACCCAAGAAATTATAATTTGTACTCCCACCGGTTAGCGAGAATACCTCACACTAGTAAAGAAAACACCCCCACTGTCACCAATTACTTTGAATCATGGTCGACTGACAACAACTAAATAAAGACTAATTTGTACCAACTATCATTTTTTATAAATAATTTTATTTATTGCAAAAAATAATTTTTTAAATTACCATTTGAATAGACTTGGAAATCTTCATATTCGAATGTACCTCACACAAATTTTAAAAAAAATTACGTCATAATTTTTGACTAATTAAGGACTAATTTGTACCCAAGAAATTATAATTTGTACCCCCACCGGTTAGCGGGAATACCTCACACTAGTAAAGAAAACACCCCCACTGTCACCAATCACTTTGAATCATGGTCGACTGACAACAACTAAATAAAGACTAATTTGTACCAACTATCATTTTTTATAAATAATTTTGTTTATTGCAAAAAATAATTTTTTAAATGAACATTTTAATTGACTTGGAAATCTTCATATTCGAATGTAGGACTAATTTGTACCCAACTCCGATTTGAAAAAAATCTGACGTGGACACCACATGACTTCCTTGTACGCCTTGTGTGTTCATACTTTTCTTAATAACTAAAATGTAGAATAATATAAAAAATTCTTTTAACTTATTATACTAGTATACTCACATATATATTTTAGTCATTTTATTTAAACTGCAGAAGAAGATATAAAGCATATTTTACTATTGTCACTGTCATGTCATAATCATTTAAATATTACGTAGTAACAAATGTTAAACGATCATGGAGTACAAGATACCGAAATACTAAATTATAAGTATATACTTTAGTTATTCTTAAATGATAGAAGATACAGAAAAATTTATAAAATACCGATTGTAGATAATAATCACATAATCTTTCATTTAAAATAAACAAAATTTTTTATAAAAAATGATAGTTGGTACAAATTAGTCTTTATTTAGTTGTTGTCAGTCGACCATGATTCAAAGTGATTGGTGACAGTGGGGGTGTTTTCTTTACTAGTGTGAGGTATTCCCGCTAACCGGTGGGGGTACAAATTATAATTTATTGGGTTCAAATTAGTCCTTAATTAGTCCCAAATTATGACGTAATTTTTTTTTAATTTGCGCAAAGTAATCTGAAGATGCCCAAGTCTATTGATAAGTTCCGTTTGACTTAAGTGATGCCCATGTGATAAAGTGACTGATTTGCAAAAGATATCAATTTGCAAATAAAAAATTGTTTTTTTTTTCAAATCGGAGTTGGGTACAAATTAGTCCTACATTCGAATATGAATATTTCCAAGTCTATTCAAATGTTAATTTAAAAAATTATTTTTTGCAATAAACAAAATTATTTATAAAAAATGATAGTTGGTACAAATTAGTCTTTATTTAGTTGTTGTCAGTCGACCATGATTCAAAGTGATTGGTGACAGTAGGGGTGTTTTCTTTACTAGTGTGAGGTATTCCCGCTAACCGGTGGGAGTACAAATTATAATTTCTTTGGTACAAATTAGTCCTTAATTAGTCAAAAATTATGACGTAATTTTTTTTTAATTTGCGCAAAGTAATATGAAGATTCCCAAGTCTATTGATATGTCCCGTTTGACTTAAGTGAGGCCCATGTGATAAAGTGACTGATTTGCAAAAAATATCAATTTGCAAATAAAAAATTGTTTTTTTTGCAAAACGGACTTGGGTACAAATTAGTCCTAAATTCAAATATGAAGATTTTCAAGTCTATTCGTATGTTAATTGAAAAAATTAATTTTTGCAATAAACAAAATTATTTATAAAAAAATTATAATTGGTACAAATTAGTCCTAAATTAGTTGTTGTCAGTCGAATATATTTTTTTTTATTTGCGCAAAGTGGGGGTGCCAACTTTATCAGGTCAAGGTATTCCGGCTAATTGGTGGGGGTACAAATTCTAATTTTTTGGGTACAAATTAGTCCTACATTAGTCCTAAATTATGACGTAATTTTTTTTTAATTTTCTCAAAGTTTTATTATTTTTATTATTATTTATTGACGTTAAAGTTTCACATCCTCCAAAAAATGAACTTGTAATGATAAGGCATTTGACCTTGAATGAAAAAAAATTTCACCTGCGGCGCATTTCTTTTATCATAATTATTTTGTTTTAGTCGCCCCACCCCTCTCGTCCAAACATACTAGATCCGCCCCTGCACGAAATACTTACGTTAAACGTTATAATACAAAAAGTGCAGTTTTTTGACAGCTGACAGTCAGCAAAGTGACACTTTTGCTGCCTAGGCAGCAAAAATAGTAAAAAAAGCCTAGACAGAAAAAGTAATTGTTACTATGGTGAATCAACAAATTTGACATTTATTAAATTCATCAACATACCTAACCTATTTTGTTTTTTAATAGCAACTTTCAACATCGCATAGCAACATAATTTGATTGCGATACCTATCAATATATTTAAAATAATCACTAAATTAATAATAATTAATAACAATCGCCGAAAAAATAATGTGTTTAACATGGCAAAAATACAGATTTGCTGCCTAAGCTAGATTCATAGACGCGGCGCAGCCGCGGGAGCAAATCTAATATTTTTTTGTCTAGTTAAACAAGTAACTAATTGTTCTATTTTTTAGTGTAATATTTGAGATTCTAAACAGTTCTAAGCGTTTGTAATACAGCTATTAAAATATTAATCATAATTTGCAAAAAGTAAAATTGGTTTATAAATCACTTGGGAATAAACAGTAAAATTTAAGAGACCAAACCAACTGAATTCATTAAACATAATGATAAGATAATAATAGTGGAATTTCGATAAAATAATATTCTGACTGTATGGTGTATGTCATGTCACAACATTTGACATCTGTAAATTTTTCTTTAAAAATTTAAGTACAGTACTGTCAATAATTCCATATTAACAGGTTAATAATTATTTATTTAACATGTACAAATTATGAATTAAATTATTGTTATACCTTGCATTTCTCGAATTCAACTGACTTTCATCTGTCATCCGTCAAAAGTAGACCAATCAAAATGTAGGACCCTTAATTACGTTACAATTCAAAAATAAATCGCAGTTACGTTTAAATTAAATGTAATATTTCATGAATAACGAAAAACATTAAATTTTAAAAAAATTAATATATAAATATATATTTTTAAAGTTTAACTAGGCAAAAAAAATGTTTTTTCGGCGATTGACATTAAAAGTGCTGTTTTTTTACAGCTGACAGTCAGCAAAGTGTCATTTTTGCTGCCTAGGCAGCAAAAATAGTTAAAAAAGCCTAGACATCAAAAGTAATTGTTACTATGGTGAATTAACAAATTTGACATTTATAAAATAATTCATCAACATACCTATCCTATTTTGTTTTTTCATAGCAACTGTCAACATACCCATAGCAACATAATTTGATTGCGATACTTATCAATATATTTAAAATAATCACTAAATAAATATTAATTAATAACAATCGCCGAAAAAAATAATGCGTTTAACATGGCAAAAAATACAGATTTGCTGCCTAAGCTAGACTCTAGCCGCGGCAGCAAATCTAATATTTTTTTGCCTAGTTAAACAAATAACTATTTTGCTTGGTCCTCAGTAACAATCAACTTTACGTTGACAATAATTGCAAGCATAAATATAAACTTTTCATAGTAGTCGTAGATAAATTATTTTATTGCCATAAGTACTAAAAGTTACATTTTACAGACTGTCCAACTGTAAATAATAAAATAGCACTTTTGATGTCAATCGGCGAAAAACAAATTTGTTATTTATATTTTCGTGAAATTTTATTGATTCCCCATAGCAACAATTATTTTTAATGCCTAGGCATTAAAAATAATATATACCACAGGACACAGGACTAAAGTATCTTTAATCCATCAGGTGATTATTTCCCTCACCTTCGGCTCGTGAAATAAACTTCACCTTCAGGATTAAATCTTGCACTTTAGTCCTTTAATATATAATATACTATTATTGCCTAATCACTAAAACTGACATGTAACAGTCTGCCAGTTGTCAATAAAATAGCACTCGGCGAAGTCAGTCGGCGAAAAAAATATTTTTTTTCGATAAATTAAAATTACTGGCCAAAAACAGAGTTATACACCATTATCTTTTTTTCTTCTTAAAATACAGAATAAACTAGGTACATTATCCTGTGAAAACACGACTAAAAATTTTTGTTAAAGAAGGTATGAACTTTCAAAATTTTAATATTCACGTTGTGACGTCTACCTATAGGTTTTTGATTGACTGTGGCGTAACTCCCAAACAATGAACCATACAAGGTTAGAAATTTCAATACCTAATTAATTTATATTTCATGGTAGATCTAACATAAATCATAAAAGTAACTCAATGTGTAAGTGAAATGACATTATTCATAATAATAAATAAAATGTTTGGCCAGTAACAAAACAGTTTGATGTTATACTAGCATTGATTGTTGTGTTGACAGATGGAAACTAAATAATAGGTTGTAAAGTTTTGCCAATAAGTAAGAAACAAGAAAATTAACATGAATTAACATTTTATAGCTATAAAACAGCGTTAACATCAACTTTAAATTGATACTTAGACATTTTGTGACAGTTTCTTTTTGAGGATAGTACCTAAATCATGCCGCGCAGCACTCCTTATTTTCTATGCTCTTTGCAGCACACCACGTGCTCTTCCACCAATTAATCGTTTACAATTTTTAAAACCATATTGAAAACACTGTTCACAGATTAGGTTTCCGAAATAGTTCAATATTTTCTCGTTAGATGGCTATTGATGCCATCTTTAGGTGAAAGTTCGTAACTACTCAAAGTTCTGTGCTGCCATCTCAAAACAAAACTGATCAAACACAACAAAAAATACAATAGGGTTATGCACCGTAATCAAAGTAAGAGATATTAGTATATAGAATACAAACTTATTAATAAATCATGAATAATAGTGAAAAAATAATGTTTAAAACCCATTTTGTTTAAAAGTTACGAGCGAATAAACTTTGATTGTAATAAGCCATGACGTCAGAACTGTAAGGTTTTGATTGGATGCAGAGCACATGATGAAAATAAGAGACGTATAGGAGCGGTGCGGGAGAATGCCTAATCAACTGTCAGTGTTAACTACAGGATTAGGAATTTTATAAGAGAAACGTCTAAATATCTGTGTTTTAGAAATATTTGTTTGTCTTTTATTATATTTTTCGTATTTTGTCTAATATTGCCTCTACTATTAGTGTTTGAATCTATTGAGAACGTGAAAACATAATTCCTACTCTGCTGCATTACCAAAAATAGCAGAAAACCATTTCTTCCTTTCTTCTAAGTTACTGGTCACACGTATAAAAATTTAGTTTTGGGTGGTTTTTGACGAATTAGTACAAATAAACCATTTGTTTTTGTTTACATCTGTTAGCTGGCAACACCGGCACATAGCGCTAGATGTCAGCACTAGTATAACATCAAACTGTTCTGTTACTGGACTAACATTTTAATGATTATTATTGACAATGTTTTTGTTTTTTCACTTTGAGTTACTTTTATCATTATGATAGGTTGTATCTTCCTTCAAATATATATTTTAATCAATTATTTCTTTTAAATTATTGACCTTGTATGGCCCATCGTTTGAAAGCCACAACCAATCAAAAACCTACAGGGATGACGTCACCGTTCGAATATTAAAACTTTAAAAATTCATATCTTCTTTATTAATAGGAATTTTCCACTCATGTTTTCACAGTACAATATAGTTTATCCTGTATTTTAAGAAAAAAAAATGTTGGTGCATAACCCTATTACATTATTTCTCTATAACCTTTATACTCACTGGTAAAACGCACTTTGACCAAACTGTTGTTCTAGCGTCTAAGTAAAGACTCTAACGTGGACTCTCAGAAATCTGTTGACTCTCCGAATAATTGAAAAATTACCAAATTTATAACTTTTAGTTCCTGCTTTAAACCTCCCACTCGGTAACACGTGATTTTAGTTACATATTCTATTGGCTTGAGTTTAGCGCCATTTTCTGTCTTTTTATGGTAAGTTTCTGAAATCGCGCTGGCCCTTGAATAGGGTCAGTAACATTTACGTCAAAGCTAACTCAAGACTACTTTAATGTCGACTCCGATATAGATTGCTTTGTCTTCAAAAATACAATAGTTTACTTTTTAGACAGGCAGCTGCAGTCATAAAATATATTTGTAACGAATCTTAGAAAGAAATACAAGGCTTCCAAATTCCTGAAGTTAACAATCTTTTGAAAACTAACTCTAATAAATTCCAAATACTTCAGCTTTCTAAACTTAACAAAAGGGTCGCAAATACTGCACCCGCAATAAAAACTCTTCCCACGTACTCTAAGACTTTTAACATTTTTTAAAATTTATCTGACAAATCTATGATTCCTTACACCCCATTATATTCTGCCAATAAAGACTTCCTTGGATCTTGGATATAAAAGGGAGGGTGGAGTAGAAACTCCACATGCACTTAGGCCGCTCAGACGGGCCCATTGTACATCCTCCGGGTAGCACAGCTCCTTGCTACAGATCCTGAAGCCATTCCACACTCAGGAAGAAAGCCAACAGGTCAGCAGCGGGAGTTGTGCTTAGGGTGGCCATGTCCGGCCATAATTCCCCTAGCATGGATCCTCTTTTTGAAGACAAAGCAGGGCATTCACATAGGATGTGCTCCACAGTTTCATCTTCTTCTTCGCAGCCTCTACATAAAGGACTGTTGACGATTTTCATGCGGTGTATGTGTTTGTTTAAACGACTGTGTCCCGTCAAAATGCCGACAAGAAGTTGAAGGTTATTCCGAGAGAGTCGAGTGAGATAGTTTGCCAGTTTAATAGTTGGCCTCGCAATTAGTCTCTTTGCATGTCTGCATTGAGGTGTGGTAGTCCAGTGGACTGAAAATTTTTCAAAGCTTAAGTTTTTGACAAAGTCATGAAGAGTTGAAGTTGCCAACGGAAGTATTGGTTCCGGGCCACAAGGCAGGGAAGACGAGCCTTGACGGACAGTGCTTCCATTTTAAAGCTTAAACAATTAGCAAGGACATGTGTACTTGCTACAAAAATAATCCTATAAAATGTAAATAACAGCTCATTGGCTAGGTTACGTTATATTTAAGTACTGGAATCCCTAAAATATTATTTTCGTACTCATAACTTAGGAAATGACATATTAAGGTGATCCTCTACCCATGACAGTAAACAGTCAAATACATTGATTCCGCACGCTATTCAATAGCGTTTATTCTTTTGTTAAACATAAAAATAACAAATAATTTATGTTTGAGGGAAAAAAAACAATTTAGGGACCCATATTTCTAAAAAACACTACCTACAATATTTGTAAAAAAGACAGTTTTCCCGCGCCATTGTACAGCTATTATTTATCAGGGAATTAACTTTAAATTTTAATATGTTGTCAACAAAGCTTGGATCTGCGAAATAACCGATCGAATTTTAAAAATTCGTTTTAAAATAGAAGATATTTGTGTTAAAAAAAACAAAAATTGTCAAAATTCAAATTAACATATTTCGATTTTAAACCATAATTTTAAAATTCTGCATCGGCCATTTTGTAGATTGTAATTTTATCTTCAACAATATCTTTAGATTATTATATTTAACAAAACAATAAACGCTGTGGAGTGGCGCGCGAATTACATGTTTTGGCTGTTTTCTGGCGCAGTAGAGGATCGTCTTAAGCATGCAATTGACAATCGGAAATGTCAATTTCCCAGTGTAGTCAATCGTTACTACCCACAATTTTCATGTATTAAAACCCACAAACACCATCGATATATAATAATTTTGAAATAAATATGAGCGCATTGCACGCCATCTATTGGTAGTAGTGAGTAGCTCAGACTACAATAAAAACAAATTACAATGATTATTTCGTACTAAACAATTGTACAAATCATCAAATTGCTTAGCAATTGGTGATTGTTGTTACACGTGTACCATCTTTTATAACATTTATTGTATATTCGTAACTTGAATGAATTTGATTATAGTTTTATTTGTTACAAAAAACATTGTAAAAACCTCTTGCGGGAAAACACCATCCCAGCATTCGCATAAATGAAACCCTCGCTTCGCTCGTGTTTCAAGAGATCGCTCATGTGGAACAAAAATCTGCCCGCATTTGGTTCGTAAATAATTATTTTGTACTCATCACCTAATACTAAACACGCAATTTACAATCGGAAATGTCAATTTCCCAGTGTAGTCAATCAGAAAAAATGCAAAGAACACTGGCTTTTCTAGACATTTCAGAGTAAAATCATCTTAAAAATATTAAAATTTAGTTTACCTATATAAAGTGTTACTTCCAGGAATTATAATTAGTGAAGACCACCGAAAACCGCCAATATTTAAAAATAAAGATTGTGTACAGCGCGCCATCTGTCGGTAGTAGTGAGTACAAAAAATATCGTAACCTTAAATGCCACAAATATAATGATCAGATCAGACTACAACTACAACTTGAATGTATTTGATTATAGTTATATTCGTTACAAAAACATTGTACAAACCTCTTGCGGAAAGATACCATCCCAGCATTCGCATAAATGAAACCCTCGCTTCGCTCGTGTTTGAAGAGACCGCTCATATGGGATTAAAATCTTCCCGCATTTGGTTCGTAAATAACTATTTCGGAACTCAAAACAGTTCGCAAAATAACAATTTTAGAGAGCATGTACTAAAAAATCTGACGTGGCCACCACAAGACCTCCTGTCATACCTACTTTATTCTTTTTACTTATTACCTATACAAATATATTATTATATAAGTACTATTATACTGCTACTACTCACAAATATATTTTAGTCATATTAGGTACACTGCAGAAGAAGATATAAACGATATTTTACTATTGTCACTGTGACTGTCATGTCATAATCATTTAAATTTTACGTAGTAACAAATGATACGATCATGGACTACGAGATACCGAAATAATAAATTATAAGTATTATACTGTACTTATTTGTGAATGATATCAGATACAGAAAAATTTATAAAATACCGATTGTAGGTAATAATCACATAATCTTTCATTTAAAATAAAAATATTTGTCTTAAATTAATTTTTTATTGAAATATTTTTTAAAAGTACTACTTCCGGTTTGTAGATTGAAACCAATATTATATTGGGCTTTTAAGAATCGTATTGAAACCTTAAATACAAGATTTGGTATTTAAATGTTTGATATTTTTGGAGTTATCGTGTCCGAAAAAATTGTAACATACGAACGCACGCACGCACACACACACACGCACACAGACATCATCTCAAAAATGTGTAATTCGTATTCTAGAGAGAGACCCTAAAACATGCTTATCTGCCAAAAACTCATACTCGAAAATTTTGACCCATCACAATACCTCTCTAATAGAATATGAGGCGAGAGGTAAAAAGAATGTACTA